>SZWC01000668.1:330289-360507 GCA_023375785.1 Penium margaritaceum | reverse complement strand
AAAAATCACCATGTGTCCATGGCTTGCACATTAGGATCTCACCTCACCTAAAAAGTAAGGAGAGGTACCTTTATCCTAGTCAGCACACTCTGACAAGGCAATCCTAAGACCAAGGACCTTTTTGGATATTTCTCCCATCAGGTCTTGACCCTGGACCTCTTGCCTTTCTCTTTTTCTCAGGCTAAGGCATGGAGCCATCACCCATGCCCACCCAGACATCGACGGTCCATGACCCCCGAAACTTCGAAAATTCATATCTCCCAACCCGACTGTTGGATCAGCCTGAAATTTGGACCGTAGACATTTTGCCACCTGATCTTTCCAATGGCGAAGTTGGATCGACGATCGGAGCAGGAATCCGGTATTTTCCTGGAACTTGCTCCTATAGACCTGAAACCGAGCCGGATGGCTCCTTTCCCAACAAAACCATATCATACCATACCATATGATCCCATACCATACCATACCATACCATATCATAGCACATCATAACATATCATAACGTACAATACAATACTAGAACATACCATACCATCCCATACCAAACCATACCATACCATACTATACCATACCATACCATACTATTCCATACCATACCATACCATACCATACCATTATATGAAGGATCACACCATACCATACCATATCATAGCATACTATAACATACAAAGCCATACCATATGATACCATACCATACAATACCGTACCACACCATACCATACCATACCATACCATACCATACCATACCAAACCATACCCTACCCTACCCTACCATGCAAGGCCATATCATACTATACAAGACCATACCATACCATATCAAACCATACCATGCCAGATCATACCATACCATACCATACCTTACCATGCCACACGAGATCATACCATACCATACCGTACCAACCTTAACATACCATACAATGCCATACCATATCATAGCATAGCAAAGCATACCATACCATATCATACCATACCATACCATTATATGCCATACCAAACTATACCATGCCCTACCAAACCATACCATACCAAACCATACCATGCCATACCAAACAATACCATACCATACCATACGATACCATATCATGCCATACCGTACCATACCATACCATACCATACCGCATCATATATAAACCACATCATACCATACAATGTCATACCATACCATACCATAAGATATCATACTTTACCAAACCATACCAAACCATACCATACCATACAATACTATACCATACCATACCTAACCATACCATACCATAGCATACCATATCATACCATACCATACCGTACCATACCATACCTTACTATATCATAACATACCATAACATACAATAACATACCCTACCATACCATACAACACCATACAATACTATACAATAGCATACCATACCATAACATGTCAAAACATACAAAATCATACCATACCATACCATATCATACCATACGATATGACAGCATACCATACCACACCATGTCATATCATACCAAACCATACCATATCATATCGTACCATACCATACCATGCCATACCATACCATACCCTACCCTACCCTACAATACAAGACCATACCATACTGTACAATACCATACAATACCATATCATTCCATACCATGCCGTACCATAGCATGCCATACCATACCATATCATACCATATCATACCATACCACACCATACCATACCAATATTAACATACCATACCATAGCATGCCACATCATAGCATACCATGCCATACCATACCATATCATATCATACCAAACCATAATGTACCATTCCATACCATACCAAACTATACCATTCCATACCATACAATACCATACCAAACCATACCATATCATACCTTACCATGCCATACCATACCACATCATGTATTACCACATCATACCATACCATACCATACCTTACCAGAAGATACCATACCATACCATACCATACCATACCATACAATTCCATACCATACCATCCTATCCAATACCATACCATACCAATCCATACCATACCATACCGTACAATACCATACCATACCGTACAATACCATACCATACCATACAATACCATACCATACTATACCATATCATACCATACTAGATCATGCCATACCATACCAAACCTAACCATAACATACCAGACCATCCCATGTCACATAACACAACATGATGCAATAACATAGCACACTATACCATGCCATACCATACGAAACTATACCATACCATACCATACCAAACCATATTATACAATACAACATGATGCCCTACCATAGCATACTGTACCATAACATGCCATATCACACCACGCCATACCATACCATATCATTCCATATAATATCATACCAAACCATACTCTACCATACCATACAACACCATACCATATCATTCCATACTATACCATGCCATGCCGTACCATGCCATACGATACAATACCATACCCTACCATACGATACCATACCATACCATGTTATACCATACCATACAATACCATACAATACCATACCATACGATACCATACCATCCCAGACTATCCCATACCATACCATACCATAACATACCTTACCAAACCATACTATACAATACCACACCATACCATACAATGCCATACCATACCGTACCATACCATACAATATCATCCCATATCATACCATACCAAACCAAACCATACCATACCATACCATACCATACCATACCATACCATACAATACAACACGATACAATACAATAGAATACTTATCCATGGCACACCATATCATACTATACTATACCATACCATATCATACAATACAACACCACATGATGCAATACCATATCTTACCGTACCATAACATGCCACATCACACCGCACACTACCACACCGTACCATACCATACAATACCAACTCATACCATACCATACCATACAGTACCATACCATAACATACCTTACCGAACCATACCATACCATATCATACCATATCAAACCATACCATACCATACAATACCATACCATACCATACCATACCAAACCATGCCAAACCATCTCAAACTATACGATACCATATGATACCATACCAGTCCATTCCATACCATACCATACCAAATCATACCATTTCATACCATTCCATTCCATGCCATATCAAACCATACCATACCATACCATATAATACCATACCATACCATAGCATACCATACCATATTATACCATACCATACCATACTATGGAATACCATACCATATCATACCATACCATTCCATACCATGTCATACCATACCATAACCATACCATACCATACCATACCATACCATACGATATCCTGCCATACCACACAATACCAATCCATTCCATACCATAACATACCATACATTACAACACCACATGATGGAAGACCATAGCATACAATACCATAATATACCATATCAATCCACACAATACCATACCATGCAATACCGTACCATACTATACCATACCACACCATACCATACCATACCATATCATACCATTCCATACCATACCATACCATGCTATACCATACCATACAATACCATATGATACCATACCATACCATCCTATACTATGCCATGCAAGACCATACTATACCATACCATACCATACTATACCATACCCTATCATACCATACCATACAATACCATACCACACCATACCATACCAAAGTAGACCATACCATACCATACCATACCATGCCATACCATACGATACCATACCATACCATAGCATACCATCCTTATTATATCATACAATATCAAACCATACCAGACCATCCCATACCATACCATACCATGCCATACCATACCACACCATACCATACCATACCATACCATACCATACCATACCATACCATACCACACCATACCATATTGTACCAGACCATACCATTGTTGAAATAGTATGCACCATGTCCACTGCCTAGCTGGCTAGCGACATATACAGACAAGGCATGCACTGCTCTATGGAGTATGTCCCCTTGGTCTCTTGTGAGATGGGTCAGGAATGCACTGCCCATGATGGGTATGTCCCATGTGGCTCATCACAGGAACCATACCTTTTTGGCTAGGTTGATTAGGCACAAGAGTCTCAAATGAGAGGTCGCGGGTTTAAACCCCGCGACGGCCCCAATTTTCTTTGTGGCCAAAACTAGGACACAAAGCTTCTAGGAAGCTTACTAGAGCGTGCCTTGAGGATGAGACTTCGCGGTCTAAGGATGCGCTAAGTAGGAATGTAGGTTAAGGTTGGCTTGAGTGGAGCGACTATAAGCAGAACCTTTAGCAAAGCTCTGCAAGTATAAAAGCTTGTACCTTGCATACATCCATTTACAGTTCTGGCCTTTGAGACTCCTCACAAAGTGTCCAACCAAAGGCAGACACTTAAGACCAACATGCGGACTTCGTGAGGTTGTAAACCAAACGAACCTAAAGTGTGGATCCCTCGTTTGAGGGTGATATGTTATCTTGGATACAATACCAAGAGCGGTTTTCGGCCTTCCATGTCGGGACCCATTTTCTAGACCGTTGCTATCCAGCGCATTGACAAAGGGTTATGGGCCCATACTTTTGGTTCTAACACCATCTATCGCGTGGTCTTGTAGGGCACACAAGTACAACAGGGATTTGTTGATGGGACGGCTCCATCGGCTCCATCGGCTTCTTCCGGTAGGGTGCGCACACATGGCGGACTAGGGGACAAGGAACAGCTTTGCCCATATTGGACATGACCCTTGAGCCCCAACAGGATTAAGCTCTACCACTTTTTAGAAGGTGGTGCGACCCCAAGTCCGTTCTCTCACGACGACACCATTGTCCTAGGCGATCATCGGCGGGAGGGGTATGCAACGGAACCAACTACACCTTTGACAACGGTCGCACTCAGCAGCCTCACGAGCCTCATCAGCCTCAACGAAGTAGAGTAGTAGCGAAACTGAGAAGACAATCAACTGCAGGAAATGGCGCATCTGACTCAAGCCCGCCTTGAGGCGTATGTCCAAATTCACGGGGACAGGGTTTCCCTTGTGGAAATGGCAGTTTGAGATTGTCATGAATGTGCGTAGCTACCTCGACATCCTAAAAGGGACCAAGACAGCACCCACCGATGCAACGATAACGATGCATGTGACTGACCTTGCACCATGGACAATGAAGAACAGCATGGCTCTCGCCATTCTTGTGACGTCCATCAACAAGACACAACATCCCACATGACAGGATGGACATTGGCTGCCGAGGCCTACAAAAAACTCGCATGCGTGCATCAATCAAATGCCCTAGCAAACCGACTCTTCATCTTCCAACGGTTGATGTTGATGAGGGTGAGCAAAGGAGAATCGATACCTGTATTTTTGTTGTCCTTCGACAACGTGCTGTAAGAGGTCCAACAAATGGAATGGAATCTCGACTCGAACATGCCTGCCATGATCCTTCTAATGGCACTCCCGGGAAATTGGGGGTCCTTGATCACCGTATTTGGCGGTTGGAAGGGGGTTGATCTGATGTACGAGGCTGTCGCCGAACACGTCTGCAACGAGTCCATGCTACGCAGTGGCGCAAAGGCAAACATCTCAGCCTATGCCCCTCGCTTCGGTGGACAAAGTGCAACCTCTCGCTCCAGTGTAAGCAACTGCGGAAGCGGTGGCGCTGGAGAGAAAGGCAACGATGGCGGGAAGAGTTCGAAGAAGCCCGGCATTTGTCACAGTTGTGGCAAGGCTGGGCACTGGGCTAGGAACTGCCGTAGTCCCAAGAAAGAAGGCGGGAGCACAGGTGGAAAGGAGAAGAAGGAGCTCACCAACATGATGGCTAGGGGGCTGCCCATGAAGGGCGCAGCGATCCTTAGGCTCGGGGCATTCGCCCTTGACTCGGGCACCAACCACCACTCATCACAAGAGAAGGGTGGATTTGTCTCCATGGCCGGATCTGTCATGCGCATCAAGTGTGCAAACGGTGGCGTCGTCCAAGCCATGGGAAAAGGGGACAAGGTGATCACGTTCAACGTGAATGGTGCGGAGAAGGCGGTCAGCCTTCAAAAGGTGGTGTACATGCCCTCCTTTGCAGCCAACCTGTTGTCCGTGTCACAAATCACCGACAACAACATGACAGTGGTGTTCACCAACAAGGAAGCGGTGGCCCTAAAAGCCGAGGACATCCAGATTTTGTACACCAAAGACGACCTCATGCTTCAAGTTCCAAGAGTTAACGGCCTCTACATGCTTCAAACAAAAGTCATTAAGGCCTCGAATGAAGGACTCGCATGTGCCACCAAGATAGTGGCACTGGAGCCAAAGGATGCACCGCCGACGACCGTTGTGGCCGCCATATCAACCAAGGACACTCACACAGAGCTGTGGCACCAAATATTTGGCCATGTAGCAAACAGCACGCTGCAAAAGATGCAAGAGCAAACGGTAGTCTGCACAATGGAACGGTAAACCATGAAGCATGGCGGAGGGTGTGCATTGTGTGAACCATGCCTCCAAGCGAAGGCAAAGAAGAAGCCGTTTGGGAGAGGACATCAACCAGCGCAGTAGGTCTTGGAACTCATACACAGTGACGTGTGTGGACCGTTCCGCACATCGTCTAACGGAGGAAGCAAGTACTTCCTGACCTTCATTGATGACCACAACCCCAAAATGTGGATCTACTTCCTCTAAACAAAGGGAGAGGTCAAGGAGAAGCTCCTAGAGTTCGTTGCCATGGTGAAGAGACAAACGTCTAAAAAGCTGAAGACGCTCCAAAGTGACAACAGGGGTGAGTACGAGCCATGCAAGCCTTGGCTCAAGCAACATGACATCCGCCACGAGCAAACCACCCCTTAAAACCACCAAAGTAAAGGTGTTGCCGAGAGGATGAACGAGATACTTCTCGGTATGGTGCGAAGCATGCTCTTCCACGCCAAGCTCCCACCTCGCTTTTGGGCAGAAGCAGCAACAACAGCCTGCTACCTCTTGAACCACACGCTGCAACCGCCTTGCGGAAGCATGGAAAGGAGCAGGATAAGCAGCTCAAGACCCCACAAGAAGCATGGTCAAGAAAGAAACCTAACACATCTCATGGGAAGGTGTTTGGGGCAACTGCATGGGTGAAGATCCAGTCGGGAGAAGGTGGCGGCAAGCTGGACGCACGTTCTAAGACGTGCGTCATGGTTGGGTATGACACATCACACAAAGCCTATCGGCTTTGGGACCAGGCAACAGGCAAGCTTGTGAGGAGCCGCGACGTCAGGTTTGATGAACACACCCTTGGAAAGGGAGAGCTGCTGGACCTGATCCTCGCTCCCAAAGCGGGAGGGTGGATAGTGTTGCTTGAGTCCAGAGACCAAGGACCCGACTGCTGGCTTGCTTTGCTAGCAGGTGGTGGGAATGGGAGAGTAGTTGCAAAGGATGACGCATCATTGGACATGGACGCAGATGTTGAGGCGTCCGGATCTTCCGAATCTGAATTGGAGTCTGACTCTTCTCACTCTTCTGACGACGACGACGATAAACCACAAACTGTGGAAGCACCAGCACCAAAGCAAGAAGCCGTACCAGCACCCCGGCACATTCAGCGACCAAAAAAGCACCTTTGCGGTATGAGGATGATTGGATTGGCCTTAGCTGGTTGTTCATGGCTCAGGAAGAGCCATCTATAGTGGCGGAGGCGATGAAAGGCCCAGATGCGGCCAAATGGAAGGAGGCAGTGGAGAGCGAGCTTGCGTCCATTGCTGAGAACGGCACGTAGGTGCTAGAACATAGATCTGACAAGGCCCACGTGGTGGGATCCAAGTGGGTCCTCCGAGTGAAGAAGAAGCAAGACGGCAACATCGACAAGTTCAAGGCAAGGGTAATGGCTAGGGGGTTTCTTTAACGCCCGGGCTCCGAGTACGATGAGACGTTCCCGCCTATCATGACCTTTTCCTCCATCCGCTCTCTCCTTGGCATTACAGCTATAAAGAACTTAAAGATACACCAGATGGAAGTCAAGATAGCTTTCCTTTATGGGAAGCTTGACAAGGAAATGCTGATGGAGGTTCCCAAAGGAGTCGAAGCTCCCAAGGGCAAGGTTTGCAAGTTGGTGAAAGCTCTCTACGAGCTGAAACAAGCCCCAAGGATGTGGTACAAAAAGATGGACAATTTACTGACCGGCCTCTCCTTTGTGCATTGCTAGAATGACCCAAGCATGTACGTGCGCAATGATGGGAGAGGGCTGATGCTGGTTATATTGTACGTCGATGATCTGATCATCTGCTCGTCTTCGGTCGGGCTGGTGGATGAGGTGAGGACTGACCTCAGCAAAATGTTCAAGGTGAAGGACATGGGTCCTCTCGAGTACTACCTTGAGATTGCCATCCACCACAACCGAGTAGCACGCACCATCAAACTCAACCAAACCAAATACATTGGTGATGTACTGAAGCGCTACCACATGGAAGACTGCAAACCTGTCTGCACCCCAATGATGACCTATACAAAGCTGAAGGCCAACTCGCCAAACAACAAAGCAGAACAAAGGGAGATGCAAGACATCCCCTACTTGTCCGTCGTAGATAGCATCATGTACGCCAGGGTAGGGACTCGTCCGGACATCTGCTATGCTGTGAGACAAGTGAGCAAATTCGTGGTTCACCGAGGGCCACAACATTGGCAGGCAGTCAAGCGCATCTTGCGCTACCTACAAAACACACGTCACATGGGCCTCGTCCTTAGAGGCCAACAAGGAATGGACCCCCTTTGCTTGAAGTACTACACCGATGCTAACTGGGGAGGAAATCTTGACGATAGGAAATCCACCTCTGGATACATGTGCTTCTTAAATGGCGCTGCCATCTCATGGGCCAGCAAGAAGCAGGATTGTGTTTCTATGTCCACGGTTGAGGCAGAGCACATTGCTTTGTCTGAGGTGTGCAAGGAGACTCAATGGTTGCGCAGCCTGCTTGGAAAAATGATTGTGCCACATAGATGCCACGGTTGTACACGTGGACAATATGACCGCCATCTCGATGGCTGAAGACAAGATCATCTCCCGGCCAACAAAGCACATCGACATACGTTACCACTACTCACGTGACCTGGTCATGAGGAATGTAGTGGACTTGCAGCACTACGGAATGAAGAGCATGCTTGTTGACTGCATGACCAGGCCGCAGGAGAGCGACTTGCACTATGCACGCATTTGTGGATTCGGCATGAGGAGTGCGGTAGAGGAAGGGTGAGTCCCAAGGCATTGATGGGGCCTAGTAAGCGACATATGGACAGAGGTTCAAGGGAGAGATTTGTTGAAATTGTATGTACCTTGTCCCCGGCCTAGCTGGCTAGCTACACATACAGACAAGGCATGCACTGCTCTATGGGGTATGTCCCCTTGGTCTGTTCTGAGATGGGAGAAGAATGCACTATCCATGATGGGTATGTCCCCAGTGGCTCATCATACGATCCATACCGTTTTGGCTTAGTTGATTAGGGGTATGATCCCTCATTTGAAACTCCAGTGAGTTTCAAACGAGGGGTCGCAGGTTCAAAGCCCGTGACAGCCGCAATTTTCTTTGTGGCCAACATTGGGACAGGAAGCATCTACGAAGCTTACTAGAGCCTACCTTGAGGATGACACTTGGCGATCTGAGGACACGCCAAGTAGGAATGTAGGTTGAGGTTGGCTCCATTGGAGCCATTACAAGCAGAAGCTCTAGCAATGCTCTACAAGTATTAAAGCATGTACCTTGCATGCATCCATTTACAGTACTTGCCTTTGAGACTCCTCACTGAGTGTCCAACCAAAGATAGCCACTAAAGACCAACATGCAAACTTCGTGAGGATACCAAACGAACCTAATGTGTGGATCCCTCCTTCGAGGGTGATACGTTCTCTTGGTTGCAATACCAAGAGCGGTAGGCGGCCTCCCATGTCGGGACCCGTTTTCTAGACCGTTGCTTTCCAGCACATTGACAACCATACTATACCATACCATACCATACGGAACCATACCATACGATACAATGGCCTATTTTACCATACCATACAATACCATACCATACTATGCCATACAATACCATTCCATGCTATACCATACCATACCATACCATGCAATACCATACCATACCATACCATACCATGCAATACCATATTACACCATGCCATACCATACGATAGCATCGCATCCCATACCATACCATACCAAACCATACCATACCATCGCATCCCATACCATACCATACCATACCATACCATACCATACCATACCATACCATACCATATCATACCATACCATACTATACCACACTATATGAAAGTAGACCGTACTATTATTGGAACTAGAGGAGAGAGGGAGCCTTGGAGCAGCGAGCATGTGGGACTGGAGGGACATCACTTATGCTCAAGAATGGTTGTTGAATCACTCAAAATGATGGAGTACATATAGAGCTAGAGCTTAGGCAAGTCAGCCCTCTCACAAGCCACACCACTTAGCCATGGAGGCTAAGGCTCACACACTAGAGTCCATAATCTCACATAAGAGAGGAAATCAGCCTAGCAATCAGACTGACCACTCACACACCACCTAGAGAGGTAGAAAATGCTTTCATGGCACACTCCTAGTAGTTGCATAACCCACAATCCCATGGAGAATGGCCATGTGTCCATGGCTATTACACAAGGATCTCAACTCACCTAAAAAGAAAGGAGAGGTACCTTTTTCCTATTCAGCACACTCTGACAAGGCAACCCAAGAATCTGGGACCTTTTTGGATACTTCTCCCATCAGGTCTTAACCCTGTATCCCTTGCCTTTTTTTCTTTTCTCAGGCTAAGGCATGGACCCATTGCCCATGGTCACTCGAATATCGGCGGTCAATGACCTTAAAAACTTTGAAAATTCATATCTCCCAGTCCAACCGTTGAATCGTCCTCAAACTTGGACCGTAGACATTCTGCCACCTGATCTTCCACTGAAGAAGTTGGATTGATGATCGGAGCAGGCATGTGGTGTTTTCCTGGAACTTTCTCGTGTGGACCTGAAAGTGAGCCGGATGGCTCCTTTCCCAACAATATCCCACTTTGCCGTAGTCAGAGTGGGCTAAGTCTACATGCCTTTATGCACAAGTGCTGCTTCTCACGGGTCACTGGCTTGGTACATAAATCAGCGACGTGCTTGCTGCTTGGAGTAAACTCCAGCTTGATAGCACCCTTCTACACCATGTGCCTGATGAAGTGATATGCAATGTCAATGTGCTTGGTTCGTGTATGGTGCTCAGGATTCTTGGCGAGTGCGATTGCGCTCTGGTTCACGCACACAGGAACTGGAACTGCTGCACTCCCACTCATCTCAGCCATGAGACGCTGAAGCCAAACTGCTTCTTGGCTCAAAACGTGAGAGAGACGTACTCAGCTTCAGTGCTTGAGGTGGCCACGACCACCTTCTGCTTGCTGTACAAGCTGATGGCCCCACCATTCATGAGGAAGACATGTTCAGAGATGGACTTGTGGTCCTCAGGGTTTGAAGCCCAATCTGCGTCTGTATAGCCGATGATATTGTTATAGTTACCGTTGTAGGTAATGACAAAATTGATGGTTCCAACAAGGTAGCAAAAGATCGGCTTCACTGCCTTCTGGTGCTCAGGTCCAGGATTGACCATGTGCTGGCTCACAGTGCTAACAGCCTGTACCAGGTCCAACGTGGTTGCAACCATCAGGTACATGAGGCTGCCGATTGAGCTGCATCCGCTTCTCCGTTGAAGCTCACGAAGTACAGCCGCGTCTGAACCGGCGTGCCGATGGGTTTTGCCTCTGACATGACCAACCGCTACAAGACATCCTTGATGTAGCGGCTTTGTTGCAGCGAGAGAGCGCATGATTTGCGGTCACGCGTGATCTGGATACAGAGGAAGCATGATGCCTCCCCGAGATCAGACATCTCGAAGCGATATTGCATGGCTTCCTTGAACTCCTGTAGTGCAGACATACTGTTGGAAAGGATGAGCAAGTCATCCATATACACGATACTGAAAAGGACCTCATGCTCATGCAGCCAGCGATAGACGTTGTAGTCACACTCACTGCGCTCGAATCCCATGTACTGCAACACCGCATCCAACTTCTGGTTTCAAGCACGCAATGCTTGCTTGAGGCCGTACAGCGACTTCTGCACCTTGCAAACCAGGTACTCCTAGCCATCCATGACAAACCCCTCTGGCTGCTCCATGTAAACCTTCTCTTCCAGGTCACCGTTCAAGAACGCCGTCTTGACGTCCATGTGGTGAATATCAAAGTCCTCATCTGCTGGATAAGAAAGGAGCGTACGCACAGAGGCAAACTTTGCAACAAGAGCAAAGGTTTCCATGTAGTCGATGCCTTCCTGCTGCGAGTAGCCCTTGGCAACCAGCCTCGCCTTGTACTTTTCCAGGTTGCCATCTGCTTCTCGCTTCTTCTAGAACATCCACTTGCACTTGATCACCTTACGTCCAAGTGGACAATCAGTCAGCTCCCACGTACCATTGTCGAGCTGCAATTGTATCTCCTGCTACACAGCTTGTGCCCTATCTGCGGCATCTGGTGATGCCATGGCCTCCTTGTATGACGTCGGCTCATCAGAGTCTGCTGCAACTACGACGTTCATCTGGTCTGGTTTCTGGAGCATCCAGAAATGCCCGCGCAGGCTTGTAGCGCACCCTGAGAGGGTACCTCCGACCTCGTGCTGGAACGTTAACAGGTGGCGGACGCGGTGCTGCCGGTAAAAGAGCTCCTGTTGATGGCGGTGTATCGTCTTCCTTAGTTGTATCAGACATGGGAGAATACAATGTTTCTCCCTGTACCATAGTAGAGGAAGAATTAGGAGAGACTGTGTCAGGAAGGATATCTGCTCCCACTACCTCGTTAGCTGCTGCTTCTGCTGTCTCTTCACAGTTAATGTTGGTGCCGATGACGTTACTCTCGTTGAAGATGACATCCCTAGAGATGATGACGTGGCCTGTATCCCTCTCGTAGAGGCGATACGCCTTGCTTGCCACGTCGTAGCCAATCATCAGAATCTGCGCGCTCTTTGCGTCCCACTTTTGCCGCTTTTTCTTTGGCACCTGCATGTGCGCCAAGCTTCCAAATGCCTGAAGATGACCCACGCTCGGCATTTTGCCAAACCACGCCTCGTACGGCGTCATCTGCTCCAGGGCCTTGGTTGGACTGCGGTTTTTCATATACACTGTAGTGCTCACTGCTTCGGCCCAAAAGTCGTAGGTCAACCAAGCCGCGTGCAGCGTGGAGCGCGCCGACTCAACGATGGTGCGATTGGCGCGTTCTGCTACGCCATTTTGCTGTGGCCAGTATGGCGCAGTGTGCTACGCCTTGATACCTACTCTTGCGAGGTAGTCCTGAAACTCCTTGCTCAAGTACTCTCCACCGCGCTCGCTGCGTAGCGCCTTGATTTTCTTGCCATTCTGGTTCTCCACCATGGCCTTAAACTCCTTGAACCTATCAAAGCACTGGTCCTTGGACGAAACAAAGTACAGAGCAGTATAACAGCTAAAATCATCAATGAAGGTGAGAAAGTACCTAGAGCTTCCAAAGCTCTAAGTCTGGATCGGGCTACACAAGTCTGTGTGGACCAGCTCTAGCACCTCCTTCGCACGCTCCTCTGCTCTGAAGAATGCCTCGCGATGCTGCTTCCCCTCCAAACAGCCGATGTACAACTGCTACTCAAAGTTCGAGATAGTGGGCAGGTCACGTACCATTTGCTTTGTTTGAAGTTGCAACAAGGCGCGCATGCCGATGTGGCCGTAGCGCGCATGCCAGATTTCACCATCTGTGGCCTGCACCATTGCTGGAAGACTCTGCTCGCGCGGGATCTTGGTCCCCCCAAGCAGGCGCTACACGTCGCCTTCCTTCATCGACCTGGCCAACTCCTCTCCTATTTCCTTGTCGAGGATGTAGCCATAGTCGTCATCAAAGACAGAGCACAATCTTGTGTTGGTGAGAGAAGACACTGAGAGAAGGTTGAACGCTGCATCAGGTACGTACAGCACGCCATGGAACACTCCCACTTCAATACCATGCGGGGTCTCCAACCACATCTCCACAATCCCAATCCCCTAAGCATACGTCACCCAATCATCACCCAAACCTCTTCGTCGGGGAGGGGGGGGGAGTGAGAGAAGCTACGTAAACCACTCCTTGTGGTGTATCAGGTTCTTAGTACACCCGCAGCCCTTGTACCACGCCAGATCCGGTCCCATCTTCTGCGACATGTCAGATTTTGCCATGAAGTGGCGTTCACGCACCTCCTTGGCCACATACATGTTGCCAAAATGGCGCACGCCAAGCTGGTTCTACTGCTTTTGCTGCTATTGCTGCTGACGTTGCCGTGACTGCTGCTGCTGTTGCTATGGAGATTACTCCTTTTGCTACTATTGTTGTTGCTGCTCCGTTTGGTCCCTCTTGAACTTGAAGCACTCTTTCTTGTAGTGCCTCTCTTTGTGGCAATAGTGGCATTTGTCCTCTCTCTTGCCTCTCTCCTGTCCAGACTGCTACTACCGCTAGTTGCGTGAGCCCATGGCCATGAAAGCTGCTTCACTGCTACTGCTGCCGCCATTGCGTTTTGCGGCATTGCGACGCAGCTCTACCTTCACCAGGTGCATGCAGACAAAGTGCAGGTCGAGAGTCGGCTGGCACTCCAATGTCTCTCGCACCGTGTCATAGCTCGTTGGGACTCTCCACAGTAAGAGAAAGACAAAGCGCGTGTCTTCCACAAGATTGTAGGCCAAGTACGCCTCCGCCTTGTCCAAGTATGCCTCCATCTCTTCGCCACCCTGCATTCTCAACGCCATCATCTTCTCCTCTAAAAGCATGAGGAATGCATGATCCTTGATCTCATGCTTCTTGCACAATGTGTCCCACTCCTCTTTTGTAGTAGCCTTGTCACTCACGTACTAAAGATGCGGGTTTGAGATGGTATTGACAAGCTGCCTACAGGCCTGTCTATGCTTCTTCTTCCACTCCTCATATGTCGCCGCTCTAGTTGTAGATGAACTTGCATCTGCTGTACCTTTCTGCAGCGTCTTCCTTGCAACCACCTCCACTACGGTGATGCCTTCTGTCTGTGGAGCCTGAGTGCGCTCGTCCCTGCTCACCACCTCCCACAAGCCCCTCTCCTCCAAAAAGAGACGGGTACGGATCTTCCAAAACGTGAAATTGGCACATCCTTCCAGCCGCTCCAAGGGCTCGGCTGCTGTTACTACGCCTGCTGCTGTCATTTTGAGCCTTGGCGATGCTCAGTGCTGCCCTTGAGTGGCGGCGCTACCCCTCCTTCTAATGCTGCTGCTGCCAGAAATCTGTCTCACACAAAATGGACTGTAGAGGCTAGCAAACTGGGAATTTTGAAAAACTGAGCCCACCACGGGAAATTTCAGCTCAAAACCTTTCAGGTCGACCCATAAAACAGGGTCATGAACAGGCGATGTTGAAAGATATGCCCTCTTAAAAACAAAGTATACTTCTGCTCATACTCGAGCTCACACCAGGCAGCTTGTAAACGGCGTTTCTCCCAAACGTACTTATTGAATGCAAATTGTTTTATACCAATGGAAAGATTACAAAAAATACTTCAATTCGTATGTGCTACTTTTTAAATTTGACAATGAAACAAGAGACTTACGGTCATCACAAGGCGACAGTCATACTCAGACAGAAGACTGTTCCCCTGGCTGACCTCGTTTTGAGCATAACTCTCAATCCGACAGTTCGATCTTCGCAATCTTGGGCTCGTTAGAAAGCTTGTCTCTTGAACTTGAAGTGTTTTTAGTCGATTGTCAGTTTTTGTGAAGGTTTATTCCCAACCCGTCACACTCAAAGTGACGGCCTCTGCTGGATGAAAGTGGCAAAACTTGGCTTTTATACCAAATGTTGGAACTGGAGGAAAAAGGGAGCCTTGGAGCAGCGCGCATGTGGGACTGAAAAGGCATCACTTGTTGTGAAAAATGGTTGTTGAATCACTCAAAATGATGGAGTAAATATGGGGCTAGAGCTTGGGCAAATCAGCCATCTCACAAGCCACATCACTTAGCCATGGAGGCTAAGCTTCACACACTAGAGTCCATAATCTCACACAAGAGAGGAAATCAGCCTAGCAATCAGGCTGACCACTCACACGCGACCTAGAGAGCTAGAAAATGCTCTCATGGCACACTCATAGTGGTTACATAATCCACAATCCCATGGAGGATCGCCATGTGTCCATGGCTAGCACACAAGGATCTCACCTCACCTAAAAAGAAAGGAGAGGTTCCTTTTTCCTAGTCAGCACACTCTAACAAGGCAACCCAAGAATCAAGGACGTTTTTGGATATTTCTCCCATCAAGTCTTGACCCCGGACATCTTGCCTTTTTCTTTTCTCACGCGAAGGCATGGTCACCTGGATATCGGCGGTCGATGACCCCAAAAACTTTGAAAATTCATATCTCCCAATCCGACTGTTGGATCGGCCTCAAATTTGGATCGTAGACATTTTGGTTTCTGATCTTTCCAATGTAGAAGAGGGATCGACAATCAGAGCAGGATCCTGGTATTTTCCTGGAACTTGCTCCTGTGGACCTGAAATTGAGCCGGATGGCTCCTTTCCCAATAACTATACCATACCATACCATACCATACCATACCATACCATACCATACCATACCATACCACACCATACCATGTCATACCATACCATATCATACCATACCATACCATACCATACCATACCATACCATACCATTCCATACTATACCATACCATACCATACCATACCATACCATACCATACCATACCATTCCAAGGGGCGTAAATGCACTAGGTGACTTTGTCTGAGCGTCTTTCTCTGTTCTTCGTCTTTCCACCTCTCCCTTACGTGCCTTCATGTAGGCGTTGTCTCTTAGGTGTTACTTTGGAAATGAACACGGTTGGGCAAATACATCGGCAAGGAGCATGGTTAAGAATTAAGAGTCTAAGCCATGTTAGGCCTCCATTGATGTGTGACTCCTTGATCACATGTGTGTATTGTCTCATTCAAATTGAGTGATGGAATAGGTTACGCGGAGGAAGGAACACGACAAGCAGACATTACAAAGGACCTTAGTCTTTTCTTTGTATGATGCACGGCAGGAGATAGGCAGCAGTAAGCAAATAGACTACGTACGTCCATCCGTGCATTAGTGAGGTAGGAGCAAGAGTGAGACTGAGCCATTCCATTCAGCGAGGAAGCTCCTACAAGATTGCTAGAGGAGTAAGAAAGGATATGCACTGGGAAAGACAGTATGAATAAGTGGTGATCCGTCGAAGTGTCTCATCACTTTGAGTCTGGCGGCAAAAACATAACGCGGAAAACATAGGGGTAACTTCATACCATATCATACCATACCATACCATACCATGTCATATCATAACATTTTGTATTATACCATACCATGCAATACCATACCATATAATACCATACAACGCTATACTATACCATACCATATCATACCATACCATACCATATCATGCCATACCACACCATACCAAACCATACCATACCATACCATACCGTACCATACCATACCATCCTACACCACATGATGGAATGCCATAGCCTACTTAACCATGCGACACCATACCATAATATATCATACCATACCATACCAAACAATAGGACACCACATGATGCAAAACCATAGCATACTATACCATAACATGCCATATCACACCATATCATAACATACCATACTATACCATTCCATATTATACCAAACCATACCATACCATACCATATTATATCATACCATACCACACCATACCATACCACACCATACCATACCATACCATACCATACCATACCATACCATACCATACCATACTATGCCATACCATACCATACCTTACCATACCATACCATACCATACTATACCATGCCATACAATACCATACCATACCATGCCATACCATACCATACCATACCACTCCAAACCATACCATACAATACCTTGTCAGAATATGGTTTTCCGTGTACCAATGGGTAAAAGGATAAAACCGGCTAAGGGCAACGGGAGGCATGTTAAAAATTGCCCCTGCCATGGATGCCGTTTTCCGTTTTCCTGGTTTGACCAATAGATAGTGGTTGGATGTCCATTCTAATTGCTAATTTGGACTCCTTGAATTTGGCCATACGAGTTTGAGCTTTCACTTGCTCAATTTGGTTGAGAATGCAGAAAGTTAGCCCTTCCCAAAGTTCGAGTGGTGCGGCAGATAAAATCTGGTACCCGCCCGGGATGACGGGATACTCCACCGCTAGTGGTCCGTGTTCAGCTCGAACTGGTTCTGTAGACCCCAAGGCCATAGAGGAAGCAACCAAGGAGATCCCTTGGACAAGGACGAGCTGCCCTTTGACTTGTCAATTCAAGAAAGGCGCTTCTAGCCGTCGTTGGCTCGTGTCGGAGGTGACTCACATCGGCGATAGTCAAAGGTGGCTCCATCAAGGGTTGCTTGGGTGGGCGTAGCAGGGCTATACTATTCCTTTTTTGGCGTGCTTGGATGCGTTGGAAAGCCCAAATCCCAGGCTATAAGAATTTGATGTGATCTCATCAAAATAACTAACCATTAATGATTCCCAGTCTTTCTCCGTTGTCGCAATCTGCATTTTGCTAGAATTATGCTCCCTCGGTGTTGTGGTGACCCAAAGCACTTACCTCCCTTGGAAGTCTCTTTGAACTAAGAAGCAATGTATACTTAGATAGTTCAACACAGGCCAGGATAGCATTCTTGAGAAGGGGTTATTGGCCCACAGCCCTGACCTGCCTACCAAGACGTTCACGAGTTCCGCACACGCACAAGAGACTTTCCATCGCAAAAGTTCATCATGGCACAAAAGACATAGTCCTCGCCAATCCAAAAGTACATGGGCGGCCCAGGTTTTGGGCTGTGGCCGTGGAATTTTCAGATCTACCTTGCGCACAAGGGACTGCTGGATCTCATGAAGGGTACGAAGGTTCAAGATGTGAGCGCAACGGACAAAGAGAAGATCACCTTAACATGGAAGAAC
Source organism: Penium margaritaceum (assembly GCA_023375785.1). Lineage (NCBI taxonomy): Eukaryota > Viridiplantae > Streptophyta > Zygnematophyceae > Desmidiales > Peniaceae > Penium > Penium margaritaceum. The sequence continues at coordinate 341,528 of SZWC01000668.1, read as the reverse complement.
ACGGAGGCGCTGATGCTCTTATTGTCAATGTTGCATGAATCGTAGTGGGGCTACATCCAAGGCTACAACCTGGCAGCTGACACGTGGAAAAAGCTCAACTCCATCCACCAATCAACATCCCTAGCCAACAAGAACTGTGCAATGAAGCGACTCTTGACGTTGAGGATGGAGGAGGGTGCAGATATCATTTTCGCCATGCAAGAGATCTAGTCTCTAGCCTTAGAATCCAATGATGTCGGATGGAAGATTGACACGACGATGCATGCAATGGCACTCGTCATGTCTCTACCCGACAGTTGGGCCCCTCTCATCACCGTGCTGGGAGGTTGGGAGGAGGATAAATTCACCTACAGCGTAGTCGCTGAGCACATCTGCAACAAGGTGCAACGTCGGAGCGGAGGCGAGACCTTGTTATCCCAAACTGCCGTGGTCCCCAAAACGCAGGATGGCAGCAAAAGCGGCAAGCGAGGCGACGGTACGGGCGGCGACAAGAAGGGCGCCAAGAAGGGTGCATGCTATAATTGTGGCAAGGAGGACCATTGGGCCAAGGAGTGCCCAAAGGAGGCCCAGTCTAGTGACAATGGTGCCAAAGGCAAGAAGGCGCTCCTCAACAGCACAAAGAACCATGACCTGAAGGGTGCCAACCGGCAGTGCCTGGACTCAGGAGCGGAGGAGCATACCCAAGTTGAGAAGGTGGGGTTCATCAACTACACCACATCTGCAAATTCTATGGTGATCGCCAACAACAAGGTCAAACCTGTGGCCGACCAAGGTGATGTGGACGTAGAGGTGGTGGTTAGTGGTAAAAGGGCAGAATGTATTCTCCAAAATGTGCAACATGTCCCGGGCTTGGCTGACATTTCGAGTGTGAGCTACTTGACAGACAAGGGCTATGCAGTACTCTTCCGCAGGAAAGGTGTTGTCGTGCGTATGGACGGTGGCAGCGAAGTTGTGCTCGATGCCAAGCACGAGGAAGGCCTCTACATTATTGAGACCAATGTCATCCCCTTGCCAATGGACGCAGCAGACCCGCCAGCACGCATCGTCAACCTTGCAAAAGGCAGGGGAGCAGACCTGCAGCAATAGCATCGACGGCTGGGACACTCGTCGCTCGCACTCGTGCAGGAGATGTCAAAGCGCGAGATGGTATAGCGCCTCAATATCACCGGTGTAGTAGACATAGTAGCAAATTACACAAAGTAAAAGTGCGAGTCTTGGATCGTGGGCAAGGCAAAGGGCAGGTCGTTCGAAGACAGAGAACGGCGGGCCGCAAACCTGCTTGAGGTCGTGATGTGTACAGACCGGTCAAGACGGCGTCCATTGGTGGCGCGCGGTACTTTGTCACCTTCATCGACAATTCCAACAGAAAACTCTACGTCTACTTCATGAAGCGGAAGAGCGATGTGGTGGACCGGCTGAAGAAGTATGTCGCAGTGGTGGAGAGGGAGACTAGCCGCAAGGTCAGAGTGATACGCAACAACAATGGTGGCAAGTATGTAGGCTACGGAGGGTGGCTGAAGGAGCAGGGGATTGAGTTGCAGCCGACCATTCCGTACACGCCTCAGCCAAATGGAATGGCAGAGCCTATGAAGCAGACGCTGCTCAGCATGGTGTGGACAATACTCATGGACGCAAGGTTGCCACGGAGCCTGTGGGCCGAGGCCGTGAGTACGGCGTACTACATCACCAACCTCATCCCAACGGTAGTGCTCAAGGAGGAGGGCGGCTGGAAGACGCCGTAGAAGGCTTGGAGTAGGTGCAAACCAAGCGTGGCACACCTGAAGGCGTTCAGGTGCAAGGCGCACATGTTGGTGCAGGCTACGCAAAGAAAAGACTCCAAACTAGACCAACGTGCAAAGGCGTACGCGTTTGTCGGATACGAGAGTGCACTCAAGGCGTACCGCCTCTTCGATCCACGGACGCATGACGTCATCGACAGCCACAACGTCACGTTTGATGAGCAACAAAGCTACTGCAGCAGTAACAACATTGACGCAATGCACTCTCCAAAGCAAAGGGAGTGGTTCCAACTCCTTGAACGTGAGGAGGAGCCAGCGGCTGCAGTGGTTGATGTGGGGTCTTCGGAGGATGATGGTGCTGGAGCGCAGCAGGACAATGCAGCAGGTGTAGGTTTTGCTAGAGCACAGTACGTAACAGCCGATGCGGGGGAGCCCGTGACCGAGGACACCGTTGTAGCAGAGCAGCAGCATGACCAGCAGCCAGCGTCGCTAAGGTCATCGCGTCGCAGTCGGAGGTGGCAGAATGCGGTGAAGTGGTATGATGGGAGCACGGGCCGCTCGGTCGGCATGACACGATGCATGATGGTAGCCGCAACGGAGCCGACAACTGTGGAAGAGGCACTTGCACGGCCTGACAGGTAGCCGTGGGACAAAGCAATCAAATATGAACTCGCATCCCTAACTAAGAACAACAACTGGGAGTTGGTGGATTGGCCTGAGGGGGCAAAGGTGATCAGCTACAAGTGGGTGTTCAAGGTGAAGCTCACCAAGGATAGCAAGGTGGAGAATTATAAGGTGCAACTAGTGGCGAAGGGGTACGTGTAGCGAAAAGGTGAGCACTACGAAGAGACATTTACACCCGTCGCCAGGTTCACAAGCATCCGGAGGATCCTTGTAGTGGCACCCGGAAAGGACATGGGGATCCACCAAGTGGATGTCAAGACGGCATTCTCAAATGGCATCATTGACAAGGAGATCTACCTTGAGGTGCCAGAGGGGATGGATGCACCGGAGGGCAAGGTGTGCAAGGAGCAAAAGGCCTTGTATGGGACAAAACACGGACCCAGGTGCTGGTACCAATAGATGGATGCCTACATGGCGGAGCTCGGCTTCAAGCACTGTAAGTCAGACCACAACGTGTACGTGCGGCGTAGCAAGGGACTCCATCAGATTTTCGCACTCTACGTGGTCGATCTGATCAGATGTTCATCAGATCTGGCGGCTTTGGAGCAGTTCAAGGAGCAGCTGAGCAACAGATTTAAGATAATGGACATGTGGGAGCTGGAGTAATATCTCGGGATGAGCATCATGTTGAACGAGGGCGCGCATGTTTGAGCTCGGGTGTGCCAAGCACATGGCCGAGGACTTGAAACGGTACGGCATGGAGGACTACAAACCAGTGGGCAGTTCGTTCTCCACAAGCCGTGAGGTGAGTCCGGCGATGGCGCCGCAAACCAAGGAAGAGAAGGAGGACATGGCGGAGGTGCCCTACCAGTCTGTGGTGGGTAGCCTAATGTATGCAATGGTGGCGACTGTGTCAGACTTGGCCTACTCGGTGGGCCAAGTGAGCAGGTATGTGATGAACCCTACACCACTACACTCACAGGTGGCGAAGCGCATCCTCCGGTACTTGCAATCAACGCGTCCCGTGCGCCTGAAGTACGATGGAAATGGGAGGTCAGACCCCTTACAACTAGTCTACTACACTAACGCGGACTACACCCGCGATGTGGACAAGAGGAAGTCTGCCTCTAGCTATGTCTCGTTCCTCATAGGTGCAGCGGTCTTGTTGTGCAGCAAGAAGCAAGTCTGCGTCGCCACCTCCACTGTAGAGGCAGAGTACGATGCTCTGGCCGAGGCGGTCAAGGAAGCAATCTGGCTCCGCAGATTGCCAGGGGAGCTAGGCGTGCCGCAGCAGGAGCCTACGGTGGTCCAAGAGGACAACACAGGCTCCACCTTGCTGACCAACAACCCGACACAACACGGGAGGATGAGGAACATCGACGTGCGCTAGCACTACGCGCGCGACATGATGGAGTAGGACAGTTTGTGCTACACCATTGTAGCACAAAGCACATGCTTGCAGATTGCTTGACCAAGGTGCAGCCATAGGATCGGCATATTATCAGTCTTGTAGGGCTTAGGTTGACATGCTGTGAAGAGCTTGAAGGCGGAGGAGCGGACGAGTATAGAGTGAGCATGAGGCATCCGGCATGGAAGGTACACGGGGGAGATTATTAAGAAGTGCCCCTGCCATGGATGCCGTTTGCCGTTTTCCTTGTCCAACCACTGGATAGTAATTGGATGTCCAATCTGATTGCAGATTTGGACTCCTTGGATTTTGTCATGCGATTTTGAGCTTTTATTTGCTTAATGAGGTTGAGAATTCAAAAAGTTAGCCCTACCCAAAATTCGGGAAGTGCGGCATTGGAAACATGGTACCAGCCCGGGATGACGGGATACTCCACCGCCTGTGGTCCGTGTTCAGCTCCAACTGACTGCGTAGACCCCAAGGCCCTAGAGGAAGCGACCTAGGAGGTCTCTTGGACCAGGGAAAGCCGCCCTTTGACTTGTCAATCAAAGAAAGGCGCTTCGAGCCGTTGTCGGCTCGTGTCGGAAATGACTCAAGTCGACGGCAGCCAAAAGCGGCTCCACCAAGGGTTGCTTGGATAGGCATAGCAGGGCTATACTCCTCCTTTTTGGGCGTGCTTGGATGCGGTGGAAAGGTCATATCACATGCTATACGAATCTGATGTAATATCACCAAAATAACTAACCATAAATGATTCCCAGCCTTTCTCAGTGTCCACAATATGCATTCTGCCAGAATTCTGCTCCTTTGGTGTTGTGGCAACCCAAAGTACACACCTCCCTGTGAAGTCTCTTTGCAATAAGAAGCCGTGCATACTTAGGCAGTTCAGGACATGCCATGACAGCATTCCCGACAAGGCATGCCTCCCCTGACCCTCAACCGCACCTCTTCTAGTCCTATCCTCTCCGTGACCTATCTAATAACTGGATCCAACGTTACACAGAGGACCTCAACCATCTGCCATCCTTTACGAGCACTGGGTTCATTGATGACTTTAGTCATGCCATTATCCCTGGCACAGACAGAATATATTTCTCATATCATTGCTCTATTATAGACAGTGACTCGGAGAAAGACTGGATGGACCAAGAGAGTATAGTCAGTCGACGTGGCACATCGCAAGCGGAATCTCCGCAGGATCATTGCAGACTCAATACCCGCGAGCGATGATAGTACTAGCTGTACAACTGACAAGGTCAAGACTGACCGGCTATGGACAACATTGAACAATACATCTCCTGCCGTGTGAGAAGATCGCTACCGACGCATTGATCCAGTCAACGTGCAAAGGACCGGAACTCTATTAAGCATAGGAACTACTGTAGCATTTCTTTTATCTTGTAAGTGGGCTCCTCTTTCTACTCAATTTATCATTCTGCTCTCTGGTATTACTGGCAAAGCTTTGGTGTCAATGCTTACAAGAGTGACTTGTTTTTTGTTTGAGCTTCATTAATTACTTCTTCAATTGTAACTGGTATTGTCAACATTCAAGAGATGATCTCAGACAGCATATCAAGATCCTATTTTACAACATATGGTATCAGAGTTGGTGTGTCATTGAGAGGTTCAATTAAAGACTATTGACTTCTGATTGAGAGTAGGAGACTAGCTTCAGCCAGGGAAATATCAAGACTTCCAAACCAGCATGCAACGGCAAAATTGCAACAACAAAAATGGTTACAATAGGAGGTGGAACTATGGCTAATTACTTAAAGCTCGCAGTATTTGATGGCGACAAAGATCATGAATTTGAATTTAACATGAGGATGGTCATTCTAGCCAAAGGACTCTAGCGAGTCATTTCTGATCCTCAAACTAAAGTACTTGCGCCTTATGCTTTAGCAGAAAAGAAAGCACTATGGCGATGAGGAGAGGAGCAGGCCTTTGCCCTTCTTGCCATGCAAGTTTCAGAATAACTAAAATTCCTCATCTGTGATGGAAATCCAGATCTTAATCCCATGATTGCTTAGAAGAAGCTTCGAGACCGCTACAACAAGATCAGTGAAAAGGAGACAGTGGCACTTCTCAATAAATTTTATTCACTTCGTTTGGAGGATAGTACTAAGATTGATGACCACATGGCACATCTCAAAGACCTCGTTGACAGGATTGCCTCCATGGCGCAAGTGATACCAAGAAGCCAAGTGGTCCACAAACTGCTCGGCAGTCTCCCGATTTGATTCAACTACACGGTTGAACAACTTCTGGAGTCCTATGACCAGGGCCTTCTTGTGGACGAGCAGATTCAAGTCCATGCTCTGCAGATTCAACAACAGGAAGCAAGACTAGGACTAGAAAACAATGCCCGAGGCGCACAAGGAGGAGGGGCTCCAACAGGCGGTCAACTATTACCACAACAAGTTGTACCCATCTCATCTTTCACTCTTACACTCAACAAAGTTTACTATTCAATCTTAAGATTTGAAGAAAATATATTCGTGACAAAGGAGGACCTAAGTCACCTCTGTACTCTAGATTTCAATGAACGGGACATAGTTGTCAACCTCATCAAGGAAACCATAACAGACCTGGAGGCAGTGGGTACGGCCAAGGCCAGCTAGCCTCTATGAGTTATACTACTATTCAAGGACAACATCAACAACATCAATCACCACCACGACAACAACAACACACTAGACCCTTTCGATCTCTAGGCACCAAGGCCATGACTCATGTACGATGGTGGAACTGTGAAATGCATGGCCACATCAACAGGTCCTCTCACAACAGAGCAAAGTTCAAACCATGACAACAACAGGCACTCATTTTTCAAGATGTGGCAAGTGACATATCAGCATCATTACTACCATCATCTCCATAAGGCAGACCAACTTTTTCCCCTCATGAAGTGGATCAGCGTGATCTAGGAGCTCTTCTCCAAACGCCAGATGTTCCCACAACAAAGAGAGCTATCATGGAAGAAATAACCTTTTGTACACTTGAGAGTGTTTTTTTGTCTGGCGGCAAGTGTCCTTGCCTGGATCATTGCCTGCGGATGCACCAGGCATATGACAAGCAACAGAGCATGATTCACACAATTTACCCCTACGCATCCAGTGAAAGCAGTACAACTTGGTGACGGTAGAACCATTTCGGCTCTGGGTGTTAGAGCAGTCAGAATCACCATCATGCTGCAAGGCAAGCCGGCCAGCAGACTACTTCATGATGTTCTCTTTGTCCCACACCAAGCGGCAAACCTCATCTCCGTATCCAAGCTCAATGACAAGAAATTCAAGGTGGTCTCCGATCTTAATAAAAGCTGCAAATTTTCATCAACTCATGGAGGACTTGTAGCAGAGACCAAATGTCTGGGAAATCTAACTATCGTGCACACCGTTGACAATGAACCTGACTTGACACAACCTGAGATGGCATTTGCTACTGTTACTCTTGAATCTACCGCCACTCCAGACCAGTCTTCTAGTACTACTCACATCTCGCACAGATGTCGTGGTCACATAGGCTACTCAACACTATCTGCGATGTTCAAACGGTAGTTAGGTCATACTCTACCAACTGGATTCACACCTCCACATTGTGGAGATACTTGTAAAGGATGTCTTGCAGGGGAAGAGACTCAAGACTCATTCCCAAGTCACCCATTCGGCAGATCTAGTGATCCACCGGGCATTATTCAAATGGATATCCACATTGCTACTGTGTCCATTTCAAGGAAGAAGTGTTCTCTGGTTCTCATCGACAACAAAACCCACTACACCTGGGTCCGTTTGCTCAAGCATAAACCCGATGCTGCTGACGCCATCATGATCTGGACCGGAATGGTGGAAAATGATACCAATGCCAATGTCCTACGCCTTAGATATGACAACGGTGGTGAATTCTTGAACGCTACTATTCAAACCTTTTGTGCCAACAAAGGCATCATACATGAAACTACAGTTCCCCTCTCGCCTCACGCCTTGTTGATCCCACTAGCCAGAAAGATGCTCACTCCAGATCCCAAGCAAACCAGTGGCATGCTGCCGTTGTCAAGGACTACGAATAGCTTCTGATATAGCACACGTGGGATCTTGTCCCTCTCCCACCTGGTGCACCGGTGGTTTCATGCAAGTGGAATTTCAAGGCAAAGTTGGATGCTGCTAGTGAAGGATGCCGCTACAAGGCCCGGCTTACTACTGGGGGTTTTAGCCAGGTTCATGGGGTGAACTAGAGTGATCCTTTTACCAAAGTGGGAAAAAGCTCATCAATCCGCGTAAGTTTGGTACTTGCTGTATGCAACAACTGGCATTTACATCAGATGGACGTCAAATCCGCTTTTCTAAACGGTGATTTGGAGGAGGATGTGTACATGAAGCAGCCCAAGGGGCCTTTTATGTAGCCAGGGGAGGATAATCTGGTTTATTGGATGAGCAAATCTGTCTACGGCCTCAAGTAGGCACCAAGACAATGGAATAAAAAATCATGGGTTCTTTCTTCATCACAACCTACGCCGACTGCATTCTGACCACTCTGTGTACTTCTCTGGTCAAGTTGGTATCATTCTGTACGTGGATGATCTAATCTTGTTTGGTGGCTCCATGCCTGCCATTGATGAGCTCAAGGCTCAGCTCAAGATCACTTTTGAGATGACGGATATGTGAGCCCTACAATACTACCTTGGAATCCAGATATCCCAAGATGCTACTCAGGTCACGCTCTCTGAAGACTCTTATGTAACTCCGATGGCTGCCAACTTTGGCATTGACAACCTACGACCAACGTCTACCCCTCTGGCTATCGACCATGGGTTGACAACACCAGTCATGGTGGATGTCCTTGCCAATGTCGTGGAGACTCAAAACTAGCCAAGTCTTGAAGGCTCTGTCATATATGCATCAGTGGGCACAAGACCCGACCTCTCGTATGCTGTTCGACTCCTCAGTCAGGGCTGCAAGGCACCTACAAAGACTCACATCCTCTCTGCCAAGGGCTGCATCAAATATCTCTGCTGCTCTTCTGCAACAAACATCCACTATACACCTACCACGACTCTCACTCTCACGGGATATAATGTCTCAGATGTATCTGAGGACAAGCTAACCAGCAAATTGACCTCTGGCTATGTTTTCTTGATTGGTGGTGGGCTGGTGAGCTAGGGATCAAATAAGCAAGCATTGGTCGCATTATTAGCTACTGAAGCAGAGTAAATTATAGCTAGTGAAGCAATTCGAGAGGCAGTATGGCTGCACATGCTATTGGGAGAGGTAGGCTTTGGTCAGCTTGAACCGACAGTCATCCATTACAACAACCAAGGAACAAGCGTGCTGAGTGAAGACCCTGTCCTCCATAATATAACAAAATACACAAAGCAACAATATCACTATGTGTGGGATGTGTTTTAGGAGGAAGAGGTACAACTACCACATATCGACACCAAAGAACAGATCACTTTTGTGTTTACAAAAGCACTCGATGCCAAACAACACAAAACACTGTGCCAGTGCATGTGCTTGAAGGTGTGAGAAAGACATTTGTAACCCGGATCCCCATTGAGATGCGGCACTTGGGACCATGAGCATACCATTGCAATTTGCATGATCATTTCTCCTACATCCTGCTGTGGACCTAAACAAAACATAACCAAACGAGGGGAGATGAACGGAGCAGAGCGAAGTACCTTGTAACATGGCTTGCTCGATGCGAAGATGAGACCCCGCACAAGGATGAGGGTTCAAGCCTAAAACCGAAATCCACACATAAAACAAGAAAAGGGGGATGCACTTTACTACATTAGGGGAGGATCTAGGCTCCATTTATATTTCTTTTATTTTTGGCTGTTTTGTTGGGGATGGCCACATTGGCACATAATGGGGAGAATGTTGGAATATGGTTTTCTGTGTACCAATGGGCAAAAGGATAAAAGCAGCTGAGGCCCAGGAGAGGCATGCATCCCCTGATCCTCAGCGGTACCTATTCTAGTCCTATCCTCTACCTCTCACCCACCTAGTGACTAGCTCCGACGTTAGACAAAGGAGCTCAACCCTCTTCTTCAAGTTACCAGCCCCGTGTTAATTGATGACTTTCGTCATATCATTGCTCTATTGTAGCCAGTAACTCCGAGAAAGACAGGATCGAGCATAAGAGTCCGGACAATCCATGGGGCACAACGCGAGTTCAATCTTCGACACGATCATCGCACACTCAATATCCGTAGGCGGTGACAGTGCCAGCTAGACAATCGACAAGATCAAGACTGACCGGCTATAAAAGGCGTTGAACAGTACATACCATACCATACCATACCATACCATATCATACCATATCATACCATATCATACCATACCATACAATACCATACCATACCATATCATACCATACCATGCCATACCATACCATATCATAGTAAACCATACCATACCATACCATACTATACCATACCATACAATACCATACCATACCAACCATACCATATGATACCATACCATATCATACCATACCATTCCAATGGGCGCGAATTTACCAGGTGACTGGATCTGAGTGTCTATCTCTATTGCTCGTCTTTCCACCACTCCCTCGTGTTCCTTCAAGTAGGTGTTGTCCCATAGGTGCTACCTAGGAAGTAAATAGGTTGGGGTGAATATACCTGCGATAAACATGATTCAAATTTGAGAGACTAAGTCACGATAGGCATCCATGGATGTGTAACTCCCTGATCACATCTGTGTGCTACCGTTTCAGATTTGTGCCATAGAATGGGTTACGCGCAGGAAAGCACAAAACACTTTGCGAAGGACCTTAGTCTCTTATTTGTGCAATAAAAGGCAAGAGATAGCCAACTGTAACCAAATAGACTGTGTAAGTCCATCAGCGCATTGGTCAGGCAAGAACAACAGTGAGACTGGGTTATTCCATTCCGCGGGGAATCTCGTACGTGATTGCTTTAGCAGCAAGAAAGGATGCGCAGCATGGAAGGCAGTAGCAAGCAGTAGCCATCCGTGGACGTTTCTCGTCAGTCTGAATGTGGCAACAAAAAAAGGACGCAAAACATTTAGGGGTAACATCATATCATATCATACCATACCATATCATACCATAACAAACCATATCATACCATACCATCCCATACCATACCATACCATACCCTACCTTAGCATACCACACCATACCATACCATGCCATATCATACCATATCATGCAATACCATGCCGTACCATACCATACTAGACCATACCATACCATACCATACTATACCATATTGTACCATATCATACCATACCATACCATATTATACCATGGCATAACATACCTTACCATACCATACCATACCATATCATAACATAGCATACCATACCAAACCATACCATGTTATACCATACCATACCACACCATATCATACCATACCATACCATACCATACCACACCATACCATACCATACCATACCATACCATACCATACCATACCATACCA
>SZWC01000668.1:294670-326880 GCA_023375785.1 Penium margaritaceum | reverse complement strand
TACCATACCATACCATACCATACCATACCATACCACACCATACCATACCATACCATACCATACCATACCATTCCATACAATACCATACCATACCATACCATACCATACCATACCATACCATACCATATTATACCATTCCATACCATGTCACACCATACCATTCCATCCCATGCCATACCATACCATACCCTACCATACCATATCATACCATACCATACCATACCATACCATACCATACCAAAGAAAACCATACCATACTATATCATACCATACCATACCATGCCATACCATACCATACCATACCATACCATACCATACGATACCATACCATACCATACCATACTGTACCATACGATATCATGCCATACCACACAATACCAAGCCATGCTATATTATACCATACCATACAATACAACAACACCTGATGCAATGCCATAACATACTACACCATAACATACCATATTATGCCACACAATCCCATACCATACTATACCATACCATAGCATACCATACCATACTATACCGTACCATACCATACCATACCATCCATACCATATCATAGAACATCACCCCATACCAGACCATACCATACCATACCATACCATATGACAATATACCATACCATACCATACCATACCATACTATACCATACCATACCATACCATACCATACCATACCATACCATCGCTACCATACCATACCATTCCATACCATACCATACCATACCATTGTCAGAGTTACCAGACTCCGACAGAGGTCACTAATCGAAAAACCCAATTTCTGAATAATGGTTCAGGTCCACTCCCGAACCACCTTGGCTAATGCTCATTGATCACACTAACCGTTGTAACCAACACTAAGTTATCCCCAAGCGACACCTGTCACGCGTGTACGGCTAGCCGAATGAAGTTGTTGCGTTGCATCTTTGTCTTGTTCTGTTCATTCATACGTAGGGTGTTCATGCCCTCAAATTTACCAGAATAGTTCTTTGCATCGTGTTTCCTGTTGGTTTTGCGGCTTAACCGCCGTGTCTTCATTGTGGTCGCACCTCGTATACCTTGCCTTTCCAAGCCTCTTTCAGCTTGTAGTTTGTTCTACCCCTCTCGCTCCTTTGCTGAGCACTCTCCTTGCCAGCCATCACGCACCTCTCTCTTGGCTTCTCTCAGGAGCTTCTGTGTACCTCGTCTCCTTGCCATTTCGGCCCCTCTCAAGCTCTTAATCTAACTCCTCGGGACTGCTCTAGCTTTTGTCATTTCGATGACGTATTTGTCCATGTTCTGATGCTTCTACCTACTTTTGCTACTGCCATGCTCATGCTTGTATTCTTCTCACATGGTATCAGAGCATCAGTCGACATCACCTAGTGCCCCGTGACCTAGTCATCACTTGGCCACGACCATTGCTTCACCTCTTGGATCTGTATCTCTCTGCTGTCGGCCTTGCCACCCCGTGCCTATTCGCTTTGCCAGCAGTCGATATCAGCAGCACTGCCTGAAGTGCTCCTTATGCTGAAGAAATGTCTCGTGATTCTAAGGAAGACCTGTGCCTATTCCATGCCCGTTGCTAATGATTGGTGACTTGTCGTCCACGACAGCTGCCAGAAGCCCTCAAGTTGCCGCCTACCTTTATCTTCCTTGAAGCTTCCTGCCACTTGCAGTCTGCCGCATCCCTTCGCTCTAGCCCTAGGAAGTGCGCGTTCCTTCCTCATCTCTTTCTCAGTATTATCTGTCTCATCTGACTTGCGCATCTCCGCTCTCTTGCATTCATCATCTCAAGCCACCCTATCGCGTCGCCTCTGCTCATCATCAGCAACGGCATATCGCCTTCCGTGACTAAGACATCGAATACCACCAGCCTTCTTGCAGGTCAGTCCTAAGCTAACTAGGGAACAAGCCGTCACTCTCTTGACCTTCAGACTGGCATCATTGCCCACCTCACGACTTGCCCTACTCCAACCTTTCTCCTTTGATGACTGGATATCGGACACCACTTGTCTTTCTAACTGTCGGTCTCGGGCCAACTGGGAAACAAGCCGTCACTTTCTTGACAACAAAAGGAACTGGGTGCCTTGCTCTGCGCTCAGTGTTATCCATCGCATCTTCGTCATCCACCTGCTGCCAGACTCCTCTCGCTTTCTGCCTCTTCTGTCATCATCTTCATCCCTTATGAGCATCATCATCGACTTCTCCTCGCTGCCTCCTCTAGCTTCCTCCTCATCTTAGTTTCATCTGTCTCCTCCGAGCCACCCTTCCTTCATCAACTTCATTCATCAGTTCTCAGTGCACGTGATTTTGCCCCTGCACCCACTCAGCAATCAGCGGCCTCCGACTTCCTCTTCTTTTGCATTGCTTTCTTCTCGGTACAAGGATCTGTCCGGTCGCATTGCCTGTTGCACGACGACCTGCACCCACACCGAACCTTTCTGTAGCGCACGCGATTTGTCCCTACGCCCATTCCATTATCATAAACTTTCTCCTCCTCATCATCAGCATCTGTGGCCAGCACATGGATCTACACGAGCTACTTGCCCGCTTTGCAACAGCCTGCACCCACGCCAGAAGTCGATTTCTCGCAATGCGCTGGCTCTTACCGTCCCCTTGTTGCATTCTACTCCTCTATTTCAGCAACACACGTGGTTTTGCCCATGCGCTCATTCAATCGACAATTGTTCCTCCGCTTTTTGTATCGTCTTCTGCTTAGCACATGGATCTGCCCGGTTGCATCGCCTGCGTTGCGACAACCTCCACTCACGCAGAAACTTCCTACAACGCACGTGGTTTTGGCCCTTCGCCCACTCAATCGCTCAAGCATTTTTCTCTGTCTTCATCTCTCTTCATCGTCTACTCGGCCCAAGGATCCGACTCGTTACATTGCCCTTTCAAGACAACTTGTACCCAATCCACCATTATCCCCTTCCTCATGTCTCCAGTTCAGTACTGCACTCTCGGTACCTCCAACTAAACAAATCATGGCTCAACCTACCCATGGCATGCCCATACTCGTCTGAAATAGAGAAAATCTCACAACTTGGGGAGATAGTGTCATGTAGGAAGTGCAAAATTGGACCATCAACAACTACCAAGGAGATCAAATGCTTCTTGGGCATTACAAACAGCTCCATCAAGGTGGTGGACAATAAAATACAAAACAATAAAAGGAGGCACTTGACGCCATATGCAATCGACTCCGTGCGCTTCTTGATCCATCCTAGTATTGTCATTTGCAAGAGCCAGGTACAGGGCCACTTCTCTGGGAAGTGATTCTTCAACAAGCATCCTGGAGAAACTGGATACACACAACATACTACAACAGAGCGTACCTGCCACTTGCCCCAAGATTCCTTCCCATGCTTAAAAACATTGTTGTCTAGAGTAATGGACAACGTCTTGCAACGTCAAAAGAAGAATGGATGCAGCAGACTCTCATCTAGCTGTTTCTAGAATTCTTGCGCGGGTTTGGCATCACATACTGCCTACTTGGAACTCGTCTCCATGTTGCCGATTGACCAATGAAGAGACCAATGCCTTATACAGGTTAGTAGAGAACCAAGTACGTGACAGGATGAGACTCGTGCCACCACGAGACCATTTCATGGCGGACAACCATCCAGGGAACCTCGGCGCAATGTGGTATGCCCTTCTTGTCTTACATGGAGTCAACATCTCCCCTGCAGTCAGAAGACGTTACTCCCATAGACACACAATTGAGTGACCTCTGTCTGACTCAAGGGAGTGCTTTGCTCGCACCTCATATACCTTGTCTTCGCCACCCTCTTTCAGCTCGCAGCTCTTCACTCCGTCACTCTCGCTCTTTTGCTCAGCACTCTCCCAGCAAGCCATCAATCACCTCTCTCTCGCTCTCTCTTTCAAGAGCTTCTGTGTACCTTGTCTCCTTGCGACCTTCGCCCCTCTCAAGCTCTACAACTATCTCCTCGGGAATGCTCTCGCTTGCGTCACTTTGCTGACGTATTTGTGCATGTTCTGATACTTCTGCCTGCTTTTGCAACTACCGTCCTCATGCTTGCATTCTTCTGACAACCATACCAAAATACATCATACCAAACCACACCATACCATACCATATCATACCATACCATAGCATACCATACCATACCATACCGAACCATACTATACCATACGATACCATATTATACCATAGCATACCATACCACATGATACCATTCCATGCCATACCATACCATACCATACCATACCATGCCATACCATACCATACCACATCATACCAAGTTATCCCATATCATACCATACCATACCATACCATACCATACCATACCATACCATGGCATCCCGTACCATACTATACAAGACCATACCATACCACATCATACCATACCATACCATACCACACCATATCAAAGCCGACCAACCTATACCATACCATACCATACCATACCAAACCATATTACACCATACTGTACCATACCATACCATACCGTACTATACCATACCATACCATACCATACCATACCATACCATACCATACCATTCGAAGGGGCTCAAATTCACTAGGTAATTGCGTCTGAGTATTTATTTCTGTTTTTTGTCCTTCCACCACTCCCTTGCGTGTCTTCACGTAGGCGTTGTCTCTAAGGTGCTGCTTTGGAAGTGAAAAGGATTAGACAAATACATCTGCAAGAAACATGGTTAAGAATTGAGAGTCAGCCAGGTTAGGCATCCATTGATGTGTGACTCCTTGATCACATGTGTGTCCTGCCTCTTGCAAATTGAGTGATAGAATAGATTACGCGGAGGAAGGGACAAGACAGGCAGACATTACGGAGGACCTTAGTCTATTGTTTGTATGATGCAAGGCATGAGATAGCCAGCAGTAAGCAAATAGAGTGCATACGTCTATCCGCGCATTAGTGAGGAAGGAACAAGAGTGAGACAAACTTATTCCTTTCTGTAGGGAAGCTCGTACATGATTGCTAGATGAGCAAGAAAGGATAGGCGGAAGGAAAGACAATAGCAATAAGTGGTGATTCGCGACAGTGTCTCATCCTTGTGAGTGTGGCGATAAAAAAGTGACGCAAAATATTTAGGGATAACATCATACCATATCATACCATACCATACCGCACCATATCATACCATAACATACCATATCATACCATACAATACCTAACCATGCCATACCATACCATAGCATACAATATCATACTACACCATGCCATATCATACCATACCATACCATATCATGCCATACCACACCATACGAAACCATATCATACCATAGCGTACCATACCATACCATACCATACCATACCATACCATACCATACAACACCAGATGATGCAATGCGATAGTATACTACACCATGTCACATCACACCATAATATACCATAGCATATCATAGCAAACAATATAACACCACATGATACAAAACCATAGCATACTTTACGATGACATGCAATGTCATACCACATAATAACATACCATTTTATAGCATAGTATACCATACCATACCATATCATACCATACCATACCACACCATACCATACCATTCCATACCATACCAATGAATACCATACCATGCACTACCATACCATACCTTATCATACCATACCATACCATACCATACCATACCATACCATACCATACCATACCATACCATACAATACCATACCATACCATACTATACCATGCCATGCAATACCATACGATACCAAACAAAACCATACCATACCATACGATTCCAAACCATGCCATACAATACCATGTTGGAATATGGTTTTCCGTGTACCAAAGGGCAAAATGACAAAACCGACCAAGAGCCAGGAGAGGCATGCTTCCCGTGACCCTGAGCCACACCTGTTATTGTCGTATCCTGTACCCGTGACCCACCCAATGAGTGGCTTCGACGTTGAAGAAAGGAGCTCAACCATCTAGCACCCTGTACCAGCCACAAGTTCATTGATGACTTTAGTCATGCCATTATCCCTGGCACAGGCAGACTATATTTGTCATATCATTGTTCTATTGTAGCCGATGACTTGGAAAAACACTAGATGGAGCGAGAGAGTCCAGTTAGTCAACATGGCACAACGCGAGCAGAATCTTCGGCATGATCATCGCGGACTCAATATCCGTAAGCAAGGATAATGCCAGCTGCACAACAGAAAAGGTCAAGACAGACCGGCTACCGACGGCATTGAAGACTACATCTCCTACCGTCTGGGAAGACCGCTATCGACGCGCTGACCGGGTCAATGCACGAAGGACCGGAATGATGTTTAGCACAGAACTGCTACAGTATTTCTTTCATCTTGTACGTAGGCACCTCTTTCTACTCAAGTTATCATCCAGCTCTCTAGTGTTACTGGCAAAGCTCTAAATTCAATCCTTACAAGAATGACTGGTTTTTGGTTTGAGCTTCGTGAATTACTTGTTCACTTGTAACTGGTGTTGTCAATATTCAAGAGATGTTCTCTCACGGCATATCAAGATCCTAATTTACAACATGTGGTATCAGAGCAGGTGTGTCATTGAGAGGTTCAATTTAAGACTATTGACTTCTGATTGAGAGCAAGAGACTTGCATGAGCTAGGGAAAGATAAAGACTTCCGAACCAGACTGTAGTGGCAGAATTGAAACGACGAATATGGCTACAACAGGAGGTGGAACAGTTGCTAATCACTTCAAGGTCGGCGTATTTGATGGCAACAAATGCCATGAATTCGAGTTTGTCCTGGGGATGGTCTTCCTAGCCGGAGGACTCTCGGGAGCCGTTTCTGATCCTCCAAGTTAAGTACTTGCACCTAATGCTTCAACAGACGATAAAGCACTATGGCAGCAACGAGACGAGCAGGCCTTTGCCCTTCTTGTCGTGCAAGTTTCAGACCAACTAAAATTCCTCGTCCGTGATGGAAATCCAGACCTTAATCCTAGGATTGGTTGGAAGAAGCTTCGAGATCGCTACAACAAGATCACTGAAAAAGAGGAGATGTCACTTCTCAATAAATTTTATTCACTACGTGGATAATGGTACTAAGATTGATGACCACGTGGTACATCTCAAAGTCCTCGTTGACAGGATTGCCTCCATGGGGCAAGTGATACCCGGAAGTCAAGTGGTCCACAAACTGCTTGGCTGTCTCCTGGTTTGATTCAACTACACGGTTGAACAACTCCTGGTGTCCCAGGAACAAGGCCTTGTTGTGGACAAGTAGATTCAAGACCAAGCTCTGCATATTCAACAGTAGGAAGCAAGATCACGACTACTTGATATAAATGGTGGAGGCGGACAAGGAGGAGAGGCTCCAGCAGGCCATCAACTAGTACCACAACAAGTACACATCTCATCTTTCACTCTGACACTCAATAAAGTTTATGATTCAACCTTAAGAGCAGAAGAGATGTATATTCGTGACAATGGAGGAGTTTGTTCTGTTTTCCAGATTTCAATGAAAGGGACACGGTTCTCAGCCTCGTCAAGGAAACCATAACAGACCAGGAGGCAATGGGTACGGCCTCAGTGGTATGGCCAAGGCCAGCTAGCCTGTATGAGTTCTACTACTATTCAAGAATAATCAATAACATCAGTCACCACCATGACAACAACAGACTAGACCCTTTTGATCTCTAGGAACCAAGGCAATGACTCATGTACGATGTTGAAACTGTGAGATGCACGGCGACATCAACAGGTTCTGTCCCAACAGATCAAACTTCAAACCAGGACAACAACAGGCACTTATTTGTCAAGATGTAGCAAGTGACACATCCGCATCATAACTACCATCATCTCCACAGGGCGGACCAACTTTTTCCCTTGATGAACAGGATCAGCCTGATCAAGGAGCTCTTCTCCAAATGCCAAATATTCCCACAACAGAGATCTATCATGGAAGAAATAGCCTTTTGTACAGTTGAGAGTGGTTTTTGTGTGGCTGTAGGTATCCTTGCCTGTATCATTGACTCTGGATGCACCAGGCATATGACAAGCAATTGAGCATGATTCTTACAGTTTATCCCTATGCATCCGCCCAAAGCAGTGCGACTCGGTGACAGCATAACCATTCCAGCTCTAGGTGTTGGAGCAGTCACAATCACCATCATTCTACAAGGCAAGCCAGTCAGCAGACTACTTCATGATGTTCTGTTTGTCCCAAACCTGGCCGCAAACCTCATCTCGGTATCCAAGCTCAATCACAAGACATTCAAGGTGGTTTTTGATCTTGATAAAAGCTGCAAAATTTTATCAATTAACGGAGGACTTGTAGCTTAGACCAAAGGCCGGGGAAATCTAACTATCCTGTACAATGTTAACTATGAACCTGACTTGACAGAACCTCAGATGACTGTTGCAGCTGTTCCTCTGGAATCTACCGGCACTCCAGACCTGTCTTCTAGCACTACTCAAATCTGGCACAACCGTTGTGGTCACCTTGGCTACTTAACAATATCTGCGATGTCCAAACGGTAGCTGGCTTATTCTCTACCTACTGGGCTCACACCTCTAGATTCTCGAGATATTTGTGAAAGTTGTCTTGCATGGAAACAAACTCAATACTCATTTCCAAGTCACCCACCTGGCAGATCTACTGATCTAATGGGCATTAATTGTACGCATGTGTGCTACATTACTACCGCGTCCATTTCAAGGAAGAATGTTTTTTGGTTCTCATCGACGATAAAACCCACTACACCTTGGTCCGATTGCTCCAACATAAATCCGATGCTGCTGACGTCATCATGACCTGGACCAGAATGGTGGAAAATGAGACCAAAGCCAAAGTCAAATGATTCATATCTGACAACGGTGGTGAATACTTGAACGCTACTATTCGAACTTTCTGTGCCAACAAAGGCATCATACAGGATACTATAGTTCCCCTCTCGCCTCATGCCTTGTTGATCCCACCAGCTACAATCATGCTCACTCTAGACCTGAAGTAGACCAATGGCATGCTGCTGCTGTCAAGGAATACGAATAGCTTCTCAAACAGCACACGTCGGATCTTGTCCCTCTCCCACCTGGTGCACGGGTGGTTTTGTGCAAGTGGATTTTCAGAGCAACGTTGGATGCTGCTGGTGAACCATTCTGCTACAAGGCTTGGCTCGTTGCTCAGGGTTTCAGCCAAGTTCATGGGGTAATCTAGAGTGATACGTTTGCCCCAGTGGCAAAATGCTCATCAATCCGCATAGCATGGCAGTTGCTGCGTGCAAAAACTTGCATTTACATCAGATGGGCGTCAAATCCGCTTTTCTAAACGGTGATTTGGAGGAGGAGGTGTACATGAAGCAGCCCAATGAGGGTTTTATGCAGCCAGGGAGGAGCATCTGGTTTATCAGCTGCGCAAATCCATCTACGGCCCCACGCAGGTACCAAGACAATGGGAAAAAAAAATCACAATTTGTTTCTTCCTCACAACCTGCGCTGAATGCATTCCGACCACTCTGTGTACTTCTCTGGTCAGGTTGGTGGCATTCTGTACGTAGATGATCTGATCTTGTTTGGTGGCTCCATGCCAATCATTGATTAGCTCAAGGCTCTTTTGAGATGACGGATATGTGAGCCCTAGAGTACTACCTTGGAATCCAGATCTCCCAAGATGCTACCCAGGTCACACTCTCTCAAGACTCTTATATAACTCGGATGGCTACCAAGTTTGGCTTTGACAACCCACAGCCAACGTCTACCCCTCTGGCCGTCCACCATGGATTGACTACATCAGTCACGGTGGATGACCTTGCCGATGTCGTGGAGACTCAAAGCTACCCAAGTCTTGAAGACTCTCTCATGTATGCATAAGTGGGCACAAGACCTGACCTCTCGTATGCTGTTCAAATCCTCAGTCAGGGCTGCAAGGCATCTACAAAGGCTCACATCCTCTCCGCCAAGTGCTGCATCTGATATCTCTGCTGATATTCTTCAACAAAGATCCCATACGACTGTCATTCTCACTAGATTTTGTGACTCAAATCTATCTGGTGACAAGTAAACCAGCAAATCAACCTTTGGCTATGTTTTCCTAGGGATCTAAGAAGCAAGCATTAGTAGCACCATTAGCTAACGAAGTAGAGTACATCGTAGCCAGTACAGCAACGCGAAAGGCGGCATGGCTGCACATGCTAGTGGGAAAGGTAGGCATTGATCAGCTTGAACCAACAGTCATTCATTGCGGCAAACAAGGATCAACCGTCCCCAGTGAAGACCCAATCCTGCATCATAGAACAAAATACGCAAAGGGACAACATCACTATATGTGGGATGCGGTACAGGAGGGAGAGGTACAACCTATTGGAACAAGAGGAGAGAGGTTGCCTTGGAGCAGCAAGCATGTGGGACTGGATAGGCATTACTTGTGCTGAAGAATGGTTGTTGAATCACTCAAAATGATGGAGTACATATAGAGCTAGAGCTTGGGCAAGTCAGCCCTCTCACAAGCGACACCACTTAGCCATGGAGGCTAAGGCTCACACACTAGAGTCCATAATCTCACACAAGGGAGGAAATCAGCCTAGCAATTAGGCTGACCACTCACACACGACCTAGAGAGCTAGAGAATGCTCTCATGGCACACTCCTAGTGGTCACATAACCCACAATCACATGGAGAATCGCCATGTGTCCATGGCTACCACACAAGGATCTTACCTCACCTAAAAAAGGAGAGGTATTTTTTTTCCTAGTCAGCACACTCTGACAAGGCAACCCAAGAATCTAGGACCTTTTTGGATATTTCTCCCATCAGGTCTTGACCCTCGATCTCTTGCCTTTTTCTTTCTCAGGCTAAGGCATGGAGCCATCGCCCATGGTCACCCGGATATCGGCAGTCGATGACCCCGAAGACTTCGAAAATTCATATCTCCCAATCCAAGTGTTGGATTGGCCTCAAACTTGGACCGTAGACATTTTGCAACCTGATCTTTCAAATGGTGAAATTAGATCGACGATCAGAGCAGGCATCTGGTACTTTCCTGGAACTTCCTCCTGTGGACCTCAAACTGACCCGGATGGCTCCTTTCCCAACAATCTCCCAATTTGCCTAGTCAGAGTGGGCTGAGTCCACAGGCCTTCATGCAAAACCTCTGCTTCTCACTCGCTTGGTGCAGAAATCAGCGACCTGCTTGCTGGTTGGAGTACACTCCAGCTAGATAGCACCCTCCTATACCATGTGCCTAATGAAGTGATATGTGATGTCAATGTGCTTGGTGCGTGCATGGTGCTCAAGATTCTTGGCCAGTGCGATTGCGCTCTGGTTGTCGACGCACACAGGAACTGGAAGTGCTACACTCCCTCTCATCTCTGCCATGAGACGTTGAAGCCAAACTGCTTCATTGGCTCCAAAGCTGAGAGAGACGTACTTAGCTTCCGTGCTTGAGGTGGCCACGACCACCTGTCGCTTGCTGCACCAGCTGATGGCCCTAGTATTTTTTAGGAACACATGTCTAGAGATGGACTTGCGGTCCTCAATGTTTGAAGTCCAATCAGCGTGTGTGTAACCGATGATGCTGTTGTGGTTGCTGTTGTACGTGATACCGATGTTGATGGTTCCAGCAAGGTAGCGGAAGATCCGCTTCACTGCCTTCTGGTACTCAGGTCTGGGGTTTGCCATGTGCTAGCTAACAGTGCTTACAGCATGTGCAAGGTCCGGCCTGGTTGCAACCATCAGGTACGTGAGGCTGCCGACGGCGCTCTGGTACTTCTGCCACTCAGCTGCATTTGCTTCTCCATTGAAGCTCACGAGGTATTGCCGCGTCTCCAGCGGCATGCCGATGGGTTTTGCCTCTGCCATGCCGAACCACTACAAGACATCCTTGATGTAGCGGCTCTGCTACACAGAGAGAGAGCTAGGTTTGCGGTCACACGTGATCTAGAGGCTGAGGAAGTATGATGCCTCCTTGAGATCAGACATCAAGAAGCACTCCTGCATGGCCTCCTTGAACTCTTGCAGTGCAGACATGCTGTTGGAAAGGAGAAGCATGTCATCCACATAGACGATGATGATGAGTACCTCATGACCATGCAACCAGCGATAGACGCTATAGTCACATTCGCTGCGCTCATACCCCATGCACTGCAACGCCGCATCCAACTTCTTGTTCCAAGCACGCGATGCTTACTTCAGGCCGTTCAGCGACTTCCGCAGCATGCAAACCAGGTGCTCCTTGCCATCCATGACAAACCCCTCCGACTGCTCCATGTAAATCTCTTCCTCCAGGTCACCGTTCAAGAACGCCGTCTTGACGTCCATGTGATGGACCTCAAAGTCCTCTGGTGCTGCATAGGAAAGGAGCGTACGCACAGAGGCAAACTTTGCAACAGGAGCAAAGGTTTCCCTGTAGTTGATGCCTTCCTGCTGCGAGTAGCCTTTGACGACCAGCCTTGCTTTGGATTTTTCCATGTTGCCATCTGCTCCCAGCTTCTTCTTGAACACCCACTTGCACTTGACGCTCAGTCAGCTCCCACGTACCGTTTTCAAGCTTTGACTGTATCTCTTGCTGCACAGCTTACGCCCAATCTGCCGCATCTGGTGACGCAATGGCCTCCTTGTACGACGTCGGCTCATCAGAGTCTGCTTCAATGGCGACGTTCATCTGGTCTGGTTTCTGGAGCATCCGGAAATGCACGCGCTCACCAGGCTTGTAGCGCACCCTGAAAGGGTACCTCCAACCACGTGCTCGAGCGTTAGCAAGCGTCTGAAGCGGTCCTGGAGGTAAAACTGCTCCTGTTGATGGTGGTGCATCTTCTTCCTCTACTTCTGCCGATGAGGTTGTTGTATCTGCTGCATCAGACATGGGAGAGTAGACTGGTTCTCCCATTGTCACATTAGAGGAAGGATCAGGAGAGACTAGGTCAAGAAGGATGTTTGCTCCCACTGCCTCGTCAGCTGCTCCTTCTACTGCCTCTCCACAAACAATGTTGGTACAGATGACATTGCTCTCGTTGAAGACGACATCCCTTGAGATGATGACGTGGCTTGTATCCCTCTCGTAGAGGCAATACGCCTTGCTTGTCACGTCGTAGCCAATCATCAGTATCTGCACGCTCTTCCCGTCCCACTTTTGCCGCTTCTCGTTTGGCACATGCATGTGCGTTAAGCTCCCAAACGCGGGAAGATTATCTACGCTTGGCTTCTTGCCGAACCACGCCTCGTACAACGTCATCTGCCCTAGGGCCTTGGTAGGATTGCGGTTCTTGATGTTCACCGCAGTGCTCACTACTTCGGCCCAAAAGTCGTACGTGAGCCGAGCCGCATGCAGCATGGAGCGCACCGACTCAACGATGGTACAGTTGGCGTGTTTTGCTACGCCGTTTTGCTCCGGCGAGTATGGCATGTTGCGCTACGCCTTCATGTCTCTTGTTGCGAGGTAAACCTGGAACTCCTTGCTTAGGTAGTCTCCACCGCGGTTGCTGCGGAGTGCCTTGATTTTCTTGCCAGTCTGGTTCTCACCCATGGCCTTGAAGTCCTTGAACATGTCAAAGCACTCGTCTTTGGAGGAAAGGAAGTACACAGCAGTGTAACGGCTGAAGTTATCAATGAAGGGGAGAAAACACCTTGAGCCTCCAAAGCTCTGGGTCTGCATCGGGCCACACAAGTTTGTGTAGACCAGCTCCAGCACCTCCTTCCCGCGCTCCCGTGCTCCAGAGAATGCCTCGTGATGCTGCTTCCCCTCCAAACGGCCGATGTACAACTACTGCTCAAAGTTAGAGATGGTGGATAAGTCATGCACCATCTGCTTTGTTTGAAGTTGCTACAAGGCGCGCATGCCGATGTGACCGTAGCGCGCATGCCAGATTTTGCCATCTGCAGCCTGTACCACTGCTGCAAGACTCTGCTCACGCGGGAGCTTGGTCGCCCCCTGTAGGCGGTACATGTCGCCTTCCTTCACCAACCTGGCCAACTCCTCTCCAGTTTCCTTGTCAAAGATATAGCCATAGTCATCATCAAAGACAACGCGTAGTCCTGTGTCGGTGAGAGAGGACACCAAGAGAAGGTTGAACGCAGCATCAGGTACATACAGCACGCCATGGAACACTCCCACTTCAATGCCACGCGGGGTCTCCAGCTACATCTCCACAATCCTAATCCCCTCAGCATATACCACCTGATCATCAGCGAAAGCAATCGGACGGGGGGGAATGGAGAGCAGGTGCATAAACCATTCCTTGAGGTGCATGAGGGTCTTGGTACACCCATAGTCCTTGTTACATGCCAGATCCGCCTTCTCCTTCTACGACATGTCACACGTCGCCATGAAGAGGCGGTCACGTACCTCCTTGGTGATGTTCATGTTGCCAATATGACGCACACCGGTCTGGTTCTACTGCTACTGCTGCTCACGTTGTTGTGACTGCTGCTGCTATTGCTCCTTCTGTTGCTACTTCTCTTGTGGAGATTACTGCTTTTTCTGCTGCTGATGCTGCTCCTTCTGGTGCCTTTTGAACTTGAAGCATTCTTTCTTGTAGTACTCTTCTTTCTAGCAATAGTGGCACTTGCCCTTCTTCTTGCCTCTCTACTGGCCAGACTTCTGTTGCTGCTGGTTACGTGAGCACATGGCGATGAAAGTTGCTTCACTGCTACTGCTACCGCCATTGCGCTTTGGTGCATTGCGACGCAGTTCTACTTGTACCATGTGCGTGCAGATGAAGTCGAGGTCGAAAATTGGCGGGCACTCCAACGTCTCTCGTACCGTGTTATCGCTCATTGGGAGTCCCCTCAGCAAGAGGAGGATGAAGCGGGGGTCTTCCACAGGGATGCTGAGAGAACTCCTACGACCAGATTGAACTTTGTTTTATGGCAAACGGTGGACTGTAGAGGGAGTTAGGGTGAAAACTAGGTCCAGAGCCATGAAAAAAGTACAAGTACCTAAGTAAGGGAGGAGTCCTCTCTTACGGGTGAGGATCGCTAGTCGATCCTCACCCATCAGCCGGCGAGCGAAGCTCGCCGGCAAACTGCGAGGTGCAAGGACAAATTCCTCGCACACCCCTCGAACGTGGGTTTCCGAACTGGGATAACCCATGGACATGTGAGCAAACTTCCTACGAAGCAAACCTACAATTGTCCTAACCAGTTTCAAGAGTGTGGACTAATCTAGGTGTCACAAGCATATAATAGCATTGCTGCCTAGCCAAATTCCTACATGTGAGTATCCAAGGCAGAGGGACTATAGGCTACACTGCCAGGGTGGAGGCGAGCACACAAGAGCACAAATCCCAGGGCCATAAGCTGATCCGCCAGGATGCCGTCCGCTCACGATGTGTCGCCCCCACTTCCTGGGCCAGCGTGCCCTGCGCACTCACGACCACAAGATAAAGTATATACAAGAGAATTAACACGCCCCCTTGGCCGTGAGTGCGGCAGGCTTGCAGCCAATTCGATGCTGTTGGAGCAGAAGGGATGAGGAGGATAGAGCTTTGGTGAGGAAGTCAGCCAACTGTGCCTCCCCACTTACGGCACAGACTTGTATGGTNAAGCTGATCCGCCAGGATGCCGTCCGCTCACGATGTGTCGCCCCCACTTCCTGGGCCAGCGTGCCCTGCGCACTCACGACCACAAGATAAAGTATATACAAGAGAATTAACACGCCCCCTTGGCCGTGAGTGCGGCAGGCTTGCAGCCAATTCGATGCTGTTGGAGCAGAAGGGATGAGGAGGATAGAGCTTTGGTGAGGAAGTCAGCCAACTGTGCCTCCCCACTTACGGCACAGACTTGTATGGTTTCAGCATCAACAGCTTCGCACACAAAGTGATATTCGGCGTTGATGTGCTTCGTACGTGGATGCAACACCCCATCATTTGCAGCAATGCGACGTGCGGCAAAGTTATCACAATGCAGCGGTACATCCGGCACAGACAATCCCAATTCCTCCAACAAGCGTGCAAGCCAGATCCCTTCACATGCCGCTTCACCCAATGCCATGTACTCTGCTTCAGGGATGCTCCGTGCCACACACGACTGCTTTGCACTACGCCACGACACAGCTGTACCCCACACCCGAAACACATATCCACCATGACTGCGGGCTGCATGATCACGAGCATAGTCACTGTCACAAAAGCCATCAAGCATCGGGTCCACAGTCGGGGCAAACACCAGTCCAACCTCAGCCGTGTCCAACACATAACGCAGCAGTTTCAGCAATGCCTTGTGATGCGTACTGCATGGTTGCTGGCTGAATTGGGCAAGCACATTGACAGCACAAGAGATGTCCGGTAGGGTAGTGGAGGCCCAGTATGACAAGCTGCCTGTGATCTGTCGGTACAGAGTGGGGTCCGTGATTGGTCCGTAGTCTGTTGTCCATACGTCAAGGAGATGCGCGTAGACATCTGGGCTCATGGGTGACTGTTGTGGGGACAGGTGCTGTACTAAGTGGTGAAATCGTGCGGTGAGATGTGTAATGAATCGACCCTGATGCAGCATTAGTGTTCGTGTCGGTGTTCCTTCCTACGGGGTCCAGGCCACGTGGGGAGGAAGGGGTAGCTGAGTCAGTGCTCGCGAGGTCCGTGGGTGTGAGTAGATCTGTAGGTACAGGTGAGACTGCGTCTACACCACGGTCCTGTGGCACAGACTGGGCAGGCCGCTGTGCTCGGCTAGGGACAAAGACAGGCACACTCACGTACTCCGGGTAGTGCTCGGAGCGTGGCATGGGTGGCGCTTGTCGCAGTGTCCGGAACTCCTTATACGACATATGCTCTAGAAAGGACGTGTCTCGACTCTTGACAAATGCATGGTTCGTGGGATCCCAAAACCTCCATGCCTTCGAGGCGTGTGAGACTCCAACAAACACACACCATCGTCCACGAGGGCTGAGTTTGTTATCACGCTGAGGTTGAGGAAACCAAACACACGCCATTGTTCCCCATACCCGCGCCGGTCGAAGGTCAGCCTTCTCCTTACACCAGCGTTCCCAAGGTGTCACCGCCTTGGATAGTGGGCCTTGTGGAACACGGTTCCAAACCCAAGTGACATACTTGACTGCCTCCTCCCAAAAGCTGAATGGTACACCAGATTCCGTCAGCAACGTTCGGAGTGCATCACCCAGTGTTCGGTGCCACCGTTCTGCAATGCCATTTTGTTGTGGCGTGTAGGGTACGGTGGTCTGGTGTTCAATACCTTTAGCCTTGAGTTCGTTAGTCAGGGCTCCAAGGAACTCTCCTCCCCTATCTGTTCGCAGTACTAACAGTTTACACCCTGTATGTCGTTCTGCTAAAGCTATCCACTCCGTGATAGCCCTTTGGGCATCTGCTTTGGTTTTCAGCAGAAAAGCCCAGCGGAAGCGGCTGTAATCGTCTGTGAGAGTCAAAACATACTGGGACCCATATTGAAGAGAGGGAACATGCATAGGTCCCGTTAGGTCTGCATGAACCAGGGCAAGAGGTGATGTCCTCTTGCTAGAGGACTTGGGGAATGTTTGTCTGTGTGACTTACCTTCATGGCACTCTAGGCATGCAGCATCCTTGAGACCATGAGCACAGTCAGTCGGGTGGATGCCGTGTGCACTTGCATGCTTTAACATGTCCGTTACAGCGTCTGTATGTATGTGCGCCAGTCTGCGGTGAATGAGCTCAGTGTGCCTTGAGTCTGTGCCAGTTACAGTGTGGACTTGTGGTCGCTGTGACTGGGTCTGAGAGAGGGGAAAGAGGGTGAGCCGGTACAGCATGTCAACGTAAAGGGGTCCATCAGCCAACAGCTCACCAGCTGCATCATAAAGCATGCATCACTGCTTCTGCGTCACAGTGGACATGTTGGCTTGTTTGTCCAACTGTCCACCAGATAAGAGATTGACTTTCAAACGTGGAACATACAGCACGCCAGTCAACCATAGCACACCCCCCGGCGCTTGCAACGCAACTGTGCCCACACCCTCAACATGGAGGATCTCCCCTGATCCAGTTCTCACACCATCCATACCAAGCGCTACGTGCAGTGTAACAAACANAACAGCTCACCAGCTGCATCATAAAGCATGCATCACTGCTTCTGCGTCACAGTGGACATGTTGGCTTGTTTGTCCAACTGTCCACCAGATAAGAGATTGACTTTCAAACGTGGAACATACAGCACGCCAGTCAACCATAGCACACCCCCCGGCGCTTGCAACGCAACTGTGCCCACACCCTCAACATGGAGGATCTCCCCTGATCCAGTTCTCACACCATCCATACCAAGCGCTACGTGCAGTGTAACAAACAGCTGACGATGTGGGGACATATGATGTGATGCAACAGTGTCAAACAACAACTCGTGCATGGGTAGGGCGTGGCCCGTAGTGAATGGGTGTGACCTAGCCGCTGACCTGAGTGCTGTGATGCAACGTGTGGTGGAGCCATGGCGTCTGTCTCAGGGAGCCCAGGCTCCAGCGGGGCTGTCCAGCTGAGCCCGAGTGGTGGAGCAGTTCGCTGCTGGGCCTGAGCCGTCTCGGAGTACACGCGCATAGCCCACTCCGGTACGGGCACGGGAGTATTCAAGAAGGGCGGGACGTAGTATGGGGCCTGGTAGGTTGGTGGTGGAGGTGCTGAGGGCGAGGGAAATGTGTGCTGCATCTGTGCCCCAAACGTTGCCGTACCAAAAGGCACCACAGGTGGTGCTGGGGCACCTGGTCCCATGCTCTGCGAACCATTCCAACCAGCAGTCAAATGATGTGACTGCTGCTGCTGGGGCCACTGGCGCTGCTGCTGCTGCTCCTGGGGCCAATGGCGCTGCTGCTGCTGCTGCTGCGGCTGCTGCCACTGACGCTCCTGCTGCTGCTGCCTGTCCATCATTTGGCGCTGCAGTGCGGGACAGCGACGCCAAAAGTGCCCGGTTTGATTGCAAAAACTGCATCTTTGATCTCCTCGTCCACGCCCTCTGCCCCTACCAACGCTCCCAGCGTTGCTCCTCCCTCCTGTACTGTTGGTCCCGGTCTGGGTGTGTGTAAAGTGGATGGACGGTTCTGGGCCAACTAAGGTACCTTGGTGCACATAGGCTGTCGGAGCACCTACGGTGTCGCGGGCTTCTCCTTTGAGTATATCTACGTAGTTGCGGAGTTGAGCAAAGATAACGGACAGGTCGATGCCCTCAATCTCTGCCACGGGGTGATGGCGGAAGACGTCCCGACGGAAGTCTCTGTACTGCTCGCCCAGGTGCAGAAGCACCACATCCAGCCACTCAAGGATGGAGCATGCCGCGCCAAGTCCAAGTAGACGTCGACGGATGTCCATAGCCTCATCCTAGTAATCTGCTACTGGTGCTCCAGGTTTGGGGAAGAGATTGCGTAGCTTGTCTCGCAGGGTCACAACTAGGGTCATGCCTTGCTCTTCCTGGCGGGTCGTGAGATGCCTCCAGGCATCATGTGGCCGAGGGTCTCTCGTACGAGAGTCGGTCGGGTCTGCTCCCTTTCCCCCAAAACGGTACTTGCGCAGGGCGTATGACTGCGAATCAGGGAGCGCGCGGCGCAGTGCATTGAACGCGCAAAGAAGTACTTGCGCATCAGTAGTGTCTGGAGCCGGTTGGAGATAGTAGCTCTCCGGCCATGCTCAGCGGACCAGTCCAGGAACAAGTCCTTCCAGGCTAGGAAGTCCCTGGTGCCCAACTGAGGCGGTGATAGGTCCTTGGATCCCAAACCCAGTTGTGCGACGGCGGCGGCCGTGAGGGTCACGGCCGATGGATCACCGTCTTGGGCACCATCGGGCCTCCCACCTGCTACGCTACCCCCGGCGTTGGACATTCTCACAGCCGGGGGGGCCGGACGCGACTAGAGCTTGCTCCTGCCGTTCAAGAAAATTTCGGCAGCAATCCGCCGGGCCCACTTTGGGCCCAGTTTTCGGATGAGAGCCTTACGCTCTGGGAAACCGCCTTAGGACCTGTTGGGGAACCTGCATCCAGCCCCCAGACCCTTCCCAGCCCATTCCCACCCCACCTGCTTGGTCCCCCACTGTTAGGGGAGCCCTTGGGGTGCCTAGGGGGTCGGCTCCGCCGCCCCTTGACCACCACACGGACAGTTGGTGGCTCCGCCTCCTCAGCGCCTGTGGCGCGGCTTGCGCGGTCCCCTCTGGGCGTGTTCGACGCCCCTGCACTGACCGCGGGGCTGCATGCGACGCCGACAGCGCATGGGCGGCCACGGACCCTAATCTGGCCGCCCCTCATTTTGCTTGCTAGCCCTCTCTCTAGTCTGTTTGAGCCCAGCGAGCTGGCTCTGATACCATGAGAGAACTCCTACGACCAGATTGCACTTTGTTTCATGGCAAACGGTGGACTGTAGAGGGTGTTAGGGTGAAAACTAGGTCCAGCGCCATGAAAAAAGTACAAGTACCTAAGTAAGGGAGGAGTCCTCTCTTACGGGTGAGGATCGCTAGTCGATCCTCACCCATCGGCCGGCGAGCTTTGCTCGCCGGCGAACTGCGAGGTGCGAGGACAAAGTCCTCGCACGCCCCTCAAACGTGGGTTTCCGAACTCGGATAACCCCTGGGCATGTGAGCAAACTTCCTACGAAGCAAACCTACAATTTTCCTAACCAGTTTCAAGAGTGTGGACTAATCTAGGTGTCACAAGCATATAATGGCATTGCTGCCTAGCCAAATTCCTACATGTGAGTATCCAAGGCAGAGGGACTATAGGCTACACTGCCAGGGTGGAGGCGAGCACACAAGAGCACGAATCCTAGGGCCACAAGCTGATCCGCCAGGATGCCGTCCGCTCACGATGTGTCGCCCCCACTTCCTGGGCCAGCGTGCCCTGCGCACTCACGACCACAAGATAAAGTATATACAAGAGAATTAACAATTGCTAGCCGCTTTCAGTTGCTTCGCTAGCTCCTTTGCCTTGTCCAAGTACGCCTCCATCCCTTCGCCACCCTGCATTTTCAACGCCATCATCTTCTCCTCCAAAAGCACGCGGAATGTAGGATCCTTGCTCTTATACTTCTTGCACAGCGTGTCTCATCCCTCTTTTACAGTAGCATTGTCACTCACGTACTGAAGATGCGGGTTGGAGATGGTGTTGACGAGCAGCCTGTAGGCCTGCCTGTCCTTCTTATTCCACTCCTCATATGCCGCTGCTACAGTTGTAGATGAACTTGCATCTGCTACACCTTTCTGCGGCGTCTTCCCTGCCACCACCTCTGCTACGGTGATGCCTTTTGCTTGTGGAGGCGGAGCGCGCTCGTCGCCGCTCACCACCTCCCACAAGCCCCTCTCCTCCAAAAGGAGGCTGGTTTGGATCTACCAAAACGTAAAGTTGGCGCGTCCTTCCAACCTCTCCAAAAGCTGGGCTGCTGTTACCACGCCTGCTACTGCCATTTCGAGCCTTCGTGATGCTCAGCGCTGCCCTTGAGTGGCGGCGCTATCCCTGCTTCTTCTGCGGCTTCAGCCAGAAATCTGTCAGACAGAAAATGGATTGGAGAGGCCAGTAGACTGGGAAAACAGGGTCATCAACAGGGGATTTTCTGAGATATGCCCTTTTGAAAACAAGGTATGCTTCTGCTCCTACTCCAGCTCACACCAGCCAGCTTGTAAACGGTATTTCTCCCAGACGTACCAATGGAATGCAAATATTTTTGCACCAATGGAACGCTTGGAAAAAATACTTTTTTTTGTATGTGCTACTTTTTAAATTTCACAAAGAAACAAGGGAGTTATGGTCATCACAATGCGAAAGTCTTACTCAAAGAGAAGACTGTAGCCCTAGCTGACCTCGTTTTGAGCATAACTCTCAATCCAACTGTTGGATGATTGCAGTCTTGAGATCGTTGGAACGCTTGTCTCTTGAACTTGATTATCCAGTGGTTGATTATCAAATCTGATGAAATTTTGTGACCAACCCGTCACTCTCAAAGTGACGGCCTGTGCTGGCTGAAAGTGCAAGAACTTGGCTCTGATACCAAGTGTTGGAACTAGAGGAGAGTGGGAGCCTTGGAGCAGCAAGCATGTGGGACTGGAAGGGCATCACTTGTGCTGAAGAATGGTTGTTGAATCACTCAAAATGATGGAGTACATATAGAGCTAGAGCTTGCGCAAGTCAGCCCTCTCACAAGCCACACCATTTAGCCATGGAGGTTATGGCTCACACACTAGAGTCCAGAATCTCACACAAGGGAGGAAATCAGCCTAGCAATCAGGCTGACCACTCACACACGACCTAAAGAGCTAGAGAATGCTCTCATGGCACACTCCTAGTGGTTACATAACCCACAATCCCATGGAGAATCGCCATGTGTCCATGGCTACCACACAAGGATCTCACCTCATCGAAAAAGTAAGGAGAGGTACCTTTTTCCTAGTCAGCACACTCTGACAAGGCAACCCAAGAATCTAGGAACTTTTTGGATATTTCTCCCATCAGGTCTTGACCCTTTATCTCTTGCCTTTTTCTTTTCTCAGGCTAAGGCATGGAGCCATCGCCCATGGTCACCCGAATATCGGCGGTCGATGACCCCGAATACTTCGAAAATTCATATTTCCCAGTCCGACTGTTGGATCGGCCTCAAACTTGGACAGTAGACATTTTGCCATCTGATCTTTCCAATGGTGAAGTTCGATTGACGATCGGAGCAGGCATCTCATACTTTCCTGGAACTTTCTCTAGTAGACCTGAAACTAAGCCTGATGGCTCCTTTCCCAACTCAACAACCACATGTCGGCACCAAAGAATGTATCACATATGTGTTTACAAAAGCACTGGATACAAAACAACACGCACTACTATGCCAGTGCATGTGCTTGAACAAGTGAGAATGACATTTGTAGCCCCGATCCCGAATGAGATACGGTACCTAGGAGTATGAGCATACCATCGCTTTTTGCACGACCATCTCTCCTACATCCTGCTGTGCACCTAAACAAACACATAACCAAACAAGGGGAGGTGAATGCAGTAGAGCATAGTACCTTGTAACATGGCTCGCTCGATAAAAGATGAGATCATGCGTTAGGATGAGAGCTCAAACCTAAACCCAAATCTACACACAAAACAAAAAATGAGGGATGTTGTTCATTGTATCAGGGGTGGATCTAGGCTTTGTTCAGATTTCTTTTATTCTTTTGTTGTTTTGTTTGGACTGGGCACACTGGCACACAAGAAGGAGAATGTTGAAATATGGTTTTCTGTGTACCACTGGGTAAAAGGATAAACCAGCCAAGGGCCAGGGGAGGCATGCATCCTATTATAGTCCTATCCTCTACCTCTGACCCACCCAGTGACTGGCTCCGATGCTAGACAAAGGAGGTCAACCCTCTGCCATAATTTACCAGCCACAGGTTTGTTGATGACTTTAATCATGCCAATATCCATAGCATAAGCAGACTACATTCGTCATATCATTGCTCTATTGTAGCCAGTGACTCCGAGAGAGACGGAGTGGAGCGAGAGAGTCCAGACAGTCCACGTGGCACACTCGAACAAAATCTCCGGCAGGATCATCGCGGACTCAATATCTGTAGGCAGTGACAGTGCCACTTGGACAACCGACAAGGACAAGCCTGAACGGCTACCAACGACATTAAATAGTACATCTCCTGCCGTCTGGGAAGACCACTACCAATGCGGTCACCGAGTCAACATGCAGAGGACCAGAATACTATTTGGCATAAAAATATTGTAGCATCTCTTTAATCTTGTACGTAGGTTCCTTTTTCTACTCAAGTTATCAGTCTTCTCTCTGGTATTAGTGGTGAAGCTTTGGTGTCACTTTTTACAATAGTGACTAGTGTTTGAATTTCGTAAAATACTTGTTCACTTGTAACTGGTATTGTCAACATTCAAGAGATGCTCTAAGGCAGCATGTCCAAATCCTAGTTCACAACATACTATACCACATCATAACATACCGAAGCAGACTATACCATATCATACCATACCATACCATACCATACCATACCATATCATACCATGTAATACCATACCATACAATACCATACCATACTGAACCATGCCATACCATACCATACCATACCATACCATACCATACCATACAATAACACATCATACCATACCAAATCATCCCATACGATACCATTCCATGCCTGACCATACCATGCAAACGAACGCCATACCATATAGGATCATATTATACCATAGCATACGATACCATTCCATACTATTCTATACCATGCCAAACCATATCATACCATACCATAGCATACCGTACATACCAGACCATACCATACCATACCAAACCATTCCATACCACACCACACCAAAGTAGACTGTAGGATAACAAACCATACCTTAACATACCATACCATACCATACCATATCATACCATACCATACCAAACCATACCATACCATGCCATACCATAGCATAGCATACCAAACCATACCATACCATACCATACCATTCCATACCATACCATGCCATACCATACCAAACCATACCATATGATACCATATCGTACCATACCATACCATTCCAAGAAGCGAGGATTCACTAGGTGACTGGGTCTGAGTGTCTATCTCTACTGGTCGTCTTTCCAGCACTCCCTTGTGTGCCTTCATGTAGACGTTGTCCCTTGGGTACAACTTAGGAAGTGAATAGAGTTCGGCAAATACATGTACAACAAACATGATTGGGAATTGAAAGACTAAGCCAAGATAGGCATCCATGGATCTGTGACTCCCTGATCATGTATGTGTCCTACCTCTTTAGATTTGAGCCATAGAATAGGTTATGCGCAGGAAAGCACAAGACAGGCACACATTGCGGAAGACCTTAGTCTACTGTTTGTGTGATGAAAGGCAGGAGATAGCCAGCAGTAACCAAATCCACGGTGTTAGTCCATCCCTGCATTAGTGAGACAGGAACAATAGTGACACTCAGTTTTTCCATTCCACGGGGAAGCTCGTACACGGTTGCTATAGCAGCAAGAAAGAATGCACGGCATGGAAGACAATAGCAAAAAGTGGCAATCCATCGAAGTGTCTCATCAGTGTGAATATGGCGGCATAAAAAGGACGCAAACAATTTAGGGGTAACATCATACCATATCATGCCATAGCATGTCATACCATGACGAACCATATCATACCATACCATGTCATGCCATACCATACTATACCCTACCATACCATACCACACCATACTATACCATGCCATATCATACCATATCATAGTATACCATGTCATACCATACCATACCAGACCATACCATACCATTCCATATCATACCATACAATACAATACCATAGCGTACCATACCATATCATAGCGTAGGATACCATACCATACCATACCGAACCATACCTTACTATACCATAGAATATCATACCAAATTATACCATACTATACCATACCATACCATACCACACCATGCCATACCATATCATGCCATACCATGCCATACCATACTAACATCATACCATAACATCTGATACTATACCATATGATCCTATATCTATGCATGATACCATACCATGCCTTGCCTCACCATACCATACCATACCATACCATACCATACCATACCATATGATACCCAATCATAGTATACCGTATCATACCATACCATCCATAACATACCATATCATACCATACCATACCATACAATACCATAGTATGCAATACAATACCATACCAAGCAATCTCATACCATACCATATCATACCATACCATATTACATGATACCATACCATACTATTCCATACCATACCATACCATACCATACCATACCATACCACACCATACCAAAGCAGAGTGTATGATACCATACCATACCATACCATATCATACCATACCATACCATGCCATACCATACTATATCATAGCATAGCATACCACACCATACCATACTATACTGTACCATAATATACCATACCATACCATAGTATACCATACTATTCCAAGGGGCGAGAATTCACAAGGTGATTGGGGCTTAGTGTCTATCTTTGCTCTTCGTCTTTCCACCACTCCCTTGAGTGTGTGCATGTAGGCTTTGTCTCTTAGGTGCTACCTAGGAATTTAATAAGGTAAGGTAAATACATCTACGAGAAGCATGGTTTGGAAGTGAGAGACTAAGCCAGGATAGGTATCCATGGATGTGTGACTCAGTGCTTAGTGTGTTGCCTCTTCATTTTCGAGTGATAGAACTAGTTACGCGGAGGAAAACACCAAAAAGCCAGACATTGAGGACCTTAGTGTAACGTTTGTGTGATGCAAGGCAGGAGGTAGCCTGGAGTAACAATAAAGACCGCGTAAGTCCATCCCCGCATTAGTGAGATAGGAATAGAAGTGAGACTCAGTTATTCCATTCCTTTACCAGCTTCCGCGCAAAAGTTCTTTAAGGATTGCTAGAGCAGCAAGAAAGGATGCAGATCAAGGAAGACAGTAGCAATTAGTGGTCATCCGTAGAAGTGTCACATCTGTGTGAAAATGACGGGAAAAAAGGATGCAAAACATTTAGGAGAACATCATACCATGTCATACCATACCATATCATACCATAACAAACCATATCATACCATACCATGCCATACCATACGATACCATACCATACCCTACCATACCATACCACAATATACCATAGCATGCCATATCATACCATATCATACCACACCAAGCCATACCATACCATACCATATCAGACCATACAATACCATACCATTCCTTACCATACCATACAATACCATACCATACCGTACCATACCATACCATACCAAACCATTACATACAATACCATGCCCTACCATACCATAGCGTATCATAGCATAGCATACCATTCTTTACCATACCATACCATATTATACAACACCATACCATACCACACCATACCATACCATGTTATACCATACCATACCATACCATACCATACCATATCATACCATACCCTACCATACCATACCATACCATACCATACCATACCATACCATACCATACCATACCAGTCCATACCATACCATACCATATCATACCACACCATACCATACCATACCATACCATACCAGTCCATACCATACCATACCATATCATACCACACCATACCATACCATACCATACCATACCAGTCCATACCATACCATACCATATCATACCACACCATACCATACCATACCATACCACACCATACCATACCATGTTATACCATACCATACCATACCATACCATACCATATCATACCATACCCTACCATACCATACCATACCATACCATACCATACCATACCATACCATACCATACCAGTCCATACCATACCATACCATATCATACCACAACATACCATACCAAAGCAGACCACACAACACCATACCATACCATACCATAATAGACAATATCATACCATACCATACCATACCATACCATAACATACCATACCATACCATGCCTTTTTATACCATAGCATACCATA
The DNA here is from genome assembly GCA_023375785.1 of Penium margaritaceum. Taxonomy (NCBI): domain Eukaryota; kingdom Viridiplantae; phylum Streptophyta; class Zygnematophyceae; order Desmidiales; family Peniaceae; genus Penium; species Penium margaritaceum. The sequence goes on along the minus strand of SZWC01000668.1, from coordinate 299,600 downwards.
CCATACCATACCATACCATCCCACACCATACCGTACAACACTATTCCATGCCATACCATATCATACCATACCATCCCATACCATATCGTAGCAAACCATATCATACCATACTATACCATACAATACCACACCATACAATACCATTCCATGCCATACCATACCATACCATACCATACCATACCATCTATGCCATACCATACCGTACCATACTTTACAGTTGCACACAATACCAAAGGAGACCGAACATACCATACTATACCACATCATACCATACCACAACATACCATACCATACCATACCATACCACACCATACTCTATCATACCATACCATACCATACCATGCCATACCATACCATATCATACCATACGATGGCATACCATACCATACCATACCATACGATACCATATCATACCATGTCATACCAAACCAAACCATAACATACCATACCATACCATACCATACCAAACCCTATCATACCATACCATACCATTACATATTGTATCGTACCATACCATACCATACCATACCATACCATACCATATTGTATCGTACCATACAATCCCATACCATACTTTACCATACCATACCATGCAATACCATACCATACCACATCATGGCATACCAAACCAGATCATAGCATACCATAATATACAATACCATATCATCCCATACGATACCATACCATACCATACCATACAATACCATATCATCCCATACGATTCCATTCCATACCAAACAAAACCATACTATACTATACCATACAATACCATACCATGCCATACTGTACTACACCATACGATACCATACCATACCATACTATACCACACCACACCATACCATACCATACCATGCCATACCATACAATACTATACCATATGATACCATACCATACCATACCATACCATTCCATACCATATCATACCATAACATACTATACCATACCATATCATACCAAAACATGCCATACAATAACATACATTACCATACTATAACCAAGCCTACCATGTCATACCATACCAAACCATACCATACCGTACCATACCATACCATACCATACCATACCATACCATACCATACCATACCATATCAGAGCAGAGCAAACCATGTCATAGCATACCATAACATGCAATAGCATACCATACCATACCATACCATGCCATACCATAACGTACTGTACAATACCATACCATACCATACCATACCATACCATACCATACCATACCATACCATACCAGACTGTTGTTGGATCTAGAGGAGAGAGGGACCCTTGGAGCAGCGAGCATGTGTGATTGCAAGGGCATCACTTGTGCTGAAGAATGGTTGTTCAATCACTCAAACTGATGGAGTACATATAGAGCTAGAGCTTGGGCAAGTCAGCCCTTTCACAAGCCACACCACTTAGCCATGGAGGCTAAGGCTCACACACTAGAGTCCATAATCTCACATAAGGGAGGAAATCAGCCTAGCAATCAGGCTGACCACTCACACACGACCTAGAGAGCTAAAAAATGCTCTCATGGCACACTCCTAGTGGTCACATAACCCACAAACCCATGGAGAATCGCCATGTGTCCATGGCTAGCACACAAGGATCTAATCTCATCTAAAAAGTAAGGAGAGGTACCTTTATCCTAGTCAGCACACTCTGACAAGGCAATCCTAAGACCAAGGACCTTTTTGGATATTTCTCCCATCAGGTCTTGACCCTGGACCTCTTGCCTTTTTCTTTTCTCAGGCTAAGGCATGGAGCCATTACCAATGGCCACCTAGACATCGGCAGTCCATGACCCCCAAAACTTCGAAAATTCATATCTCCCAATCCGANTAATCTCATCTAAAAAGTAAGGAGAGGTACCTTTATCCTAGTCAGCACACTCTGACAAGGCAATCCTAAGACCAAGGACCTTTTTGGATATTTCTCCCATCAGGTCTTGACCCTGGACCTCTTGCCTTTTTCTTTTCTCAGGCTAAGGCATGGAGCCATTACCAATGGCCACCTAGACATCGGCAGTCCATGACCCCCAAAACTTCGAAAATTCATATCTCCCAATCCGACTGTTGGATCGGCCTCAAACTTGTAGCGTAGACATTTCGCCACCTGATCTTTCCAATGGTGAGGTTGGATCGCCGACCGGAATAGGCTTCTGGTACTTTCCTTGAACTTGCTCCTGTGGACCTGAAACTGAGCCGGATGGCTCCTTTCCCAACAATCTCCCTCTTCCTCGCAGTCAAAGTGTGCAAAGTCCACATGCCTTCATGTAGAACTGCTGCTTCTCACGGGTAACTGGCTTGGTACAAAAATCAGCGACCTGCTTACTGGTTGGAGTAAACTCCAACTTGATAGCACCCTCCTTCACCATATGCCTGATGAAGTGATATGCGATGTCGATGTGCTTGGTGCGTGCATGGTGCTCAGGATTCTTGGCGAGTTTGATTGCGCTCTTGTTGTCGACGCGCACACGAACTAGAACTGCTGCACTCCCACTCATCTCTGCCATGAGACACTGAAGCCAAACTGCTTCCTTGGCTCCAAAGCTGAGATAGACGTACTCAGCTTCTGTGCTTGAGGTAGCCACGACTACCTGCCGCTTGCTGCACCAACTGATGGCCCCACCATTCATGAGGAACACATGTCCAGAGATGGACTTACGGTCCTCAGGATTTGAAGCCCAATCTGCATCTGTGTAGCCGATGATGCTGTTCTTCTTGCCGTTGTTGGTGATGCCGATGTTGATGCTTCCAGCAAGGTAGCGGAAGATTGCTTTACTACCTTCTGGTGCTCAGGTCCGGGTTTGCCATGTGCTGGCTTATAGCGCTAACAGCCTGTGCGAGGTCCGGCCTGGTTGCCACCATCAGGTACATGAGGCTGCCGAGGGCACTCTCGTACTTCTCCCGCTCACTTGCATTTGCTTCTCCATTGAAGCTTACGATGTACTGCTGCGTCTCTAGCGGCGTGTCGATGGGTTTTGCCTCTGTCATGCCGAACTGCTGCAAGACATCCTTTATATAGCGGCTCTACTGCAGTGAGATAGAGCATGATTTGAGGTGACGCGTGATTTGGATACCGAGGAAATATGATGCCTCTCCAGGATCAGACATGTGGAAGCGCTCCTACATGGCTTCCTTGAACTCCTGTAGAGCAGATATGCTGTTGGAAAGTAGGAGTATGTCATCCACATAGACGATGATGATGAGCACCTCATGACCTTGCTGCCACTGATATACGCTGTAGTCACGCTGACTCCGCTCAAACCCCATGCACTACAATGCCGTATCCAACTTTTGATTCCAAGCACGCGACACTTGCTTCAGGCCATACAGCGACTTCTGCAGCTTGCAAACCAGGTGCTCCTGGCCATCCATGATGAATTCCTCCGGCTGCTCCATGTAGATATCCTCCTTTAAATCACCATTCAATAATGCCGTCTTGACATCCATGTGGTGAACCTCAAAGTCCTCGGCTGCTGCATCAGAGAGGAGCGTGCGCATACAGGCAAACTTTGCAACAGGGGAAAAAGTTTCTGTGTAGTCGATGCCCTCGTGCTGCAAGTACCCCTTAGCAACCAGCCTCGCCTTGTACTTTTCCAGGTTACCATCTGCTCCCTGCTTCTTCTTGAACACCCACTTGAACTTGATCACCTTACTGTTAAAGTAGCAAACGTTTGTTTTCCACTGGTGCCAGTGCGCGTAGCTGTTTCTTACTTTCTGCTGGACCTGCTAGCTGGGTTTGTTTTGTTAGGTTGACTCCTGCACGCGCATACCTCTCACAAACCTAGCTGCTGAGTGTGAGTGCACGTCCTGTGACCTGCGCACTGGCCAGGTGGTGTCCTCGCGTCAAACGAGGGGACCTTTCGTCCCACTCCTCGAAAGGGAGCGAAAGCTCCCCCTACCCACTGTCATGGGCATGGTCCCCTGACCCCCGACACCACCCCGTTCCAGTCGTTCTATGGGCGCCGTGCTGACCTCAGTCAGGCTGTTGTTTGGGGCACCATGGCCACCGTTTACCTTACCTCCCTTTCCCGGACGGGAAAGCTTGATCCACCTGGGGGCCTCTGTGTCACCCTTAGGGTTGCGCCTCACTCTCGTGCACACCGCTTTTGGGACACCGTCGCCCACCGCCTTATCGAGTCTTGCCATGCTCGTTTCTTCGAGCAGCTGACTTATGGCGCCTTTCATGCGGATCGTCGTTTCCCTTCTCCCGCCTCTGCCACAGCCTACACCTCCGACGGCCTCGTCGTTGCTGGTGCCCCCTCCCCTCCCTCACCTCCCCCAGTGGTCCCTCCTGTGCCTCCTGTTCCCTTTGTCGACGCTACCGCACCCGTCGGTTCCGACTCTGACGCCTCTGGTGACCCCGGATGCCCTACTGATGTCCCTCCAGGTGCCGTCATTCCCGTTCAGGCTGTTCCCCCTCGTGGTGTCCTCGCGTCAAGCAGTCTCGCAGTCCCTCCAAGCGTTGCGGTCCCTCCCAGTTCTAGGGCCGTTGGAGTCTCTGTCGCTCTCGGGGGTGATGTCGTCCTCGGCGGCCCGCCCACTCGCAGGCCTACTGCCCCCCTTGGTGGTGCTACTCCCGCCGGCCCCGCCGTTGTCGCGTCTGGTGTCACTGCTTCCGGTCACACCAGCATTTCTCCCGTGTCTCTTGCTCCTTTGGTCACCTTTGCTCCTGCCCCCTTTCCCTCGTCCCTTTCGACCGCCCCGCCACCAACCTCTCACTCCCCTCCCCCCGTCCCTCCTTCCCTCCTACCCTCCTTGCATGCCCGCTTGTCCCACCCTATGGTTCCTCCTCTTCCTCCTACGCTGGCTCCTGCCTCCCCTCCAGGGCCTCCCCCTGTGCCTGTCTTCATCCCTCCTCCTCCTCCTTCGTCCTCTCCCTCCCCTCCCGCCCCACCGTCTCCAACCCTGCCTGCTCCCCTCCCCCCGCCTCTTCCCTC
>SZWC01000668.1:229269-263132 GCA_023375785.1 Penium margaritaceum | reverse complement strand
TCACTCTCAAAGTGACGGCCTGTGCTGGCTGAAAGTGGCAGAACTTGGCTCTGATACCAAATGTTGGATCTGGAGGAGAGAGGGAGCCTTGAAGCAGCGAGCATGTGTGATTGGAAGGGCATGACTTGTGCTGAAGAATGGTTGTTCAATCACTCAAAATGATGGCGTACATATAGAGCTAGAGCTTGGCGAGTCAGCCCTCTCACAAGCCACACCACTTAGCCATGGAGGCTAAGGCTCACACACTAGAGTCCATAATCTCACAAAAGGGAGGAAATCAGCCTAGCAATCAGGCTGATCACTCACACACGACCTAGAGAGCTAGAAAATGCTCTCATGGCACACTCCTAGTGGTCACATAACCCACAATCACATGAAGAATCGCCATGTGTCCATGGCTAGCACACAAGAATTTCACCTCACCTAAAAGGTAAGGAAAGGTACCTTTATCCTAGTCAGCATCCTCTGACAAGGCAATCCTAAGACCAAGGTCCTTTTTGAATATTTCTCCCATCAGCTCTTGACCCGAGACCTCTTGCTTTTTTCTTTTCTTAGGCTAAGGCATGGAGCCATCGCCCATGGTCACCCGGATATTGGCGGTCGATGACCCCAAAAACTTTGAAAATTCATATCTCCCAATCCGACCGTTGGATCGACCTCAATTTTTGACCGTAGACATTTTGCCACCTGATCTTTCCATTGAAAAAAGTCGGATTGACAATCAGAGTAGGCATCTGGCACTTTCCTTGAACTTGCTCCTGTGGACCTAAAACTGAGCCAGATGGCTCCTTTCCCAACAATCTCCCTCTTTGCCGCAATCAGAGTGTGCTAAGTCCACATGCCTTCATGCAAAACTACTGCTTCTCACGGGTCACTGGCTTGGTACAGAAATCAGCGACTTGCTTGCTGGTTGGAGTAAACTCCAACTTGATAGCACCCTCCTGCACTATATGCCTGATGAAGTGATATACGATGTCAATGTGCTTGGTGCATGCATGGTGCTCTGGATTCTTGGCAAGTGCGATTGCGCTCTGGTTGTCGACGCGCACACGAACTGGAACTGCTGTACTCCGACTCATCTCTGCCATGAGACGTTAAAGCCAAACTGCTTCCTTGGCTCCAAAGCTGAGAGAGACGTACTCAGCTTCTGTGCTTGAGGTGGCCATGACTACCTGCCGCTTGCTGCACCGGCTGATAGCCCCTCCATTCATGAGGAACACATGTTTAGAGATGGACTTACGGTCCTCAAGATTTGAAGCCCAATCTGCATTTGTGTAGCCGATGATACTGTTCTTCTTGCCGTTGTACGTGATGCCGATATTCATGGTTCTAGCAAGGTAGCGGAAAATCCACTTCACTGCCTTCTGGTGCTCAAATTTGGGTTTGCCATGTGCTGGCTCATAGCGCTAACAGCCTGTGCGAGGTCCGGCCTGGTTGCCACCATCAGGTACATGAGGCTGCCGACGGCGCTCTTGTACTTCTGCCGCTTACTTGCATTTGCTTCTCCATTGCAGCTCACGAGCTACTGCCGCGTCTCAAGCGGCGTGCTGATGGGTTTTGCCTCTGCCATGCCGAACCGCTGCAAGACATCCTTGATATAGCGGCTCTGCTGCAGTGAGATAGAGTGTGATTTGAGGTGACGCGTGATCTGGATACCGAGGAAGTATGATGCCTCTCCGAGATCAGACATGTGGAAGCGCTCCTGCATGGCTTCCTTGAACTCCTGTAGTGCAGACATGCTGTTGGAAAGGAGGAGTATGTCATCCGCAGACACGATGATGATGAGCACCTCATGACCCTGCTGCCAGCGATATACGCTGTAGTCACACTCACTGCGCTCAAACCCCATGCACTGCAATGCTGCATCTTACCTTTGATTCCAAGCACGCGACGCTTGCTTGAGGCCCTACAGCGACTTCTGCAGCTTGCAAACCAGGTGCTCCTGGCCATCCATGATGAACCCCTCCGGCTGCTCCATGTACATCTCCTCCTCCAAATCACCATTCAAGAATGCCGTCTTGACATCCATGTGGTGAACCTCGAAGTCCTCCGCTGCTGCATAAGAGAGGAGCGTGCGCACAGAGGCAAACTTTGCGACAGGGGAAAAAGTTTATGTGTAGTAGATGCCCTCCTGCTGCAAGTAGCCCTTGGCGACCAGCCTTGCCATGTACTTTTCCAGGTTACCATGTGCTCCCCGCTTCTTCTTGAACTCCCACTTGCACTTGATCACCTTACGTCCAGGTGGACGCTCAGTCAGCTCCCCCGTGCATTGTCCAGTTGCAACTGTATCTCTTGCTGTATGGCTTGTGCCCAATCTGCTGCATCCGGTGCAACCATGGCCTCCTTGTATGACGTTGGCTCACCTGAATCTGCTGCAACTGTGACATTCATCTGTTCTGGTTTGTGCAGTCTCAAAAAATGGCCGCGCTCACCAGGTTTGTAATGCATCCTAAGAGGGTACCTGCAACCTGGTGCTGGAGCTTTAGCGGGCGGCTGGCACGTTGCTACTGGTACAACCGCTGCTGCTGGTGGTGCTACATCTCCCTCCTTTGCTTCTGCCGATGAGGCTGCTGTATCTGCTGCATCAGACATGGGAAAGTAGAGTGATTCTCCCATTGTCACAGTAGATGAAGGATCAGGAGAGACTGGGTAAGGGAGGATTTCTTCTCCCACTGTCTCGTCAGCTGCTGGTTCTGCTGCCTCTTCACAGACAATGTTGGTGCCGATGACGTTGCTCTCGTTGAAGACAACATCCCTAGAGATGATGACGTGGCCTGTATCCCTCTCGTAGAGGCGATAGGCCTTCTTTGCCACATCGTAGCCAATCATCAGCATTTGCGCACTCTTTGCGTTCCATTTCTGCCGCTTCTCCTTCGGGACGTGCATGTACGCCAGGCTGCCAAATGCTCGTAGATGACCCATGCTCGGTTTCTTGCCAAACCACGCCTCGTACGGCGTCATTTGCTCTAGCGCCTTGGTTGGACTACGGTTCTTGATGTAGACCGCAGTGCTCACGGTTTCAGCCCAGAACTTGTAGGTCAGTCGGGCTGCGTGCAGCATGGAGCGCGGCGACTCTACAATGGTACGGTTGGCGCATTTTGCTACACCGTTTTGTTGCGACGAGCACGACGCGGTACGCTGCGCCTTGATGTCAGCTACTGCGAGGTGTCGTGGAACGCCTTGCTCAGATACTCTCCACCGCGATCGCTGTAGAGCGCCTTGATCTTATTGCCGGTCTGGTTCTCCACCTTGGCCTTGAACTCCTTGAACCTGTCAAAGCACTATTCCTTGGAAGGAAGGAAGTACACAGCAGTGTAACGGCTGAAATCATCTATGAAGGTCAGGAAATACCTAGAGCCTCCAAAGCTCTGGATGTGCATCGGTCCGCACAAGTCCGTGTGGACCAGCTCCAACACCTCCTTCGCACGCTCCCTTGCTTCACAGAACGCCTCGCGGTGCTGCTTCCCCTCCAAACAGCCGATGCATAACTGCTACTCAAAGTTAGAGATGGTAGGGAGGTCACGCACCATCTGCTTTGCTTGAAGCTGCTGCAAGGCGCACATGCCGATGTGGCCGTAGCGCACATGCCAGATCTTGCCATCTGTCGCCTGTACCATTGCTGCAAGACTCTGCTCACGCGGGATCTTGGTTGCCCCAAGCAGGCGGTACATGTCGCCCTCCTTCACCAACCTGGCCAACTCCTCTCCTGTATCCTTGTTGAGGATGTAGCCATAGTCATCATCCAAGACGACGCGCAGTCTTGTGTTTCTAAGAGAAGAGACTGAGAGGAGGTTGAATGCAGCATCATATACATACAACACGCCATGGAACACTCCCACTTCAATGCCACGTGGGGTCTCCAACCACATCTCCACAATCCCAATCCCCTCAGCATACACCACCCGATCATCATCCAAAGCGATAGGACGGGGAGGGATGGACAGCAGCTATGTAAACCACTCCTTGTGATGTCTGAGGCTCTTGGTACATCCTGAGTCCTTGTACCATGCGAGATCCGCCTTCTCCACCTGCGACATGTCAGACTTCGCCATGAAGAGACGGTTGCGCACCTCCTTGGCCACATTCATGTTGCCAAAGTGGCGCACACGAGGCTGGTTTTGCTGCTGCTGCTGCTGCTGACGCTGTTCTGACTCCTGCTGCTGCTGCTTTTGCTGCTGCTGTTGCGATGACTGCTGCTACTACTGCTCCTTCTAGTCCCTCTTGAGCTTGAAACACTCCTTTTTGTAGTGTCCCTATTTCTAGGAGAAGTGGCATTTGCCTTTCTTTTTGCCTTTCTGCTGCCCACACTGCTGCTGTTGCTGGTTGCGTGAGCTCGTGGCCACAGAAGCTACTTCACTGCTGCCGCCGCCATTGCGCTTTGCTGCATTACGACGCAATTCCACCTGCATAAGGTGTGTGCACATGAAGTCGAGGTCGAGAGTAGGCTGGCACTCCGGCGTCTCTCGCATCGTGTCGTGGCTTGTGGAGAGTCCCCTCAGCAAGAGGAGGATGAAACGTGTCTCTTCCACAGGGTTGCCGGCCGCTCTCAGCTGCTTTGCTAGCTCCTTTGGCTTGTCCAGATACGCCTCCATCCCTTCACCACCCTCCATTTTCAGCGCCATCGTCTTTTCCTCTAAAAGCATGAGGAATGGAGGATCCTTGATCTCAAACTTCTTGCACAACGTGTCGCACCCCTCCTTTGCAGTAGTCCTGTCACTCACGTACAGAAGATGCGGGTTGGAGATGGTGTTGACAAGCAACCTGTAGGCCTGCGTGTCCTTCTTCTTCCACTCCTCATACACCATTGGTACAGCTGCAGAAGAACCCGCATCAGCTGCACCCTTTTGTGGACTCTTCCCCGCCATCACCTGAGCTACGGTGATGCCTTTTGCCTATGGAACTGGAGCCGGCTCGTCGCTGCTCACCACCTTTCACAAGCCCCTCTCCTCCAAAAAGAGGCAGGTACGGATCTTCCAAAACGTGTAGTTGGCGCATCCCTCCATCTTCTCCAAAGGATGGGCTGCTGTCACAACGCCAGCTGCTGCCATTTTGAGCCTTGATGATGCTCAGCGCTGTCCTTGGATGGCGGCGCTACCCCTGCTTCTGCTCCTGCTTCTGCCAGAAATCTGTTTGACAAATAATGGACTGTAGATGCCAAAAGACTGGGATTTTTGAAAAACCTAGCCCACCACTGGAAACTTCAGCTCAAACCCTTTCAGATCGACCCATAAAATAGGGTCATCAACAGGGGAGTTTGAAAAATATGCCCTCTTGAAAACAGGGTATGGTTCTACTCCTACTCCAACTCAGACTAGTCAGCTTGTAAACAGCGTTTCTCCCAAACAAATGAATGGAATGCACATACGTTTGCACAAATGAAACGCTTAGGAAAAATACTACAATTCGCATGTGCCACTTTTTAAATTTGATAAAGAAACAAGAGAGTTATGGTCATCACAAGACGACAGTCTTACTCATAGAGAAGAGTGTAGCCGTGGCCGACCTCGTTTTGAGCATAACTCTCAATCGGACAGTTGGATCTTCGCGATCTTGGGCTCGTTGCAAAGCTTGTCTCTTGAACTTGAAGATTCAGTGGTCGATCCTCAAATCTGGTGAAGGTTTCACCCCAACCCCTCACTCTCAAAGTGACGGCCTGTGCTAGCTGAAAGTGGCAAAACTTGGCTCTGATACCAAATGTTGGATCTGGGAGAGAGAGGGAGCCTTGAAGCAGCGAACATGTGTGATTGGAAGGGCATCACTTGTGCTGAATAATTGTTGTTCAATCACTCAAAATGATGGAGTACATATAGAGCTAGAGCTTGGGCGAGTCAGCCCTCTCACAAGCCACACCACTTAGCCATGGAGGCTAAGGCTCACACGCTAAAGTCCATAATCCCACACAAGGGAGGAAATCAGCCTAGCAGTCAGGCTGACCACTCACACACGACCTAGTGAGCTAGAAAATGCTCTCATGGTACACTCCTAGTGGTCACATAACCCACAATTCCATGGAGAATCGCCATGTGTTCATGGCTAGCACACAAGGATCTCACCTCACCTAAAAAGCATGGAAAGGTACCTTTATCCTAGTCAGCACACCCTGACAAGGAAATCCTAAGACCAAGGACCTTTTTGAATATTTCTCCCATCAGGTCTTGACCATGGACCTCTTGCCTTTTTCTTTTCTCAGGCTAAGACATGGACCCATCGCCCATGGTCACTCGGATATCGGCGGTCGATGACCACGAATACTTCGGAAATTCATATCTCCCAATCGGACTATTGGATCGACCTCAAACTTGGACCGTAGACATTTTGCCACCTGATCTTTCCACTGGAAAAATTGGATCGACAATCCAAGTAGGCATCTGGTACTTTCCCGGAACTTGCTCTTATGGACATGAAACTGAGCCGGATGGCTCCTTTCCTAACAAACACCTGGTTTGCAGGCTACAAACGTCGTTGTACGGCCTCAAGCAAGCGTCCCGTGCTTGGAACTAAAAGTTCGATGCGGCGGTACAATGCATGGGGTTTGAGCGCAGTGAGTGTGACTAAAGCGTGTATCGCTGGCAGCATGAGCATGAGATCCTCATCATCATTGTCTATGTGGATGACATGCTCCTCCTTTCCAATAGCATGTCTGCACTACAGGAGTTCAAGGAAGCCATGTAGGAGCGCTTCTAGATGTCTGATCTTGGGGAGGCATCATATTTCCTCGGTATCCAGATCACGCGTGACCGCAAATCACGCTCTCTCTCTCACTGTAGTACTGCCGCTACATCAGGGATGTCTTGTAGCGCTTCAGTATGGCAGAGGCAAAACCCATCGGCACGCCGCTGGAGACGCGACAGTATCTCGTGAGCTTCAGTGGAGAAGCAAAAGCAGCTGAACGACAGAAGTACCAGAGCATCGTCGGCAGTCTCATGTACCAGATGGTGGCAACCAGGCTGGACCTCGCACAAGCTGTGAGCGCTGTGAGCCAGTATTTGGCTAGTCCCAGACCGGAGCACCAGAAGGCAGTGAAGCAGATCTTCCGCTACCTTGCTAGAACCATCAACGTCGGCATCACCTACAACAGTAACGACTACAACATCATCGGTTACACAGATGCAGATTGGGCTTCAAACCCTGGGGATTGTAAGTCCATCTTTGGACATGTGTTCCTCATGAATGGTGGAACCATTAGCTGGTGTAGCAAGCGACAGGAGGTCGTGGCCACCTCAAGCACGGAAACTGAGTACGTCTCTCTCAGCTTTGGAGCCAAGGAAGCAGTTTGGATTCAGCGTCTCATGGCAGAGATGAGTAGGAGTGCAGCACTTCCAGTACCTGTACGCGTCGACAACCAGAGCGCAATCGCACTCGCCAAGAATCCTTATCACCATGCACATACCAAATACATGGTGCAGGAGGGTGCTATCAAGCTGGAGTTTACTCCAACCAGCAAGAAAATCGCTGATTTCTGCACCAAGCGAGTGACCCGTGAGAAGCAGCAATTTGCATGAAGACATAAGGACTCAGCCTACTCTGACTATGGCAAAGTGGGAGATTGTAAGGATAGGAGCCATCCGGCTCAGTTTCATGTCTACAAGAACAAGTTCCAAGAAACTACCAGATGCCTGCTCCGATCGTGGATCCAACTTATTCATTAGAAAGATCACGTGGCAAAATATCTACGGTCCAAGTTTGAGGCCGATCCAATGTTCGGATTGGGAGATATGAATCTCCAAAGTTTTGGAGGTCATGGACCGTCGATGTCTAGATGGCCATGGGTGATGGCTCCATGCCTTAGCCTGAGAAAGGAAAAAGAAAAGAGGTCCAGGGCCAAGACCTGATGGGAGAAATATCCAAAAAGGACCTTGGTCTTAGGATTCCCTTCTCAGAGTGTACTGACTAGGATAAAGGTACCTCTCCTTACTTTTTAGGTGAGGTGAGATCCTTGTGTGCTAGCCATGGACACATGGTGATTCTCCATGGGTTTGTGGGTTATGTGACCACTAGGAGTGTGCCATGAGAGCATTCTCTAGCTCTCTAGGTCGTGTGTGAGTGGTCAGCCTGATTCCTAGGCTGATTTCTTCCCTTGTGTGAGATTATGGACTCTAGTGTGTGAGCCTTAGCCTCCATGGCTAAGTCGTGTGGCTTGTGAGAGGGCTGACTTGCCCAAGCTCTAGCTCTATATTTACTCCATCATTTTGAGTGATTGAACAACAATTATTCAGCACAAGTGATGCCCTTCCAATCACACATGCTCGCTGCTCCAAGGCTCCCTCTCTCCTCCAGATCCAACAATGATATGATACCATACCATGCCATACCATACCATACCATACTATACCATACGATATCACAACATACCATACCATACCATACAGCATCATACCATATCATATGATACCATACCAAACCATACCATATCATACTATAGCATACCATACCATACCATTCCATACCATACCATACCATATCGTACCATACCGTACCGTACCATACCATACCATACGATATAATATGGTACTACTACATGCCATGACATACCATACTTTCCAACTACATACCATACCATACATATCATACCATACAATACCATACCATACCATACCATATCATACCGTGCCATACCATGCCATTTCATACCAAACCAACTAAACCATACCATACCATACCCTACCATACCATATCACACCATACCATACCATACCATACCATGCGATATGATATCATACCATAACATGCCACACCATACCATACCATACCATACCATACCATATGATATTTCAACATATCATATCATACCATACCAGATCATACCATATCATACCATACCATACGATGCCATACCATATCATGCCATACAATACCATGCCATACCATATCATACCATACTATACCATACCATACCATACCATACCGTACTATACCATACCATACCATACCATATGATACCATGACATGCCATGACATACCATACTAACCAACCGCATACCATACCATACCATATCATAGCATACAATACCATACCATACAATACCATATCATACCATACCATACCATACCATACCATACTATACCATACCATACCATACCATACTATACCATACCAACCATACCATACCATACCATACCCTACCATACCATACCAAACCATACCATACCATACAATACCATACCATATCATAACGTGCCATACCATACCATACCATACCATACCATACCGTTCCATATCACACCATACCATATCATACCATACCATATCGTATCATATCAAATCGTATCAAAACATTGATGACATACAAAACCATACCTTACCATACTATGCAATACAATACCATACCATACCACACCATACCATACCATACCATACCATACCATACCATAACATACCATACCATACCATGCCATGCCATTCTAACTAAATCATACCATACCATCTCAGACCATATCATTTCATACCATATCATACCATATCATACCATACCATACCATACCATACCATACCATACCATACCATACCATTCCATCCCATACAATACCATACCATACAATACCAAACATAGCATACCCTTTCATACCATACCATACCATGCCATGCCATACCATATCATACCATATAATACCATACCATACCATACAATACCATACAATACCATACCATACCATACCATACCATACCATACCATACTATACAGTACCATATCATATGATACTATACCATAGGATACCATACCATGCCACACCATATCATACAATACCAAACTATACGATACCATATCATACCATAACATGCCATACAATAAAATACATTACCATACTATACCAAAGCCTACCATACCATACCATACCATACCATACCATAACATACCATACCATACCATACCATACCATGTCACAGCATACCATAACATGCAATACCATACCATACCATACCATATCATATAATACCATGCCATACCATACCATACCATACCATACCATACCATACCATATCATACTATACCATATCATACCATACTATACCATACCATATCATAACGTACCATACCATACCATACTATACCATACCATACAATACCATACCATACCATACCATTCTATACCATACCACACCATACCTTACCATACCATACCGTACCATACCATGCCATTACATGCCATGCCATACCAAACCATCCAATCCCATACCATACCATACCATTACATACAATAGCATACCATACCATAGCATACAATAGTATACTACACCATGTTGGATGTGGAGGAGAGAGGGAGCCTTGAGTAGCGAGCATGTTGGACTGGAAGGGCATCACTTGTACTGAAGAATGGTTGTTGAATCACTCAAAATGATGGAAATACATATAAAGCTAGAGCTTGGGCAAGTCATCCCCCTCACAAGCCACACCACTTAGCCATGGAGGTTAAGGCTCACAAACTAGAGTCCATAATCTGACACAAGGGAGGAAATCAGCCTAGCAATCAGGATGACCACTCACACACGAACTAGAGAGCTAGAGAATGCTTTCATAGCATACTCCTAGTGGTCACATAACCCACAATCCCATGGAGAATCTCCATGTGTCCATGGCTAGCACACAAGGATCTCACCTCACCTAAAGAGTAAGGAGAGGTATTTTTTTCCTAGTCAGGACACTCTGGCAAGGAAACCCAAGAACCTAGGACCTTTTTGGATATTTCTCCTATCAGGTGTCGACCCTAAATGTCTTACCTTTTTCTTTTTTCAGGCCAAGGCATGGAGCAATCGCCCATGGTCACCCCGAGATTGGCGGTTGATGACCTTGAATACTTTGAAAATTCATATCTCCCGATCGGATTGTTGCATTGGCCTCAAACGTAGACCGTGGATATTTTGCCACCTCATCTTTCCAATGGAGAAGCCGGATTGTTCCTTTCCCAACAATCTCCTACTTTGCCACAGTCAGAGTGGACTGAATCTATATGCCTTCATGCAAAACTGCTGGTTCTCACGGGTCACTAGCTTGGTACAGAAATCAGTGACCTGCTTGCTCGTTGGAGTAAGCTCCAGCTTCATAGCTTCCTCCTACACCATGTACCTGATGAAGTGATATGCGATGTCAATGTGCTTGGTGCGTGCATGGTGCCCAGGATTCTTGGCGAGTGCGATTGCGCTCTGGTTGTCGAGGCGCACTGGAACTAGAACTGATGCAAACCCACTCATTTGTGCCATGAGACGCCAAAACCAACCTGCTTCCTTGGCTCCAAAGCTCAGAGAGACGTACTTAGCTTCCGTGCTTGAGGTGGCTACGACCACCTGGCGCTTGGTGCACCAGCTGATGGCCTCAGCATTCATGAGGAACACATGTCCAGAGATGGACTTACGGTCTTCAGGGTTTGAAGCCTTATCAGCGTCTGTGTAGCCGATGATACTATAATCGTTGCTGTTGTAGGTGATGCTGATGTTGATGGTTCCAACAAGGTAGCGGAAGATCCGCTTCACTGCCTTCTAGTGTTCGGGGTTTTCCATGTGCTGGCTAACAGCGCTAACAGCAGTGCGAATTCCGGCCTGATTGCAACCATCAAGTACATGAGGCTACTGATGGCGCAAAGGTACTTTTGCCCCTCAGCTGCATTTGCTTCTGTAAGAAGCTGACGAGTATTGCCTCGTCTCCAGCGGCGTGCCGATGGGTTTTGCCAGTGCCATGCAGAACCACTGCAAGACATCCTTGATGTAGCGGCTCTGCTGCAGTGAGAAAGAGCGTGATTTGCGCCCACACGTGACGTGGATACCGAGGAAGTATGATACCTTTCCGAGATCAGACATCTGGAAACGTTGCTGCATGGCCTCCTTGAACTCCTGTAGTGCAGACATACCGTTGGAAAGGAAAATCATGTCATCCGCATAGACGATGATGATGGGCACCACATGACGATGCTGCCAGAATAGACGCTATAGTCACATTCACTCCGCTCAAACCCCATGCATTACAACGGCGTATCCAACTTCTGGTTCCAAGCACGCGACGCTTGCTTGAGGCCGTACAATGACTTCTTCTGCTTGCAAACCAGGTGCTCCTGGCCATCCATGACGAACCCCTCTGCTCCATGTAAATCTCCTCCTCCAGGTCACCGTTCAAGAATTCCGTCTTTACGTACATATGGTCGACCTCAAAGTCCTCTGGTACTGCATAAGAAAGGAGCGTACGCACAGAGGCAAACTTTGCAATGGGAGCAAAGGTTTCCATGTAGTCGATGCCTTCCTGCTGCGAGTAGCCCTTGGCGACTAGCCTTGTCTTGTACTTTTCCAGGTTGCCATGTGCTTCCCTCTTCTTCTTGAACACCCACTTGCACTTCATCACCTTACGTCCTGGTGGACGCTCAGTCAGGTCCCATGTACCGTTGTGGAGCTACGACTCTATCTCCTGCTGTACTGTTTGCGCCCAATCTGCCGCATCTAGTGACGCCATGGCCTCCTTGTACCACGTCGGCTCATCAGAGTCTGCTGCAGCTGCGACCTTCATGTGGTTTGGTTTCTGGAGCATCCAGAAATGCCCGCGCTCACTAGGCTTGTAGCGCACCCTGAGAGGGTACCTCCGACCTGGTGCTGGAGCGTTAGCAGGCGGTTGACACGCTGGTGCCGGTAAAACTACTCCTGTTGGTGGTGGTGCATCTTCTTCTTCTACTTTTGCCGATGGGGCCATTGGGAAGGCCTCATCGGACGTCCTCAGGGTACTATATCCTTCTTCTTCCTCCTCAGGGTCATGAGCCCACGCTCGCAGGCCATTGAATACCTGCGGAACCAGCAGGACGAGATGCGTCGCTTGCAACAAGAGTAGACTGACGCCATCCGTACACATACCGAGCTCCTTTGAGGACATTCCACGACTCCACGACAGACTCCTAAGGGAGCGGTCGGGGTCGCACCCTCTACATAGTAGTCAGCTCAAGCATTGGAGACCGGAGTCGGAGCAGATCCGCCACCTCTTGATCCTTGGGACATTGATCCAGACATGCCAGGCATGGAGGGCGATTCCCCAGAGCGCAAGATTCGTGTGCTTCAGGATCGTATCCGGTAGCTTAAGACGAGCTCTCGGCCCCCACACACATCTCGCTTTCTAGAGCTTCGATCGCTTGATCTCCACCCCGACGACTTCCCTCTTCCCGGCGTCTTTTCCTTCCCTCGTCCTACTTAGCCTGTGGTTGCCCTCCCTACAGAGCTTCAACCCAAGGACTTCTAGACGCCGCCCTCACGGTATGTCAGCAAGGACAGCTTTGACTTCTAGGAGATTCTCTTCCAGGTCTAGGCCACTTCAAGGGGCATGTAGCCCTACTACCACAGTCTGTATCAGACTACGGACCGATGTTAGGTGCTGACATTGGCTAGGGCGATGCGCAGACTTCTGTATGCCATGCCGCACGAGACCGTCGTCGGCTTCCGCCCATTCCTTGGCGAGGCGGGCACAGGCACTGGTGCAAATCCACGCGGGGGCTTCTTCTGCTTTTGCCGATGAGGTCGTTGGGAAGGCCTCATCTGCTTCTGCCGATGAGGCCGTCAGACATGGGAGGGTAGACTGGTTCTCCCATTGTCATAGTGGAGGAAGGACCAGGAGAGACTGGGTCAGGAAGGATATTTGTTATGCCAGCTGCTGCTTCTGCTGGCTCTTCACGGACAATGTTGGTACCGATGACGTTGTTTTCGTTGAAGACATCCATGGAGATGATGACATAGCCTCTATCCCTCTCGTAGAGTCGATACGCCTTGCTATCACGTCGTAGCCAATCATCCGCATCTGCGCGCTCTTCGCATCCCACTTTTGTCGCTTCTCCTTTGGCACGTGCATGTGCGATAAGTTGCCAAACGCGCAAAGATGACCTACGCTCGGCTTCTTGCCAAACCACGCCTCGTACAGCGTCATCTACTCTAGGGCCTTGGTTGCGGTTCTTCATGTAAACCGCAGTGCTTACTGCTTCCGTCCAAAAGTCGTAGGTGAGCCGAGTCGCGTGCAACATGGAGCGCGCCGACTCAACGATGATGCGGTTGGCACGTTTTCCTACGCCATTCTGCTGCGACGAGAATGGTGCACTGTACTACGCCTTGATGCCTGCTGCTGCGAGGTAGTCCTAGAACTCCTTGCTCAAGTACTCTCCACCGCGGTCGCTGTGCAGCGCCTTGATTTTCTTGCCAGTCTGGTTCTCCACCATGGCCTTGAACTCCTTGAACATGTCAAAGCACTGGTCCCTAGAGGAAAGCAAGTACAAAGCAGTGTAACGGCTGAAATCATCAATGAAGGTGAGAAAATACCTAGAGCCTCCATAGCTCTGGGTCTATATCGGGCCACACAAGTCTGTTTGGACAAGCTCCAGTACCTCCTTCACGCGCTCTCCTGCTCCAGAGAACGCCTCGCGATGCTGTTTCCCCTCCCAACGGCCGATGTACAACTGCTGCTCAAAGTTAGGGATGGTGGGCAAGTCACGCACCACCTGCTTCGTTTGAAGTTGCTGTAAGGCACGCATGCCGATGTGGCCATAGCGCGCATGCCAGATTTTGCCATCTATGGTCTGCACCACTGGTGTTAGGCTCTGCTGGCGCGGGATCTTGGTCGCCCCCAGAAGGCGGTACATATCGCCTTCTTTCACCAACCTGGCCAACTCCTCTCCTGTTTCCTTGTCAAGAATATAGCCATTGTCATCGTCAAAGACGATGCGCAGTCCTGTGTTAGTGCGAGAGGACACTGACAGAAGGTTGAACGCAACATCAGGCACATACAGCACGCCATGGAACACTCCCACTTCAATGCCACGCAGGGTCTCCAACCACATCTCTACAATCCCAATCCCCTCAGCATACACCACCCGATCATCACCAAAAGCAATCAGACGGGGAGGATGGAGAGCTGCTGCGTAAACCGCTCCTTGTAGTGCATCAAACTCTTGGTACACCCGGACTCCTTGTACCACACTCGATCCGCCTTTTCCTTCTACGACATGTGAGACTTCGCCATGAAGAGGCGGTCGTGCACCTCCTTGGCAACATTCATGTTGCCAAAATGATGCACGCTGGTCTGAATCTACTGTTGCTGCTGCTTCTGACGTTGCTGTGACTGCTGCTGCTGTTGTTGTGGAGATTGCTGCTTTTGCTCCTACTGCTACTACTCCTTCTGGTCCCCCTTGAACTTGAAGCACTCTTCCTTGTAGTGCCCCTCTTTTTGGCAATAATGGCACTTGCCGTTCTTCTTGCCTCTCTGCTGGCCAGACTGTTGCTGCTGTTGGTTGCATGAGCCCATGGCCATGAAAGCTGCTTCACTACTGCTGCTGCCGCCATTGCACTTTCCTACATTGCGACGCAGTTCAACCTACTCCAAGTACGTGGAGATGAAGTCGAGGTCGAGAGTCGGCAAGCACTCCAACGTCTCTCGCACCGTGTCAAAGCTCATTGGGAGTCCCGTTAGCAATGTTGGAACCGGAGGAGAGAGGGAGCCTTGGAGCAGCGAGCATGTGGGACTGGAAGAGCATCACTTGTGCTGAAGAATGGTTATTGAATCACTCAAAATGATGGAGTACATATAGAGCTAGAGCTTGGACAAGTCAGCCCCCTCACAAGCCCCACCACTTAGCCATGGTGACTAAGACTCACACACTAGAGTCCATAATCTCACACAAGGGAGGAAATCAGCCTAGCAATCAGGCTGATCACTCACACACGACCTAGAGAGCTAGAGAATGCTCTCATGGCACACTCCTTGTGGTCACATAACCCACAATCCCATGGAGAATCGCCATGTATCCATGGCTAGCACACAATGATCTCACCTCACCTAAAAAGTAAGGAGAGGTAATTTTTTCCTAGTCAGCACACTCTGACAAGGCAATCCAAGAATCTAGGACCTTTTGGATATTTCTAGGTCCTGACCCTGGATCTCTTGCCCTTTTCTTTTTTCATGTAAGGCATGGAGCCATCGCCCATGGTCACCCAGATGTCAGCGGTCGATGACCCCGAATATTTCAAAAATTCATATGTTCGTATCTGATTGTTTGATCAGCCTCAAACTTGGACCGTAGCCATTTTGCCACCTGATCTTTCCAATGGTGAAATCGGATTTACGATCGGAGGATGAATCTGGCACTATCCTGGAACTTGCTCTTGTGGACCTGAAACTCAGCCGGATGGTTCCTTTCCCAACAATCTCCCAGTTTGCCGCGGTCAGAGTGGGCTGAGTCCACATGCCTTCATGCTGAACTGCTGCTTCTCAGCGGTCACTGTCTTGGTGCAGAAATCAGCGACGTGCTTGCTGGTTGGAGTAAACTCCAGCTTGATTACATCCTCCTGCACCATGTGCCTGATGAAGTGATATGCGATATCAATGTGCTTGGTGCGTGCATGGTGCTCAGGATTCTTGGCGAGTGCGATTGCGCTCTGGTAATCGATGCGCACAAGAACTGGAACTGCTGCACTCCCACTCATCTCTGCCATGAGACTGCTTCCTTGGATCCAAAGCTGAGAGAGACGTACTTAGCATCCGTGCTTGAGGTGGCCACGACCACGTGTCGCTTTCTGCACCAACTGATGGCCCCAGCATTCATGAGGAACACATGTCCAGAGACGGACTTGCGGTCCTCACGGTTTGAAGCGCAATCAGCGTCTGTGTAGCCGATGATGCTGTTCCCGTTGCCGTTGTAGGTGATGCTGATGTTGATGGTTCCAGCAAGGTAGCGAAAGATCCGCTTCACTACCTTCTGGTGCTCACGTCTGGGATTTGCCATCTCTTGGGTAACAGCGCTAACAGCATGTGCAGGTCCGGCTTGATTGCAACCATCAGGTACATGAGGCTGCCGAGATTACTCTGGTACTTCTGCTGCTCTGCTGTATTTGTATCTCTGTTGAAGCTCATGAGGTACTGCCACGTCTCTAGCGGCGTGCCGATGGGTTTTGCCTCTGCCATGCCGAACCGCTGCAAGACATCCTTGATGTAGCGGCTCTGTTTCAGTGATATAGAGTGTGATTTGCGGTTATGCGTGATGTGGATATCGAGGAAGTATGATGCCTTCCCGAGATCAGACATCTCGAAGCACTCCTGCATGGCCTCCTTGAAGTCCTGTAGTGCAGACATGCTGTGGGAAAGGAGGAGCATGTCATCCACATAGATGATGATGATGATGATGATGCTAGCGATAGACGTTATAGTCACACTCGCTGCACTCAAACCCCATACACTACAATGCCCCGTCCAACTTCTGGTTCCAAGCACACAACGCTTCCTTGAGGCCGTGGAGGGACTTCTACAGCTTGAAAACTAGATGCTCCTGGCCATCCATGACAAACCCCTCCGATTGCTCCATGTAAATCTCCTCCTCAAGATCACCATTCAGGAACGCCGTCTTGACGTCCATGTGGTGGACCTCAAAGTCCTCTACTGCTGCATACAAAAGGAGCGTACGCACAGAGGTAAACTTTGCAACAAGAGCAAAGGTTTCCGTTTAGTCGATGCTTTCCTACTGCAAAAATCCCTTTGCGACCAGCCTCGCCTTGTACTTTTCCAGGTTGCTATCTGCTCCCCGCTTCTTCTTGAACACCCACTTGCACTTGATCACTTTACATTCAGGTGGACGCTCAGTCAGCTCCCATGTACTGTTGTCGAGCTACTACTGTATCTCTTGCTGCACAGCTTACGCCCAATCTGCCGTATCTGGTGGCGCCATGGCCTCCTTTTATGACTTCCGCTCATCAGAGTCTGCTGCAACTGCGACATTCATCTGGTCTGGTTTCTAAAGCATTGAGAAATGCCGGCGCTCACCATGCTTGTAGCGCACCCTGAGAGGGTACCTCCGACCTGTGACTGGAGTGTTAGAAGGCGGCTGACGCGGTGCTGCAGGTAAAACTGGTCCTATTGATGATGGTACATCTTCTTCCTCTGCTTTTGCCCATGAGGCCGCTGTATCTGCTGCATCAGACATGGGAGAGTAGACTGGTTCTCCCATTGTCACAGTGGAGGAAGGATTAGGAGAGACTAGGGCGCGGAGGATATATGCTCCCACTACTTTGTCCGCTGTTCCTTGTGCTGCCTCTTCACAGACAATATTGGTACCGATGACATTGCTCTCGTTGAAAACGACATCCCTGGAGATGATGACGTAGCCTGTATCCCTCTTGTAGAGGCCATACGCCTTGCTTGCCACGTCGTAGCCAATCATCAGCATCTGCGCGCTCTTTGCGTCCCACTTTTGCCACTTCTCCTTTGGCAGATGCATGTGCGCAAAGCTGCCAAACGCGCAAAGATGACCCACGCTCGGCTTCTTGCCGAACCACGCCTCGTACGGCATCATCTGCTCCAGGGCCTTGGTTGGATTGCAGTTCTTGATGTAAACCGCAGTGCTTACTACTTCCGCCCAAAAGTCGTAGGTGACCCGAGCCGCGTGCAGCATGGAGCGCGCCGACTCAACAATGGTGCGGTTAGCACCATTGTTGAGCACGTTCTGCTACGCCGTTCTGCTGCGGCACGTATGGCGCGGTGCACTACGCCTTGATGTCTGCTGCTGCGAGGTACTCCTGGAACTCCTTGCTCTCATACTCTCCACCGCGGTCGCTGTGTAGCGCCTTGATTTTCTTGCCAGTCTGGTTCTCTACCATGGCCTTCAACTTCTTGAACCTATCAAAGCACTGTTCCTTGGAGGAAAGGAAGTACACATTAGAGTAACGGCTGAAATCATCAATGAAGGTGAGAAAACACCTCGAGCCTCCAAAGCTCTGGGTCTGCATCAGGCCACACAAGTCTGTGTGGACGAGCTCCAACACCTCCTTTGCGCGCTGTCTTGCTCCAGAGAACGCCTTGGGTACTGCTTCACGTCCAAACAGCCGATGCACAACTACTGCTCAAAGTAAGAGATGGTGGGTAAGTCACGCACCATCTGCTTTGTTTGAAGTTGGTGTAAGACACGCATGTCGATGTGGCCGTAGCGCGTATGCCAGATTTCGCCATCTGTGGCCTACACCACTGCTGCAAGGCTCTGCTCGCGTGGGATCTTGGTCGTCCCCAGCAGGCGGTACATATCGCCTTCTTTCACCGACCTGGCCAACTCCTCTCCTCTTTCCTTGTCGAAGATGTAGCCATAGTCATCGTCAAAGACGATGCGCAGTCGTGTGTTGGTGAGGGAGGACACTGAGAGAAGGTTGAACGCAGTATCACGCAGATACAACACGCTATGGAACACTCCCACTTCAATGCCACGCGGGGTCTCTAACCACATCTCTACAATCCCAATCCCCTCAGCATACACCACCCGATCATCACCCAAAATAATCGGATGGGGGGGAATGGAGAGCAGTTGCGTAAACCACTCCTTGTTGTGCGGCAGACTCTAAGTACACCCCCTGTCCTTGTACCACGCCAGATCCGCCTTTTCCTTCTACGATATGTCAGACTTCCCCATGAAGAGGTGGTTGTACACCTCGTTGGCAACATTCATGTTGCCAAAATCACGCACGCCGGTCTGGTTCTGCTGCTGCTGCTGCTGACATTGCTGTGAGTGCTGCTGCAGTTGCTCCTTCTGCTACTCCTGTTACTGTGGAGATTTCTGCTTTTGCTGCTCCTGCCACTGCTCCTTCTGGTCCCTCCTGAACTTGAAGCACTCTTCCTTGTAGTCTTCCTCTTTCTGGCAATAGTGGCAGCTGCCCTTCTTCTTGCCTCTCTGCTGGCCACACTACTGCTGCTGCTGGTTGCGTGAGCCCATGGCCATGAAAGTTGCTTCACTACTGCTATTGCTGCTGCCGCTATTACGCTTTGCGGCATTACGATGCAGTTCTACCTACACCAGGTGCGTGCAGATGAAGTCAAGGTCGAGAGTTGGCTGGCACTCCAATGTCTCTCGCACCGTGTCATAGCTCATTGGGAGTCCCCTCAGCAAGAGGAGGACGAAGCGCGTGTCTTCCACAGGGTTACCGGCCGCTTCAGCTGCTTTGCCAGCTCCTTTGCCCTGTCCAAGTACGCCTCCATCCCTTCACCACCCTGCATTTTCAATGCCATCATCTTCTCCTCCAAAAGCATGAGGAATGCAGGATCCTTACTCTTTTACTTCTTGTAGTAGCCTTGTCACTCACGTACTGAAGATGCGGGTTGGAGATGGTGTTGACAAGCAGCATGTAGGCCTGCCTGTCCTTCTTCTTCAACTCCTCATATGCCGCTAGTGTAGTTGTAGATGAACTTGCATCTGCTGCACCTTTCTACAGCGTCTTCCCCTCCATTACCTCTGCTGCGGTGATGCCTTTTGCCTGTGGAGACGGAGCGCGCTCGTCGCCGCTCACCACCTCCCACAAGCCCCTCTCCTCCAAAAGGAGGCGGGTACGGATCTTCCAAAACGTGAAGTTGGCGCGGCCTTCCAGCCTCTCCAAGAGGTGGGCTGCTGTTACCACGCCTGCCACTGCCATTTTGAGCCTTGGTGATGCTCAACGCTGCCCTTGAGTGGCGGCGCTATCCCTGCTTCTGCTTCTGCTTCAGCCAGAAATTTGTCTGACAGAAAATTGACTATAAAGGCCAGCAGACTGGGAATTTGGAAAAACTGAGCCAACCGCTGGAAAATGCAGCTCAAAACCTTTTCAATCGACCTTTAAAACAGGGTCATCAACAGGGGATTTTCAGAGATATGCCCTTTTGAAAACACAGTATGCTTCTGCTCGTAGTCCAGCTAACAACAGCCAGCTTGTAAACTGCGTTTCTCCCAAACGTACCAATGGAATGCAAATATGTTTGCACCAATGGAAACCTTAGGAAACATAATTCAATTTGTATATGCTACTTTTTCAATTTCACAAAGAAACAAGAGAGTTATGGTCGTCACAAGGCGACAGTCTTACTCAGAGAGAAGAGTGTAGTCTGGCTGACCTCATTTTGAGCATAACTCTCAATCTGACCATTGGATATCCGCAATCATGGGCTCGTTGGAAAGCTTATTTTTTGAAATTAAAGATGTTGTGGTCAATTGTTAGATCTTGTGAAGGTTTGACGCCATCCCGTTACTCTCAAAGTGACGACCTTTGCTGGCTAAAAGCGGTAAGACTTGGCTTTAATACCAAATGTTGGAACGAGAGGAGAGAGAGGGGGCCTTGGAGCAACGAGCATGTGGGACTGGAAGGGCATCATTTGTACCAAAGAATGGTTGGAAAATCACTCAAAATGATGGAGTACATATAGAGCTAGAGCTTGGGCAAGTCAGCCCTCTCACAAGCCACACCACTTAGCCATGGAGGCTAAGGCTCACACACTAGAGTCCATAATCTCACACAAGGGAGGAAATCAGCCTAGCAATCAGGCTCACCACTCACACACGACCTAGAGAGAAAGAGAATTCTCTCATGGCCCACTCCTAGTGGTCGCATAATCCACAATCCCATGGAGAATCACCATGTGTCCATGGCTAGCACACAAGGATCTCACCTCATCCAAAAGGTAAGGAGAGGTATTTTTTTCCTAGTCAGCATACTCTGACAAGGCAACCCAAGAATCTAGGACCTTTTTTGATATTTCTCCCATCAGGTCTTGACCCTGGATCTCTTGCCTTTTTATTTTCTCAGGCTAAGGCATGGAGCCATCGCCCATGGTCACCCGGAAATCGGCGCTCAATGATCCCGAAAACTTTGAAAATTCACATCTCCGAGTCTGACCGTTCGATCGGCCTCAAATTTGGACCGTAGATGTTTTGCCATCTGATCTTTCAAATGGTGAAGTCCGATCGACGATCGGAGCACGCATCTGGTACTTCCCTAGAACTTGCTCTTGTGGGCCTCAAACTGAGCCGGATGGTTCCTTTCCCAACATACCATGCCATACAATACCAACTATACTATACTATACCATATCATAATATATCCTACCATTCCATACTATACCATCCCATACCATACCATGTCATACCATACCATACCATTCCATACCAGACCATACCATACCTAATAATATCATACCACACCATACCATACCCCACCATACCATACCATATTATACCATACCATACCATACCATACCATACCATACCATACCATACCATACCATACCATACCATACAATACCATACCATACCATATCATACCCTACTTCACCTCATATTTGACGAATGGAATTCGACGAGGGGACGGGATCATGTTTTAACTTCGAAGATAGCCTTGGACTACACAGCTAGCGAAGTCCGAGGGACGCACTTCATTGCTACCAGTCAATTATTCAAACAGCCACACTCGCTTGGATGGTCAACGTGCAAAAGCAGTGAGAGGCCAGCCAACAGGCAAGTCAAACGCAATTCGCCCATGTTTAAGCATTTGAACTTGCAAGTGCGGCCGGACGAATGGTCGAACGCCCGTAGCAAAGCTTGTCATTCGCGGTGAGACTCGCACTGACCACCTTGAGTAGGAGAGNAACTTCGAAGATAGCCTTGGACTACACAGCTAGCGAAGTCCGAGGGACGCACTTCATTGCTACCAGTCAAGTATTCAAACAGCCACACTCGCTTGGATGGTCAACGTGCAAAAGCAGTGAGAGGCCAGCCAACAGGCAAGTCAAACGCAATTCGCCCATGTTTAAGCATTTGAACTTGCAAGTGCGGCCGGACGAATGGTCGAACGCCCGTAGCAAAGCTTGTCATTCGCGGTGAGACTCGCACTGACCACCTTGAGTAGGAGAGAAGAAGTGTAGATGTGGAAAACATTATGTACCTTTGAAATGAAACCCAAAAGGTGATACTTTCATTTCAACTTTTGGAGAATTATTTGCATGAATGCTTAATTTGATGTGAACAACATTTTTTGCAAGTTTTAACCATCGTTAATATCAAACATAAAGAGCAATAGGATATCCTACCATACCAAATAATACCATATTACCAGACCATACCATACCATACCAGATCATAGCATACCATAACATATCATAGCATACCATAAAATACAATATCATAGTATACCATTCCAGACAATACCATACCATACCATACCATACCATACCATACCATACCATATCATACCATATGACACTGTACCATACCATACCATACCATATCATAACCTACCATACCATACCATACCATACCATACCATACCATACCATACCATACTATACCATACCATACCATACAATACCATACCATACTATACAATACTATACCATACAAATCCATACCATATCATACCATGACATGCCATGTCATACCACACCATCCAATCCCGCATCATACCATACCATACCATGACATACCATACATACAACACCAGACCATACCATACCAAACCATGCCATACCATGCCATATCATATCATACCATACCATACCATACCATATCATACCATACCATACCTTTACATGCCATGCCATACTATACCCATTAATCCCATACCATACCGTACCCTACTGTACCATACAATACCATACCATGCCATACCATGCCATACCATGCCATGTCACACCATACCATACCATACCATACCATGCCATACCATACCAAGGTTACCATACCATACCATACCCTACCAGACCATATCATACCATATCATACCATACCATACCATACCATACCATTGTCACTCCGCACTTGGCCACGGTCTAGAGTAAACGGCATCGACATGCAAAGCGCCGACCGCCCTTGGTATTTCAACCAAGGTAGAGATCACCCACAAAGTGGTATTTCTACACTGAAAGGTTCACTAAGCATGGCCAAACCGTGGCCGGATAGTGTTCTTAACTCTCATCCAACAGGCAAAGCTACACACCAAAGTGTGCACTTGCACTTGTTCTTTACCCTCTTTTTTGGTGGTCAACAAGGGATTAGTTTTCTTTCAAGTCTCAAGAGTAAGAGATGATATGTAATCACATGCAAATGACAGGCCTTATATAGTCTCTAGGCAGTGATCCCAATGGCTCCTTGGAGGGGCCTCCCCCAAGGCCACCCTAGATAGTGTCATTAGCTTTGATGACATGGCACCCTCTGTGACTGCCAAATGGCGCTTGATCCACCTTGGACCTTAGAGGCTTCTAGGAAGCTTCTTTGGCCTTTTTTGCTCACAAAGAAATTTTTTTCCTGGCGCGATTCGACCCCGGACTTCTCCATTGCGAGACGGCGCCTTCACCTACTAGGCTCTAGGAAGTTATCCTAAGGAGCATGCACCAGGTAGACTACCAAGAGTAGACCAAGGGGACTTACTCCACAAGGATGAGCAGTGCATGCCTTATCTCTCTCAACCTCTCTTGCATGTCGCTCGAGGACTTGCGCTACAAGCACAGTGCATACCCAGTCTAAATCTTCCGTTGATTGGACCAGGGGCATACACAGAACATAACAAACTCTCCCTTCCACTTGCGTCCATCTACGGCTAGAATCCTGCAACAGCCATGGACCCAGCGATGTCGGCCACCTGTGGAGTAGGCCGCCCGTTCAGCCCTCGTCTGAGCGTTCACCATCTTGATGCCCTGTGCCCCTGCCATTTATGGGTTTGTGTCCAGCGGCTTTGTCAGGAAGTCCGCGAGTATCTGCTCTGTTGAGATGTACTACAGATCCACTACTCCCTTGGCGACGAGGTCCCGCCTCTAGTGATAGTAGATGTCGATGTGTTTGGTTTGCCTAGAAAGGGTGTCCTTGAACGCGATGTCCATCGCGCTCTCGTGGTCGACGTGGACGATCGTCGCCTCCTTATGTGGTGCGTGCATCTCAGCGAGCAAGCTGCGTAGCCACTACGTCTCCTTGCACACTTCAGACAACGCCACGTACTCAACTTCCTGGTTGAGATGGAGACAGAGTCCTCCTTGCGGCTGGCCGACGACATAGCGCCGCCGTTCACAAGGCATACAAAGCCCGAGGTTGATTTCCTATCATCCACGTTGCCTCCAAAATCTGCGTCAGTGTACACTTGAGGCGCAAAGGGTCTGTTCCTTGAAGGCCGCCGTACTGCCGCCCCATGTGCCGTGTCTTCTTGAGAAAGCGCAAAATGGACTTCACGGCTAGCCAGTGGAGTGGCCCAGGGTTGGCCACGAACCGACTCACTAGCCCCAAGGCAAAAGAGATGTCCGACCGCGTGCCAACCATGGCATACATGATGCTACCCACTGCAGACTGGTACGGCACATCCTCCATTTCGTGACGCTTGGCTTCCGTGCTGGGGGAGTGGGCAAAGGTAAGATTGCACTTCGTGCGGAAAGGAGTACTGAGGGGTTTGGCGTCTTCCATGCCATAGCGCCGAAGCACCTCTGAGATGTACTTCGTCTTGTTGAGCTCGATGGTGCCTGCAGCTTGGTTGCGATGTATGGCGATGCCCAAGTAGTACTCGAACTTTTCCATGTCCTTCATCTGAAACCACCCATGCAGCTTCTCCTTGAGGGCGTCGAGGACCCTCATTGAGGTGGAGGCCAAAATCAGGTCATCCACGTACAACGCTACCAGCAACAGTCCCTAGTCATCCGCACGCATTTACACACTGGGGTCGTTGTGGTAGTACAAGAAGTCAAGGCCAGCCATGAAGCTGTCAATCTCCTTATACCAGATCCTTAGGGCCTGTTTCAGCCCGTAGATCGCCTTGATGAGGCATCACACGTGCCCGGATTTTGCCTTGACATCCTCGGATACCTCCATTAGTATCTCCTTGTCAAGCTTCCTGTAGAGGAAGGCGGTCTTGACGTCCATCTGGAGGATTTCCATGTTGTGCGCCGCTACCACAGCCAGCAAGGTATGGATAGAAGGGAAGGACGCGACAGGAGAGTAGGTCTCATCTTACTCAGACCCTACTCTCTAGGAGAATCCCTTCGCGATGATCCTTGCCTTGTACTTGTTGATGCTGTTGTCTTGCTTGCGTTTGATACGTAAGACACACTTCACGCCCACCACGTGTGCGTTTGGTGGTCTGTCCACCACCTCCCACGTTCCGTTCTCCTCGATGGAGACGAGCTCGCTCTCCATCGCCTCCTTCCACTTAGCGGCGTCCGGCTGCGAGAGAGCCTCGGCGATGGTAGCCGGCTCTCCCTGCACAAGGCACGACCAGCTCAGGCCAGTCCACTCGACCTTCCCTTCGTCGTACTGCTTCGTAGGCTTTGCTTGGCGCTCACTGCGTCGTAGTGGTGCTGATGCTAGCTGCTCGTACTGCTACGGCAGCTGTGCTTCCCTAGGAGGACTTGCTGGAAGGGAAGTGCCACTGGCTTCCGAGGAGGCCTGGAATGTCTCCGACGTGGAGTCGGATGTCAACTCCGCTTCAGCCTGAGCGAACGCTCTCCCTGAATTGGCAGCCTTGCTGTCTATGGCCACTGGCATCTCAGGCTAGTTAGGCGGGGGTGTGTCACCCGCCTCCAGTAGTACGATCCACTTTTTCTGTTTTGGAGAGTTCTTTGGGTCCCACAGTTCTCCTTCACCATGTGACTCTTCCTGGAAGGTCACATCTCTGGAGGTGATGACTTTCCCCACTGTCTGGTCCTACAACCTGTACCCCTTGTGCGCGGCCTCGTAGCCGATCATCACGCACTTGCACGCACGTGCATCCAACTTTCCCGCTCCTTGCCCATCCTAGACTTTGGCCCAAGCCATGGAGCCGAATGCCTTTAGGTGAGAGGCATCCGGCTTCTTTCCCGACCACGCCTCCTCGGCGTCATGCGTACTGCACTTTGCTCCTTTTCTATCCCCTTACTACGCAGTGCTGCAGCACGCATGAGGTTGATAAGGTAGCATGCAGTACGCGCTGCTTCCGCCTAGAAGTAAGGAGGGGGCTTTGAGTCAAACATCATGGTTTGCGTCATGGCCAGAATGGTCTGGTTCATGCCCTCGGTCATACCGTTGCTCTGCTGTGTGTAAGCGGTAGTAGGTTGGTGGAGAATGCCGTGTGCTCAAAGCCACGGCTTGCACCCCTCGTACTCTCTGCCGTTGTTGCTCAGTAGGACCTTGACCTTCCGCCCGTTTTGTCGTTCCACCATGGCGACAAACTCTTGCAGGCGCTCCAGCACCTCTCCCTTCATTTTGAGGAAGTACATCCATTCCTTCCGAAAGTAATCATCAATGAAGGTGAGGAGGTACTTGGAGCCACCGTTGGACGTTGTACGCATGGGGCCACACACGTCGCTGTGGACGAGGTCGAGTATGCCCTCGACTCTGCAACCCTTTTTAGAGAAGCTTTTCCGGTTTGTCTTCCCTCACATGCAAGCCTCACACTCAGTGTTGCATCCACCCTTCAGCTCATACCCCTCCAGCCCGTGTACAGGCTTCTGCTCCTGCATGACCTGCAGGGTGCTGTCGGCCACGTGCCCAAGGCGTTTGTGCCACAACTTTGAAGTTACTACTTTCGCGTCTTTAGCTGCCACAGCAGGCGACATGGATGGTGTCTTGGCGTTCGGCGATGGTGAAGCTTCCGCTACTGCCTCTACCGCCTCAGCGTACCATTCCACGCTCTTCGTCTGCAGAACGTAGAGCCCATCCGTTTGTGAAACCTTGGCGACAAGGTGTAACAGAGCGTAGGTAATCCTCACGTCCTCGTTCTTTAGGATGACGGCTTCCTTCCGTGTGAACACCATCATCATCGCATCAACCGTAATCCGCGAGACGGAGAGGAGGATCACGGTGAAAGTTGGCATGTAGATGACATTCTGCAGCCCCAATTCATTGTCGACTCCTTTGAGTCACGTGTGCACGACTTTCTCTCCCTCACCAGCCGCGTACTCGATGCCGCCATTGGCACACTGGAACTTGGCAGTGGATGGTGTGAGGGACGAGAAGCCACATGCCTCGTGAGAGGTGTGGTAGTCCGTGCCACTAGCGAGCCCGAAGGCTCCCGGCCGTAGCAGTGCAAAGTCCTTGGGAGGAGCCTTGCTCTCGGCCATCATGCTCGTGGACGTCGAGTCCACCTTCTTAATCACGTTGCTGCTCGTACTAGCGCCTCCTCCCTTCTTTGGTGTCCGACACTCCCACGCCCAATGCCCCACCTTGCCACATTTGTGGCACTTACCCTTCTTCTTGCCGCTCTTCCTGCCGTCACTACCTCTGCTGTTGCCATGAGAGGAGGTTTCTCCCGAGCCACTCGCGTACGCGGCGTTGTTGATGAGACCGTTGTTGCGCTGCATGGCCTCTTTCCGGACAAACTCGGAGACACGAGGGTACATGAACTCCGACTCCTCCCAACCACCCAAGGTGGTGATCATGGGACTCCAGCTTTGCGGCAAGGCCATGAGGAGAATCATGGCCTGTATCTGTTGGTCGAGCTGCCAGGACATGGCACGGGCTTCTTGAAGCAGTCCTTCAAACTACTGGAGGAAGTCCAAGATGGACTCCTCCTTGCCCTCCCGCAGCCCGATGAGGTGCTACAGGATGAAGTGTCGATTGGCGAGGGAAGTTGAGTGGTACACGTTCGTCACCTTGGTATAAGCCTGAAGTGTCGTCGTGCATCCCTTGATGTGGGAGATTAGGAAGGAACTTATGGACGTGACGAGGAGTGCGAGAGCGATGTCATTCGGCTCTTGCCACCTTGCGTATTCCACGCTTGCCTCGTCCTCCGGTGCCCCCCGCTTCTTCTTGAACACCCACTTGCATTTAATCACCTTACGTCCAGGTGGACGCTCAATCAGCTACCACGTGCCATTGTCGAGCTGCGACTGTATCTCCTGCTGCACACCTTGCATCCAATCTAATGCATCTCGTGCCGCCATGACCTCCTTGTACGACGTCGGCTCATCAGATTTTGCTGCAATTGCAATGTTCATCTGGTCTAGTTTCTAGAGCATCCAGAAATGCCCCCGCTCACCAGGCTTGTAGCGCACCCTCAGAGGGTACCTACAACCTGGTACTGGAGCATTATCAGGCGGCTCACGCGATGCTGCTTGTACTACTCCTCCTATTAATGGCCGTGCATCTTCTTCCTCTACTTCTGTTGATGAGGCTGTTGTATCTGCTACATCAGACATGGGAGAGTAGACTGGTTCTCCCACTGTCACAGTGGAGGAAGGATCAGGAGAGACAGGGTCAGGAGTGATATTTGCTCCCACTAATTTGTCAGCTACTGCTTCTGCTGCCTCTTCACAGACAATGTTGGTGTTGATGACATTGGTCTCGTTGAAGATGCATCCCTAGAGATGATGACATGGCCTGTATCCCTCTCGTAAAGGCGATACGCCTCAGTTGCCACGTCGTAGGCAATCATTAGAATTTGCGCGCTCTTTGCATCCCACTTTTGCCGCTTCTCCTTTGGCACGTGCATGTGTGCCAAGCTGCCAAACACGCGAAGATGACCTACGCTCGGCTTCTTACCGAACCAGGCCTCGTACGGCGTCATCTGCTCCAGGATCTTTGTTAGACTACGGTTCTTGATGTACACTGCAGTGCTCACTGCTTCGGCCCAAAAGTCGTAGGTCAGCCAAGCCGCGTGTAGCATGGAGCGCGCCGACTCAACGATGGTACGGTTGGCACGTTCTTCTACGCCATTCTGCTACGGCGAGTATGGCCCAGTGCGCTACGCCCTGAAACCTGCTGTTGTGAGGTAGTCCAGGAACTCCTTGGTCAAGTACTCTCAACCACGGTCGCTGCGCATCGCCTTGATTTTCTTACCAGTCTGGTTTTCCACCATGGCCTTGAACTCCTTGAACCTGTCAAAGCACTGGTCCTCGGAGGAAAGGAAGTACACAACACTATAACGGCTGAAATCATCAATGAAGGTGAGAAAATACCTATAGCCTCCAAAGCTCTGGGCCTGCATCGGGCCACACAAATCTGTGTGCACCAGCTCTAGCACCTCCTTCGCGCGCTCCCCTGCTCCAGAGAACGCCTTACGATGCTGCTTCCTCTCCAAACAGCCGATGCATAATAGCTGCTCAAAGTTAGAGATGGTGGGCAAATCACGTACCATCTGCTTTGTTTAAAGTTACTGCAAGGTACGCATGCTGATATGACCGTAGCGTGCATGCCACATTTTGCCATCTGTGGCCTGTACCACTACAGCAAGACTCTGCTCGCGCGGGATCTTGGTCGCCCCAAATAGGCGGTACAAGTTGCCTTCTTTCGCCCACCCAGCCAACTCCTCTCCTATTTCCTTGTCGAGGATGAAGCCATAGTCGTCGTCAAAGAGGACACGCAGTCCTGTGTTGGTGAGAGAGGACAATGATCAAAGGTTGAACACAGCATCAGGTACATACAGCACGCCATGGAACACTCCTATTTCAATGCCATGCGGGGTCTCCAACCATATCTCCACATTCCCAATCCTCTCAGCATACACCACCCGATCATTACCCAAAGTAATCAGACGGGTAGGAATGAAGAGCAGCTGCATAAACCACTCCTTGTGGTGCGTCAGGCTCTTGGTATACAGATTCCTTGTACCATGCCAGATCCGCCTTCTCGTTTTGCGACATATCAGACTTAGCCATGAAGAGGCGGTCGCGCACCTCCTTGGCGACGTTCATGTCGCCAAAATGACGCACGCTGGTCTGGTTCTGCTGCTGCAGCTGTTGCTGATGTTGTTTTGACTCCTGCTGCTGTTGTTGTGGATTGCTGCTTTTGCTCCTGCTGCTACTGCTCCTTGTGGTCCCTCTTGAACTTGAAACATTCTTTCTTGTAGTGCCCGTCAATCTGGCAATAGTGGCACTTGCCCTTCTTCTTGCCTCTCTACTGCCCAGATTGTTGCTGCTGCTGGTTGCGTGAGCCCATGACCATGAAATCTGCTTCACTGCTGCTACTACAGCCATTGCGCTTTGCTGCATTTCGACGCAGTTCCACCTGCACCAGGTGCTTGCAGATGAAGTCGAGGTTGAGAGATGGCTCGCATTCCAACGTCTCTCGTACCATGTCATAGCTCGTTCGGAGTCTTCTCAGCAAGAGGAGAACGAAGCGCGTGTCTTCCACAGGGTTGCCTGCAGCTTTTCGTTGCTTCACAGGCTCCTTTACCCTGTCTAAGTACGCCTCTATTCCTTCGCCACCCTGCATTTTCAACGCCATCTTCTCCTCCAAAAGCATGAGGAATGCAAGATCCTTGCTCTTGTACTTCTTGCACAACGTGTGCCACTCCTCTTTTGCAGCAACCTTGTCACTCACGTACCGAAGATGCGGGTTGGAGATAAGGTTGACAAGTAGCCTATAGGCCTGCATGTCCTTCTTCTTCCACTCCTCATGTACCGTTGCTGCAATTGTAGATGAACTTGCATCTGCTGCACCCTTTTGCGGCCTCTTCCTTGCCACCACCTCCGGTGCGGTGATGCCTTTTGCCTGTGGAGGCAGAGCGCGCTTATCGCCGCTCACCACCTCCCACAAGCCCCTCTCCTCCAAAAAAAGGCACGTATGGATCTTCCAGAACGTGAAGTTGGCAGCTCCTTCCAGCCTCTCCAAGGGCTCGGCTGCTGTTACTACGCCTGCTGCTACCATTTTTAGCCTTGGTGATACTCAGCGCTTCTCTTGAGTGGCGGCGCTAACCCTGCTTCTGCTGCTCCTTCTGCCAAAAATCAATCAGACAGAAAATGGACGGTACAGGCTAGCAGACTGGGAATTTTGAAAAACGGAGTCCACCACTAGAAATTTCAGCTCTAAAATTTCAGATCCATCCATGAAACTGGGTCATCTACAGGGGATTTCGAAAGATATGCCCTCCTCAAAACAGGGTATGCTTCTGCTCCTATACCAGCTCACACCAACCAGCTTGTAAACGGCATTTCTCCCAAAAGTACTGATGGAATGCAATGATGTTTTCACCAATAGAAAGATTAGAAAAAATACTTCAATTGATATGTGCTACTTTTTGAATTTGACAAAGAAACTAGAGAGTTATGGTCATCACAAGGCGACAGTCTTACTCATAGAGAAGAGTGTAGCCCTGGCCGACCTCGTTTTAAGCATAACTCTCAATCCGCCTTTTGGATCTTCGCAATCTTCAACTCGTTTGAAAGCTTGTCTATTCAACTTCAAGATCGAGTGATCCATTCTCAAATTTATTGAAGGATTCATCTCAACATGTCACTCTCAAAGTGACGGCTTGTACTCGCTGGAAGTGGCAGAACTTGGCTCTGGTACCAAGTGATGGAACTAGAGGAGAGAGGGAGCCTTGGAGCAGCGAGCATGAGGGACTGGAAGGGCATCAGTTGTGCTGAAGAATGGTTGTTGAATCACTTAAAATGATGGAGTACATATAGAGCTAGAGCTTGGGCAAGTCAGCCCTCTCACAAGCCACACCACTTAGTCATGGAGGCTAAGGTCCACACACTAGAGTCCGTAATCTCACACAAGAGAGGAAATCAGCCTAGCAATCAGGCTGACCACTCAAACACGACCTAGAGAGCTAGAAAATGCTCTCATGGCTCACTCCTAGTGGCACCTAACCCAAAATCCCATGGAGAATCGCCATGTGTCCATTGCTAGCACACAAGGCTCTCACCTCACGTAAAAAGTAAGGAGAGGTATCTTTTTCCTAGTCAGCATACTCTGACAAGGCAACCCAAGAATCAAGGTCCTTTTTGGATATTTATCCCATGAGGTCTTGACCCTGGACCTCTTGCCTTTTTCTTTTCTCAGGCTAAGGCAGGGAGCCATCGCCCATGGTCACCCGGATATCGGCGGTCGATGACCTCAAAATCTTTGAAAATTCATATCTCCCAATCCGACCATTGGATTCGCCTCAGACTTGGACCGTAGACTAAATTGATCTTTCCAATGGTGAATTTAGATTGACAATCAGAGCAGGCATTTAGTAGTTTCCTGAAACTTGCTCCTATGGACCTGAAACTGAGCTAGATTGCTCC
Organism: Penium margaritaceum; assembly: GCA_023375785.1. Taxonomy (NCBI): domain Eukaryota; kingdom Viridiplantae; phylum Streptophyta; class Zygnematophyceae; order Desmidiales; family Peniaceae; genus Penium; species Penium margaritaceum. The sequence goes on along the minus strand of SZWC01000668.1, from coordinate 230,448 downwards.
TTTCCCAATACGGTTGACCCACGACTTTTGGGCCGAAGCAGTGAGCAGTGTAGTGTACATCAAGAACCACGGTCAAACCAAGGCCCTAGACCAGATGACGCCATACGAGGCGTGGTTTGGCAAGAAGCCAAGCGTGGGTCATCTTCACGCATTCGGTAGCTTGGCGCACATGCACGTGCCAAAGGACAAGCGGCAAAAGTGGGACACAAAGAGCGCGCAAGTGCTAATGATTGGCTACGACGTGGCAAGTAAGACGTATCGCCTGTACGAGAGGGATATAGGCCAAGTCATCATCTCCAGGGATGTCGTCTTAAACGAGAGCAACGTCATCGGCACCAAAATTGTCTGTGAAGAGGCAGCAAAAGCAGCGGGTGATGAAGTAGTGGGAGTAGACATCCTTCTTGTTCGGAAAGGAGCCATCCGGTTCGATTTCAGGTCCACAAGAGCAAGTTCCAGGAAAATACCAGATGCCTGCTCCGATTGTCGATCTGACTTCACCATTCAAAACATCAGGTGGCAAAATGTCTACCGTCCAAATTTCAGGCCGATCCAACAGTCGGATTGGGAGATATGAATTTTCGAAATTTCGGGGGTCATGGACCGTCGATGTTCGGGTGGGCATGGCTGATGGCTCCATGCCTTAGCCTGAGAAAAGAAAAAGGCAAGAGGTCCAGGGTCAAGACCTGATGGGAGAAATATCCAAAAAAGGTCCTTGGTCTTAGGATTGCCTTGTCAGAGTGTGCTGACTAGGATAAAGGTACCTCTCCTTATTTTTTAGGTGAGGTGAGACCCTTGTATGGTTGCCATGGACGCATGGCAATTCTCCATGGGTTTGTGGGTTATGTGACCACTAGGAGTGTGCCATGAGAGCATTCTCTAGCTTTCTAGGTTGTGTGTGAGTGGTCAGCCTGATTGGTAGGCTGATTTCCCCCCTTGTGTGAGATTATGGACTCTAGAATGTGAGCCTTAGCCTCCATGGCTAAGTGGTGTGGCTTGTGAGAGGGCTGACTTGCCCAAGCTCTAGCACTATATGTACTCCATCATTTTGAGTGATTGAACAACCATTCTTCAGCACAAGTGATGCCCTTCCAATCACACATGCTTGCTGCTCCAAGGCTCCCTCTCTCCTCAAGTTCCAATACTTCTTTACGGAGTCTCTCCCCATCCTTCCTCCACTGT
>SZWC01000668.1:209970-229060 GCA_023375785.1 Penium margaritaceum | reverse complement strand
CCCCTTGTGTGAGATTATGGACTCTAGAATGTGAGCCTTAGCCTCCATGGCTAAGTGGTGTGGCTTGTGAGAGGGCTGACTTGCCCAAGCTCTAGCACTATATGTACTCCATCATTTTGAGTGATTGAACAACCATTCTTCAGCACAAGTGATGCCCTTCCAATCACACATGCTTGCTGCTCCAAGGCTCCCTCTCTCCTCAAGTTCCAATACTTCTTTACGGAGTCTCTCCCCATCCTTCCTCCACTGTGACAGTGGGATAACCAGTCTACTCTCCCATGTCTGATGGAGCAGACACAACGGCGTCATCGGCAGAAGTAGAGGAAGAAGATGCATCACCATCAGCAAGACAGTCGTCCCAACAGTTTGCATCAACCGCTTGCTAACACTCTAGCACTAGATCGCAGCATAGCAAAACGCACCAATCGCACCATCGTTGAGTCGGCATGCTCCATGCTGCATGCGCCTAGTTCACCTACGACTTTAAGGCGGAAGCAGTGAGCACTACGGTGTACATCAAGAATTGCACTCCAACCAAGGCTCTGGAGCAGATGACGCTGTACGAGACATGGTTCTGCAAGAAGCCGAGCGTGGGTCATCTTTGCGCGTTTGGTAGCTTGGCGCACATGCACGTGCCAATGGAGAAGCGGCAAAAGTGGGACGCGAAGAGCGCGCAGATGCTAATGATTGGCTACGACTTGACAAGCAAGGCGTATCACTTCTATGAGAGGGATACAGGCCACGTCATCATCTCCAGGGATGTCGTCTTCAACGAGAGCAACGACATCAGTACCAACATTATCTGTGAAGAGGCAGCAGAAGCAACAGCTGACAAGGCAGTGGGAGCAGATATCCTTCCTGACCCACTCTCTCCTGATCCTTCTTCCACTATGAAAGTGGGAGAACCAGTCTACTCTCCCATGTCTGATGCACCAGATACAGGGACCTCAGCAGAGGAAGAAGATGCACTGCCATTAGCAGAAGCAGTTGTCCCAGTAGCACCACACTTTCCGCCTACAAACGCTCCACCATCAGGTCACAGGTACCCTCTCACAGTGCGCGATAAGCCTAGTGAGTGGGGGCCTTTCTTGACGCTCTAGAAACAAGACCAGATGAATGTCGCAGTTGCAGCAGACTCTGATGAGACGATGTCGTACAAGGAGGCCATGGCGGCACCAGATGGAGCAGATCGCGCGCAAGCTGTGCAGCAAGAGATACAGTTGCAGCTCCTTAACGGTACGTAGGAGCTGACTGAGTGTCCACCTGGATGCAAGGTAATCAAGTGCAAGTGGGTGTTCAAGAATAAGCGAGGAGCAGATGGCAACCTGGAAAAGTACAAGGCAAGGCTGGTCGCCAAGGGCTACTCGTAGCAGGAAGGCATCGATTATACGGAAACCTTTGCTCTTGTTGCAAAGTTTGCCTCTATGCGTACACTCCTTTCCTATGCAGCAGTAGAGGACTTTGAGGTCCTCAACATGGACGTCAAGATGGCGTTCTTGAACGGTGACCTGGAGGAGGAGATTTACATGGAGTAGCCGGAGGGGTTTGTGATGGATGCCTAGGAGCACCTCATTTGTAAGCTGCAGAAGTCGCTGTACAGCCTCAAGCAAGCGTCGCGTGCTTGGAACCAGAAGTTGGATGCAGCATTGTAGTGCATGGGGTTTGAGTCCAGCAAGTGTGACTACAGCGTCTATCGCTAGCAGCATGGTCTTCATGTGCTCATCATCATCTTCTATGTGGATGACATGCTCCTCCTTTCCAATAGTATGTCTGCACTGCACGAGTTCAAGGGGGCCATGGAGGAGCGCTTCCATATGTCAAATCTCCGGGAGGCATCATACTTCCTCTGTATCCAGAGCACGCGTGACCGCAAATCACGCTCCCTCTAACTCGACCAGAGCCGCTACATCAAGGATATCTTGCAGCGGTTTGGCATGGCAGAGCCAAAACCCATCGGCACACCGCTCGAGACGCGATAGTACCTCGTGAACTTCAATGGAGAAGCAAATACAGCTCAACGGTAGAAGTACCAGAGCACCATCGGCAGTCTCATGTACCTGAAGGTTGCAACCAGGCCGGAGCTTGCATAGGTTGTTAGAATGTGAGCCAGCACATGGCAAACCCCAGACCTGAGCACCAGAAGGTAGTGAAGCAGATCTTCCGCTACCTTGCTGGAACCATCAACATCAGCATCACCTAGAACGGCAAGGACAACATCATCGGCTACACATACGCAGATTGGGCTTCAAACCCTGACGACCGCAAGTCCATCTGTGGACATGAGTTCCTCGTTAATCCTGGGGCCATCAGCTGGTCCAGCAAGCGGCAAGTGGTCGTGGCCACCTCAAGCACGGAAGCTGAGTACGTCTCTCTCTCTCAGCTTTGGAGCCAAGGAAGCAGTTTGGCTTCAGCGCCTCATGGGAAAGATAAGTGGGAGTGCAATAGTTCCAGTTCTTGTGCGCGTCGAGAACCCAGCAATCGCACTGGCCTAGAATCCTTAGCACCATACACGCACTAAGCACATTGATATCGCATATCACTTCATCAAGCATATGGTAAAGGAGGGTCCTATCAAGCTGGAGTTTACTCCAACCAGCAAGGGTCGCTGATTTCTGCACCACGCTAGTGACCCGTGAGAAGCAGCAGTTCTGTATGAAAGTATGTGGACTCAGCCCACTATGACTGCGGCAAAGAGGGAGATTGTTGGAAAAGGAGCCATCCGGCTCAGTTACAGGTCCACAGGATCAAGTTCCAGGAAAATACCAGATGCCTGCCACGATTGTCAATCCAACTTCACGATTGGCAAGATCAGGTGGCAAAATGTCTATGCTCCAAGTTTGAGGCCGATCCAACAGTCGGATTGGGAGATATGAATTTTCAAAGTTTTTGGGGTCATCGACCGCCGATATCCGGGTGACCATGGGCGATGGGTCCATGCATTAGCCTGAGAAACGAAAAAGACAAGAGGTCCAGGATCAAGACCTGATGGGAGAAACATTCAAAAAGGTCCTTGATTCTTGCGTTGCCTTGTCAGAGTCTCCTGACTAGGAAAAAGGTACCTCTCCTCAATTTTTAGATGAGGTGAGATCCTTGTGTGCTAGCCATGGAGACATGGCGATTCTCCATGGGATTGTGAGTTATGTGACCACTAGGAGTGTGCCATGAGAGCATTTTCTAGCTCTCTAGGTCGTGTGTGAGTGGTCAGCCTGATTGCTAGGCTAGGAGGACAAAGGGAGTCTTGGAGCAGCGAGCATATGGGACTGGAAGGGCATCACTTGTGCTAAAGAATGGTTCTTGAATCACTCAAAATGATGGAGTACATATAGAGCTAGAGCTTGGACAAGTCAGCCCTCTCACGAGCCACACCACTTAGCCATGGAGGCTAAGGCTCGCACACTACAGTCCATAATCTCACACAAGGGAGGAAATCAGCCTAGCAATCAGGCTGACCACTCACACACGACATAAAGAGCTAGAGAAAGCTCTCATGGTATACTCCTAGTGGTCACATAACCCACAATCCCATGGAGAATCGCCATGTGTCCATGGCTAGAACACAAGGATCTCACCTCACCTAAAAAGTAAGGAGAGGTACTTTTTTCCTAGTGAGCACACTCTGACAAGGCAACCAAAGAATCTAGGACCTTTTTGGATATTTTTCCCATCAGGTCTTGACCTTGGATCTCTTGCCTTTTTCTTTTCTCAGGCTAAGGTTGTTGGATCTGGAGGAGAGAGGGAACCTTGCAGCAGGGAGCATGTGTGATTGGAAGGACATCAGTTGTAGTGAAGAATGGTTGTTCAATCACTCAAAATGATGGAGTACATATAGAGCTAGAGCTAGGGCAAGTCAGCCCTCTCACAAGCCACACCACTTAGCCATGGAGGCTAAGGCTCACACACTAGAGTCCATAATCGCACACAAGGGAGGAAATCAGCCTAGCAATCAGGTTGACCACTCACACACGACCTAGAGAGCTAGAGAATGCTCTCATGGCACACTCCTAGTGGGCACATAATCCACAAACCCATGGAGAATGGCCATGTGTCCATGGCTAGCACACAAGGATCTCAGCTCACCTAAAAAGTAACGAGAGGTACCTTTATCCTAGTCAGTACACTCTGACAAGGCAATCCTACGACCAAGGACCTTTTTGGATATTTCTCCCATCAGGTCTTGACCCTGAACCTCTTCCATTTTCTTTTCTCAGGCTAAGGCATGGAGCCATCACTCATGGCCTCCAGGACATCGGCGGTCCATGACCCCCGAAACATCGAAAATTGATATCTCCCAATCCGACCATTGGATCGGCCTCAAACTTGGACGGTAGACATTTTCCCACCTGATCTTTCCAATGGTGAAGTCAGATCAACGATCGAAGCAGGCATCCGGTACTTTCCCGGAACTTGCTCCTTTGGACCTTAAACTGAGCCGGATGGCTCGTTTCCCAACAATCTCCCACTTTGCCGCAGTCAGAGTGGGCTGAGTCTACATGCCTTCATGCAGAACTGTTGCTTCTCACGGGTCACTGGCTTGGTGCAGAAATCAGCGACCTGCTTGCCGGTTGGAGTAAACTCCAGCTTGATAGCACCCTCCTCCACCACGTGCCTGATGAAGTGATATGCGATGTCAATGTGCTTAGTGCGTGCATGGTGCTCAGGATTCCTGGCGAGCGCGATTGCGCTCTGGTTGTCAATCGCACAGGAACTGGGACTGCTACACTCTCACTCATCTCTGCCATGAGACGCTGGAGCCAAACTTCTTCCTTGGCTCTAAAGCTCAGAGAGACGTACTCAGCTTCTGTACTCGAGGTGGCCACGACCACCTGCCGCTTGCTGCACCAGCTGATGGCACCTCCATTCATGAGAAATACATGTCCAGAGATGGACTTACGGGTCTCAGGATTTGAAGCCCAATCTGCATCTGTGTAGCCGATGATGCTGTTGTCGTTACCGTTGCAGGTGATGCCAACGTTGATGGTTCCAGCAAGGTAGCAGAAGATCCGCTTCACTACCTTCTGGTACTCCGGTCCCGGATTAGCTATTTACTGGCTCACAGTGCTCACAGCCTGTACGAGGTCCGGCCTGGTTGCCACCATCAGGTACATAAGACTATCGACGGCGCTCAGGTATTTCTGCCGCTCGGCTGCATCTCCTTCTCCACTGAAGCTCACAAGGTACTGCCGCGTCTCAAGCGGCGTGCCCATGGGTTTGGCCTCTGCCATGCCCAACCGCTCCAAGACATCCTTGATGTAGTAGCTCTGTTGTAGCGAGAGAAAGCGTGATTTGCGGTCACGCGTGATCTGGATACCGAGGAAGTATGACGCCTCCCCGAGATTAGAAATCTGAAAACGCTCTTGCATGGCCTGCTTGAACTCGTGCAGTGCAGACATGCTGTTGGAAAGGAGGAGCATGTCATCCATGTAGACAATGATGATGAGGATCTCATGCTCATACTGCCAGCAATACACGCTGTAGTCACACTCGCTGCGCTCAAACCCCATGCACTGCAGCGCCGCATCCAATTTCAGGTTCCAAGCACGCGACGCTTGCTTGAGGCCGTACAGTGACTTCTACAGCTTGCAAACCAGGTACTCCTGGCCATCCATGACGAACCCCTCCGGCTGCTCCACGTAGATCTTCTCCTTCAAGTCACCATTGAAGAATGTCATCTTGACATCCATGTGGTGAACCTCGAAGTCCACAGCTGCTGCATAAGAGAGGAGCGTGCGCACAGAGGGAAACTTTGCAACAGGGGCAAAAACTTCTGTATAGTCGATGCCCTCCTGCTACGAGTAGCCCTTGGCGACCTGTTGGCCTGAGGGTGAGTGTGCACCCTGGAGGGTCCCTAGCAGTGGCTGGTTCACACCACCAACTGTTTCTGCACAGACTGAAACTGTGGAGGGAACTGGTTCCAAGGATGGCAAAATCTGTTCAGAGAGTGAGGCAATAGTTTTGGCCTCAATTTACTGGGAAGAACACTTGATCAAGGCTCAGAAGCAGTGGCATTTTATAGCCACTGATCTAAGCTTTCCAGAACACCAAAGCATGCCAGATTTGAAGCTTCCTAGCAGATTCTATGGCTTCTAGAGTGCTCCTTAGTAGGCTGTCCTTTTCCCACCTAGGAAGGCATCCTTCCCTCCTCTAGAAGCTTGTGCCCCTTCCTAGATTCCTCAGCTTGCTTCTAGTAGGAGGGAAGGTGTCCAGAAGAACAAAACACCTCTAGATGCCTTGTAGGACAAGTCACCCCTTCTAGAAGGTGTGCCACCTTCCTAGACCCTCACCTGGCCTTCTAGAAACTTAAAGAGGCTTGGGAAAGCCCAAGCTCCATACAAGTAGCATCATGCCTGTCCTTGGGTTGCGCCTTTGTCATGGCATCAGCAAGCATGTGCTTTGTNCCGCAATGCACAAGCACCACATCACCCTTTGCAACAAGGTCTCGTGTAAAGTGATGCCGGATCTCTATGTGCTTGGTCCTCCGGTGTAGCACAGGGTTCTTGGTCAGGCTGATGGCACTCATGTTGTCAACATTGAGTGCCGTTGGCTTCTTTTGCGGCACCCCAATCTCCTTGAGCAATCGCCGCAGCCATAGTGCCCCCTTTGCGGCTTCCGTGAGCGCAATATACTCCGCCTCAGTGCTGGATAGAGCCACACTGTCCTGCTTCCGGCTTGCCCAAGACACCGCTGCACCACCAAGCACAAAAACATAGCCTGATGTTGTTGCGGTCATCACCGTTACCTGCCCAGTCAGCATCAGAGTAGCCAACCAACTCGAGGGAGTCAGTCCGCGCTCCCCCTCCAAACACAAGTCGCGAATGTGTCGTTGCCTTCAAGTAGCGGAGGATTCTCTTCACCGCTTGCCAATGTAACGGCCCCGGATCAGCAACATAGCGGCTCACTTGTCCTTCAACAAAGGCAAGGTCAGGCCGCGTCGCCACCATGGCATACATTATGCTGCCAACTGCGGACTGGTACGGTACTCCAGCCATCTCCGCCTTCTCGTCCTCCGTGCTCGGGCCCATGCTCAAGCACAGCTCACATGTCATTGTCATAGGTGTGCCGATGGGGTTGCACTCCTCCATGTTGTACCAGCGGAGCACCTCCTGCACATACTTTTCTTGACCGATCTGCAGCGTGCGTGATTTGCGGTCCCTCTTGATGGCGATGCCAAGGTAGTACTCAAGCTTGCCCATGTCTGTCATCTTGAACCGGCCGCCAAGTTGTTGCTTCAGGCTCTTGAGCTCCCCCTCATCCGAAGACACAAGGATGAGGTCATCCACGTAGAGGACGACAATTTGGTGGAGTCCTAGCTGATTACGCACGTACATGCTGTGATCGGCCTCGCAGCGCCTGAAGCCAAGCTCACCCATGAAACTATCCATCTTGAGGTACCACATGAGCGGAGCTTGCTTCAGTCCATAGAGCGCCCTGCGAAGCCGGCACACCTTCCCTTGTGGCGCATCCACCCCCTCTGGCACCTCCATGTAGACTTCCTTGTCCAGGTCGCCATTAAGGAACGCGGTTTTCACGTCCATTTGGTGGATTTTGTAGTCGCGTGCCGCTGCCATCGAGAGGATAGTACGGATGGAGGCAAACTTGGCAACTGGTGCAAAGGTCTCGTCGTAGTGCTCCCCTTTTCTCTGGGCATATCCTTTCACTACCAGCCCCACCTTGTACCGCTCCACCTTCCCCTCCTTTGTGAGCTTTCTCCGGAAGATCCACTTGGAGCCGATGATTTTCTTGCCCTCCGGCCGGTCAACCAGCTCCCAAGTGCCATTCTCCTCGTGGGAGGCAAGCTCAGATTTTATTGCTCCCTCCCACTCAGCCCCATCCTTCCGCTGCAGTGCCTCCTTTACAAATTGAGGCTCCTCTTGCGTGAAGAAGGCTTGTGCAAACCCATTCCAAATGCCCTTGTTGGCATCATACCTTTTTGTCCTTCTTCGCACACGGTTACTCGTGCAGGGCTCTTGAGGCGGTTGTCGTTGTTGCTGTCCCCTTTTGGCGCCATCCTCTCCTAGCGCCTGCTCCCCCTCTCTTGGAGACCTTGGAGACATCGGTCAACTCCCTGCTACCACGTCCATCTCCGGTGCTTCGGATTCCTCATCCGAACTGGCCGAAACAAATTGTGCCATTCGCCCATCCCTCAGGCGATCATCTCCTACTGGTGCTGCTGCGAGGACGTCACCCTCAGTCACGTCCTCCGGCGTCTCCCCCTCAAGGAGTGGCATCCACTCCCCCCTCTTGGAGAGACCTGCCTCCTTGTCTGTCCAACGGCTTTTCTCGTCGAACGTGACATCGGGACTCCGCACAATGTGCTTCCTCCTTGGGTCAAAGAGCCGATACGCCTTGCTTCCGCTCTCATATCCAAGGAAAATACACCGGCGGGTACGCGGGTCCAACTTGCTCCGTCCCTCACGTGCCTGCACCATTGCATGTGCAACACAACCAAACATGCGGAGGTGACCCACTGCCGGCTTCCTCCCGCTCCACACTTCTTGTGGCGTCTTCCACGCATTGCTCTCCTTGTCCTTCAGCGGCTTGGTCGGCATGAGATTCATGATGTACGCTGCTGTCCTTGCCGCCTCCGCCCAATACCGTTGTGTTAGGCCGGCGTCGCTCAACATGGATCGCACCATGTTAAGGATTGTGCGATTCGCTCTCTCTGCGATGCCATTCTGTTGTGGGGAGTATGAAGTTGTTTTCTGCCACTCAATCCCCTTGCTCTTCATCCACCCAAGGCACCCCGCATATTCACCACCATTGTCACTCCGGAACGCCTTCACCTTCAACTCTGTTTGCCGCTCCACATCAGCTACAAACTCTTGCATGCACGCAAGGATCTCACTCTTCCGCTTCATTGGGTAGAGGTAGAGTTTCCGGCTGTGGTCATCGATGAAGGTGATGAAGTAGCGAGCTCCGCCGATGGAGCTCTCAAGCGGTCCACACACATCTGTGTGTACCACGGCCAGTTTTGCCGATGCACGCGTCCCCTTGGCGACAAACGGCTGCCGAGTTGATTTGCCAATGATGCATGGCTCACACACGGTCTCCTTGGTTCCATCAAGGCCGCTGATTTGGAGACCCCGCACCACTTCCCTCTTAGCCATCTCCTTCACTGTTGATGGAGAAATGTGGCAGAGTCGGCGGTGCCATAGGTCCAGGTCTCCTCCGTCCTTCGTTGTAAGATTGGCGGCGTTGGACCCCACCCGGCTGCTGAGGATCTTCGTGCGTAGCAGGTACAAGTCGTCCTCCCTCTTGGCACGCGCAATCACCTCACCTTTGCCCTCTTTGCGGATGACGGCCTCCTTCTTTGTGAAGAGTACCTCAAGTCCCTTGTCAGTAAGGCGGCTGATGGAGAGCAGGTTTGCCCCAAAGTTGGGCATATGCAGCACATCGTAGATTGTGCTCGTGACAGGTTTGCCATCCACAATTGACTCAATGCGGACGTTACCCTCACCGGCGGCCACCTCTGTTTTTCCATTGGCCACCGTCATGCGTCTCTCCGAGGCGCCGTAGGTGACAAACACCGCCCTGTTGCATTGCGTATGGCGGCCTGATCCGGAGCCGATGACGGCAACTCCTGGATCCTTCAAGTTGGTGGTGGAGTTGTACGTCATAAGGGCGTGCTCATCTTTCTTCCCGCTCCGCTGTGACCGGTCTGTTTTCTTCTTGGGACAGTTGCGCGCGTAGTGGCCCTCCTTGCCGCAGTTGAAGCACTCCCCCTTCTTGTCACCCTTCTTAGTGCCCTGTTTGGCACCCTTCCACTTGTCGCCTCGGCCTCCACTTTGAGGATGAACCGTGTAAGCTGAACTTGATGCCGATGCACTCTCTTGACCGCCACGTCGCATCCATTCATTGCACACGTACTCAGCAACCTTTGGGTACTTCAGCTCGTCGGAAGGCCAGCCACCAAGGACTGTGATCATGGGACTCCAACTGTCTGGCAAGGCCAGAAGGAGGATCATAGCTTGCAACTGAGAGTCGACCTCCTAACCCGTGGCCATGCACTCCGCTGCAAGGGACTCAATCTGCTGCATGATCTCCATGATGTTGTCGCCTTCGTTGGCTCGGAGGGTGACAAGCCGTTTGAAGATGAAGAGTTGATTGGCAAGGTTGTTTGACTGGTAGATGGAGCAGAGTTTTGACCATGCGTCCGCGGCCAGGGTGCATCCTTGGATGTGCCCAGGTTGTGGTGGGCATAACGCGGACACAAGGAGCGCCAATGCCTTTTTGTTGCGCTTCTTGTATGCCTCCTTCACCTCAGCTGTTGCTCTCTCCGGCAGAGCAGTGTCATCACCTTTTACGAGCTCAAGCAGTCCCTTGTCGTCGAGGAAGACCTCAAACTGCCACCTCCACAAGGCAAAGCCTGTCCCATCAAACTTAAGGACAGCGCGGCTGCTCTCTTGCTCGCTAGTTGCCACGTCTTGCTGTTGGGAGCGTGAAATCAAGCTGGCTTTGAACCCCATAGACGCGTGGTGGGTCCATAACCCTTTGTTGGCCTGAGGGTGAGTGTGCACCCTGGAGGGTCCCTAGCAGTGGCTGGTTCAGACCACTCACTGTTTTTGCAGAGACTGAAACTGTGGAGGCAACTGGTTCCAAGGATAGCAAAATCTGTTCAGAGAGTGAGGCAATAGTTTTGGCCTCAATTTACTGGGAAGAACACTTGATGAAGGCTCAGAAGCAGTGGCATTTTATAGCCACTGATCTAAGCTTTCCAGAACACCAAAGCATGCCAGATTTGGAACTTCCTAGCAGATTCTATGGCTTCTAGAGTGCTCCTTAGTAGGCTGTCCTTTTCCCACCTAGGAAGGCATCCTTCCCTCCTCTAGAAGCTTCTACCCCTTCCTAGATTCCTCAGCTTGCTTCTAGTAGGAGGGAAGGTGTCCAGAAGACCAAGACACCTCTAGATGCCTTGTAGGACAAGTCACCCCTTCTAGAAGGTGTGCCACCTTCCTAGACCCTCACCTGGCCTTCTAGAAACTTAAAGAGGAACTCTAGAGGTTGAGCTAGCTTCCTGGCATCTATTTTCCACCTCCCTTGAGGCAGGGCAGAATTTCATCTTGTGGGATTTGAACCCGGGCCCCTGCCTCTAGAGGTGGACACCATTAACCACTAAGCCACTAAGGCTTGTCTTAGGCTCTTCTCTACATTCCCCTGGACTCTTAGAGCTCACTGTGGCAGAATACTCTTTGAGTGTGGCGTTATGGCAATGCCCTCCATTTTGTGCATCTAGAGCACCCATCACCACCACCATCCCCAACATCACCATCATTACCTCTCCAAGAGATCATACCAAGGAGATTGAGCTCTCGGCGGTATTCCCTTGGAACAACATCCTCCTCATCAAGGCCAGCTCATCAAACGGCCTTGATGAATCAACAGTTCCTCTTAGTACTCCCTACACTAGAGCAGACCATGAGCAATAATACGGTCACTACCCTTCTTCATGTTCAACCCACAGTGAAGCCAATCTACTTCATTGACTGTTCGACGCCCAGCAAAACACTGATCGATATTGTATCTCATCTTCCAGAGTGCCTACGGGAATTCCCCAGTTGCACAAGAAATGAGATGGTTCCACAAACTACCATCAATGAAGGATTGAACAGCTCCTCAATCTGGGGCGACTACAATTCCCCGAGTTCAGTCTCCGACATGTGCTCCTTGGTCGCTTCAACTCAATATCCCTCCTTGGTACGGACTTGGTGGAAGCACTCCTAAAGGAAGCACTCATCCTCACCACCAATCACTCCCTTCACACACTCATCCGGCAACCACATGAAGGATTCTCCGAGACCTGGCGATTCGAGTATCTGACATGTGCACCACACCCGCTCCAATGTTGACTTCAGGGCGGTTGTTGGAATACTGAAGTCAACACTGATACAAACCCCTCACACAATCCGAGATCTCAATAAAGTTCAGGTTCAGCACCGATCCCCCACGAACCACCTTGCCAACAAATTGTCGGTCATGATCGAGGACCCAGAGGCGAGCTGCCCCTAATAACTGCGACCACATCACAACCGCGTCCCGCTAGCGGAAAAGAAGCCGTTGCTTTTGCTTTTTTCCTGTTATGCGATATATTACCGAGGATTTCACTCCCTCCAAGTCAACAAGAAGAGTTCTGTCCATGCTATTCCCCTTTGGTTCCGCGGCTTCGCCGCCGTGTTCTCGCTCTGCTCGCTTCTCGCTTCCTCTGCCTTTGCCAACCATTCTCAGCTCACCGCCCTTCACTCCGTCATCCTTCACTCAGCACACACCAATCCGTCACTCGCCTCGCTCCCACGTTCTCTCACTGACTCCTGTCAACCTCGCACCTCTGTTGCCTCGCGTCCCTCCAACCTTTGTGACTAACTCCTCGGGACTGTTCGCACCTCTCTGCTCCCATTATTCCGCTGACGTGCCTGTGCATGTCCCGTTGCTTCTGCCTGTTTCTGATCTTGCCGTCACCGCTCATTGCATGCTTTTGACAAGTGCAAGACAGCAGTGCCATTGGAAGACGACAGTCTTGTAGCGATCTCGTACGACCGTCCACCGTCGATCCTTCATCTCCAGCCTTTTGTCCATATTTGTAAACTTGTTCTAATCGGAAAACGGTCATCCCTTGATCCACTCATCGTAAATATCTGTCTGCCTCCCCTGTCCGGTGCATCCCTGTCTCAATTGCTCGTTCCGATGTGCCACGTCAGCTCGAGGCACTCTGGTCTCTCGGCTTTCCCTTGCCTCAAAACCACTGCACAGAGAAGTGCATTCCTTCTGACCATATATCCTGCCGGTTCTGTTCTCACTGTTGCATAACAGGTACACATTGGACAGGGTGAGGCATGGGATTACCCTCTCTCTTGATCCTAGTAGCATAGGGCAGGGTAGGGTAGAGTAGGTGAGCAGAGGGTCAGGGGAGAGAGTGGCATCCCTCCCCTGGCTCTCTGTCTTGTCCCTTTTTCTCACATGCCCTTTGTCCATTGTGCACCCACACACGCACAACATATACCAACATTTTCTCCCCTTGTGTGCCAATGGCTTGCCTTGGTCAACAAAACAGCAAGAAAAGTAATAAAGGCAAAATCCTATCCCCTAATAGACACACCTCCCTTGTTCTACATATTTCTCAGTTCTTATTATTATTATCATTATTTTTCATTCCTCCCGCATGGTCTCATCTTCGCATTGAGCGAAGCCATGTTACATGAAAGTCTACGCTCCGACTCCACTGTTGTCCTCGCAGTATGTGTGTTAGGTTTGTGTGTGAGAGTATCTGGATTGTCTTGTGTTGTCGGTCGATGCGCATGCAGTGCACTACTCAGCAGTGTGCGATGCAGTGATCACATGTGAGGTACAATGCTCATTCTCTCCATTGCCGCCTTGCATTGGGGGTCTGAGTTACAAGAATCATACTTAGATACTCATACCCATGCACGTGCAAAGAAGGTCATGCTGTTTCTGGTCCAGGGATTTTGTGAACACGTCAGCCAACTAGTCCTTTGTTCCGACGAAAGCCAGTTGAATGTCACCATCAGCCACTGCGTCCCAGATATGGTGATATTGGCGCTTCACATGCTTTTTCCTGTCGTGTAGTACTGGATCCTTGCTCACGGCAATTGTGCCTTGATTATTGGAGTGCGGAATGGTGGGCTCCAGTTGATCAAAGCCTAGCTCCCCAAACAACATCGGCAACCAGACTGCTTCCCTTATGGCTTCGCTGGCAGTAATGTACTCGGCCTCAATGGAGGACATGGCCACCACTGATTGCTTCTTTAATCTCCAGCTGACTGGTCCTCCTGCAAATAGAAAAATGTAGCCGGCGGTTGACTTGTTCGTGGCTTTATCACCAGATAGATCTGCATCACAATAGCCTGTAAGCGTGATAGTTGGGCCATGAGTGTAGCTGATCTTCATGGCCGATGAGCAGCGGAGGTACTTGATGCAGCGTTGGGCAAAGAGAACGTGTGCCTTAGTGGTAGCCTTGCAGTCCTCACTGAGCAAACCAATAGCGTATGATAGATCTGGTTGGGTACCCACAGATGCATACATGAGGGAGCCAACAAGGCTGGGGTAGGTCTGAGCCTCATGGACGTCTGCCAGTGTTTCCTATGTTGCTGGCGTTGTGAGACCATGATCCAGAGTGAGAGGAGTAGCTGTCGGTCGCGGCTAGTCCAGCTCAAACTTGGAGGCCATCCGTGAGACATAGGAGTCTTGCAAGAGAGTGACCTGGGATGTTGCTTGATGAACTTGAATGCCGAGGCAATATGTCAGTTGGCCCATGTCCGTCATGTCTAACGTTGAGGAAAGGGCTGCCTTGAACGCTGAGATTTCAGTCATATCTCACCCAAAGAGAATCAGATCGTCAATGTAGAGGATGAAGCCAAAGCTACCATTGAAGTAGACGGAGTGATCATAGTGCAGCTACGTCAGAGTGTGTTGAAGAAAAAACTTGTGGATCTTTTTGTTCCATTTCCGTGGCGTCTGTTTGAGGCCATGGAGGGCTTTGCACAACCTGCGCACCAAACCTTCCTCCCCTGGTTGTGTAAAATCCTCAGGCTGCGCCATGTACACCTCCTCTTCGAGGTCTCCATTCAAGAAGGCTGATTTAACATCCATCTGATACAGATGCCAGCCTTGACTGGTGGCCAAGGCCATGATGACCCTGATGGAGGAGTACTTAGCCACGGGAGCAAAAGTATCACTGTAATTGGCGCCACGCACTTGACTGAAGCCACACGCCACATGGCGCGCCTTGTACCTGCAGGGCTTGCCATCAGCACCAAGCTTGGTTTTGAAGATCCATTTGCAGGTAACAATAGGCGCTCCGGGAAGTGTGGGGACAAGATCCCATGTCTGCTGCTTGAGAAGTTGTTCATACTCTTCCACTGCTGCTGCCTGCCATTCAGCAACTTCTGGTCAGGAGAGGGCGTCGTTGTAGCTCACTGGATCAGCAATCTGAGTGACCAGAGCCGTGTCCACTGCTTCAACAGTGTCAATGGTCTCCAGAGCAGCAACAATACCTGTGTCCGCAGCAAGGCGTGGAGAGCGCCGCAGTGGCTGACCAGGCTGCCAGCCATGTGGCCAATTACGGCTGACTTGTGGCGCAGGGGCATGCTGTTGTTCATCAAGATACGGAACAACAGGTGGGATGACTCCCTGGTGCTCATCAGGTTCCAGGTCCACCGTCACCTTTTGAAAATCAAGGGGAGTATCATCAAGTGGGATGGTGTTCTACTCAGGTTCGGGAACAGGCAGTGGTGGTGCTGAAGAATGAGCCTGTGGACGCTCATCAAACTTGACACTGTGGCTGCGGAAGATAGTCTTGGTCACTGGGTCATATAGTCTGTATGCCTTGGCCATGTCTTCATAGCCCACCAGAATACCCTTTCAAAAATGAGGTTGAAGCTTCTGCCTTTGGGTGGGATGAATCCACGCATAACTGGGGCATCCAAAAACCTTGAGATAGCCAATGTCCGGTCTGTGCCCAGTCCAGGCTTTTAACGGAGAGACCTCATGTGGAAGTTGCCTGCAGGAAACAAGGTTATGAACGTGGACAGCAATGTTGATTGCTTCTGCCCAGAATGAAGGTGGCAGATGTGCGTCATGAAGCATGGAGCGAGCTTTATCAAGAACAGTCCGATTCATTCTCTCTGCTCTTCCATTTTGCTTCGGAGTGAGAGGTACTATGGTTTCCTGGTTGGTGCCTTTGGAGGCACAGAACTGCTTGAGAACTGCTGATTCAAAAATTCAGTGTTGTTGTCGGAGAGGAAGCACTTAACAGAGAGTCCTGTCTTGTTCTCAATCAGTCAAGTCAAGTTGATGATGAGCTCTGCTGCTTCAGATTTTTTACGAAGAATCCAAACCCATGTGTGGGTCTTGTCATATTTGAGAACCATGAAGTAGTTCTTTCCAGAAATGGAACCTGTTGGGATATGGCAGAGGTCCATGTAGATAAGCTCTAGTTTGTCGGTAGAGCGAGCAAATGGGTAGTTGTCAAAAGAGGCTTGAGACTGTTTGCCAGCAAGGCATCCTTTGCAGATAGAGTCAGAAGATGGAGTTGTTGCAGCTGCTTCTGGAAAGTAGTGTGCCATGTGATGCTTTGCCATCTTAGAAAGAGTGGAGAAGCCAATGTGATCCAGTCTTCTGTGCCAGAGTTCATCTGTTGTCTGTTCTGTAGATGGCAGCTGACTTGAAGGGGGAAAAACATCATGGTCTGCAGCGGCAAAAGCCACTTCTGGTTCTTTGGAATCTCGGACGTCATCCACTGTGTAAAGAATGGTGATATTTCCTTTCCTGCTGGCTGTTGCTGCTAGGTCTCCAGAAGCAGTGTAGATTTTGTAGCTTTTGTCAAGATCAAAGATAACTCGGAGCTTCTTGTCATTCAGCTTTGTCTTAGAGAGACAATTTGCTGACAGACATGGAACACAGAGTACGTCATGAAGAAGTCTGGAGACTGGTTGCCCTTTGACAAGTATGGTGATGCATACCTTGCCTGTCCCCGTTGCAGGTACAATGCATCCATCTCCTAGCTTGACAGCTTTAGGTGGTTTAATGGGAGTGAAATGTGTGAACCATGACTTGTTGCTGGTCATGTGACGCGTGCAGCCAGAGTCAATGATCCAAGCAACCACACCGCCTGCGAGTAAAAATACACTCTCAATGGTGCAGAACGCAGATCAACGTTTCCAGTCAGAGTGAAATCTGCTCCCTCAGTCGTTGGTAGCGGTTGATCCAGGAGACCTTCATTTGGTTGAGAATGCTCAGAAGATGAGCTTGCAAGGAGAGGTGACCCGGGTGGTGAAGCTGAGGAGTCACTGAAACCATCTCGTACCATCATTGCCTGTTGGCTTCCTGGCTTGTACTTGGCACGCCAAGGGAAGAATCTGTTGACATGCCCCATTTTGCCACAATTTCATCATCGTACATGTGCCATTGATCGGTGGCCATTTCTAGGAGATCCAAAAGGTGCAGCTAAATGAGAGAGTTGCTGTCTTGGTGCTGAACCATAGTGTTGGTCCACAGGGCTGCTCATGGTGGCCAGCTTGCTTTGTCCATAGCCAGTGGCACCATTGGTGTTGTGATATCCCGAAAATGATTTTTTTGGGACCTCCCTTCTGGAACCCGGAATATAGTGCAGATCCAAGCCCTCCGTGTTCACGGATATAGTTTTCTTCAGCATTGAAAATTGAGTCACAAACTCGTTCAAGGGTCAATGTGAAAGATGGCAGAGGGACCACAGGTTGTTGAAGAATAATTTGCCCTCCGCCGCCTTGTGCTCCTGCTGCATTGTTAGGATTTTCAAGAAGTTGGAGTTGCTATTCCTGTAGTTGAATCATGGTTGCTTGATCTTGAATCTGTTTGTCCACAGCCAAGACCTGTTCTTGAGAGACCAAAAGCTGTTCAACTATTCTGTTGAATCTTACAGGAAGACTACCAAGGAGTTTGTGGACAACTTGAGCTTTAGGCATTGAATATTCCATGGACCCAATCCGCTCAACAAGAGTCTTTAGATGAGCAACATGGTCTTCGATCTTTGTCTGCTCCTCCATCTTCAAGGGATAGAACTCATTGAGGAGAGCCATCTTCTCTTGTTCACTGATCTTGTCATAGCGGTCCTTGAGTCTCTTGCATGCAGTCCGCGGATTCAGATCTGGGTTGCTTTCTCTGATTAGAAATTTCAACCGCTCTGAAATTTGCATAGCAAGCAGTGCAAAAGCCTGATCCTCCCTTCACTGCCATGTTGCCTTCTCTTCAGCTAGAACGTTGGGATCCAGTTCTTCTGTTGGGGGATCTGACACCACGCCCCACAGTCCTTTGGCCAGAAGCACCATCTTCATGTTAAATGCGAAATCATGATAGTGTTGGCCATTGAACATTTCCACATTGAGGTGGTCTGCCACAGATCCGAAAACCATGGTGGGCATGAAAACAAATGCAGGTCTGGTCCAGCTTCTGCCTGCTTCTGCTCTCACTCGTCCTTTGTCCTCACACTGTGGATTTGTTGTCAGGTTGTTTCAGTGGAAAGCCCGCCTGCTCTGATACCAAGTGAAGAAATTAGGTTCGTTTCATCCTTCCAGAATTACCTCGGGAATCCAGAACCAGTCACAAAAAATTGCACTCGATGAACCAGTCGCTTGAAGCGACACCAGAGCGCAGCTCATTGACACCAGAGGAGATAGTATGGCTAAATGAATAAAACAAGGTAAACAGATACAACAGTAAAAGTGTACTACCTACTGCTGAAATACAAATGCTCGCTCGGTTCCTGCTGTTCCCCCTTGCTTCACATGCCATGTGGTCTGCACAGACCCAGACGACAGTGCCGTCTGAACACGGCAGTCTTGTCACGATATCGTACAAGCATCCACCGTCGATCCTTCATCTCCATCTGTTCCTCCATGTTTGTAAACCTTTCCTCATCGGACGATGGTCAGCCCTTGATTGGCTAATCATAAACATCTGTCCGCCTCCCTTGTCCGATGCATCCCTGACTCAATTGCTCGTTCCGATGTGCCACGTCAGCCCGGGGCACTCAGGTCTCTTGGCCTCCCCTTGCCTCGAGAGCACTGCACACAAAGGTCTAATCCATATGACCATGTATCCTGTCGGTTCCTCTTTCTCTCTTGCATAACAGGTACACAGCAAACAGGGCGAGGCATGGGATTAACCTCTCTCCTGATCCGAGTACATAGGGCAGGGTAGAGTAGAATAGATGAGCAGAGGGTCAGGGGAGAGAGTGGCGTCTCTCCCCTGGCCCTCTGTTTTGCCCCTTCTCCTCTCATGCCCTTTTTCCATGAAGCACACACAACAAATTCCAACACATACCATACCATACCATACCATACCATACCATACCATACCATACCATACCATACCATACCATACCATACCATACCATACCATACCAACCATACCATGCCAAACCATACCATACCATACCATACCATACAATACCATACCATACCATACCATATCATACCATACCACACCATTTGATACCGAACCAAACCATACCATACCATACCATACCATACCATACCATGCCATACCATACCATACCATACCATACCATACCATGCCATACCATACCATACCATACCATACCATA
>SZWC01000668.1:184621-209829 GCA_023375785.1 Penium margaritaceum | reverse complement strand
ACCATACCATACCATACCATACCATACCATACCTTACCATACCATACCATGCCAAATCATAACCTACCATACCATACCATACGATACCATACCATACTATACCATACCATGCCATACCATACCATACCATACCATACCATACCATACCATACCATACCATACCATACCATACCATACCATACCATACCATGCCATACTATACAATACCATACCATACCATACCATACCATACCATTGTCGGACATTATCCTGGAGATCGCGTCAAGGGATGCAGCCACTGAGAAAATAAAGAGTGACAATGCAGGCTCATCTCCGGAGTCATACAACCAACATCCCAACGGTCTCACGACCAACAAATGTGCGGGCCTCGCCAGGACCAAACCAACGGATTCGTGCAACAACGATCCAGGCAAAACGCACCTGCAAAGATCGTGCCTGCGCATGTCACTCCTCTATGCGTACGGCTAGCAAAGCCCAATCGTGGTCTCGAGGCGCTAACTCTCTCTCACTCGCCCGAGTCGCCACCTCCCTTCTATGCCCGCTCGACGAAGCGCGCTAGGTTAGAACTTTCCTATTTGTATTGCTTGTATTCTAGTCTATAATCAATCCATTGGATTCCTCTTCAGGCTCGCCCTCTAGGATGCCTCCAGTGCCTCGGCCTTCACTCGCCTCTCAGCGCCCGTGCTCTCGCACTGCACCCACTCTTTCTTGTGAAACGTCACTCATATGTTAGCAACACCCGCACCTTCAAGGAAGCTTCCATTCTTCCCCAAAAGTGTTGCGTCCACTCTTCTTAACAAGTTTCTCAGTGCTCGCACGGTTTCTCGGTGCTGCGCCCACGCTTCGTTTCTGTCCTTTCCATTGGCTTCCGCTTCCCTTTTGCTTCTCGTCGCCCATATTGCTCTGCTTCTACTCGTGCTTCTGTCCTACATCAAAACGCTCGTCCCTGTGACTGCGTCCACTCAACATCAGCACCAGCAATCTTCTGACATGGTATCAGAGCCCAAATGACACACCTGGCTCTTTTGTGCTCACCACTTGGCCGCACCCACTTCACCTTCAATCAAATCTCCCCGCCTCGAAGAACCGTGGTCGCCAGAAGAACCGCGGTGGCAGCGCGTCTTCTGACTAAGGTGTTGTAGAAGCACCATTCCACTTCCTCTTGGTGAGTACGCGCACGTGGTTTTGTCTCCGCGCCCTTTCTTCCTCATCCGCAGCGGCTTTTGCTCCTCCGGCATCTCTGTCGTGTGCGTACGTGGTTGCGCCCCTGCGCCCATTCCTCCTCAGCCGCCTCAACTTTATCTCATGCCGCCATCTCGTGCGGCTATCTCAAGTTGCCTGTCACATCATCATCAACTTCATCATGGCCTCCACCCTCACTCTATGTGGTCTCGCCAAACTCACTGTGAAGCCGGATGGGACCAGCAACTACAAACTGTGGAGCTACTCAGTGTCTCTCTTCTTTGGGACGCAGAAAGTTGAGGGAGTCACCCTCAGTCATCTGATCACCAACAGTGACACCGGGATAGAGCCACCTGATGCTGCCGCCTCCGCCTCAACCGCCACCACTGCAGTCGCCTCCGAGGGACACCCCTCAGGTGGAACCGTGTTCAATCCTGCTCAGACTACCTCCTCATCCTCCATTCTTGCCGCCACTGCATCCACTATCAGCCACGCCTCCTGGGAAGTGGCCAACAGCACCGCCCTCATGACCATCATGGCCACCTCCTCTCCTGAGTTGCACGAAGACATCCGCACCCTCGACTCCAAGACTCACGAAGTCTAGAAAGCACTTGCAGATCGTTTCAGCAACAACACCTCTACCGCCTGTGGCATCAAAATCATGTCACTCTTCTCCATACCTTCCGCCGCTCACACCAACATGGGCAGCTACATCGCAGCTATCACCACTGTCCCCCGCGACCTCAAGGAAATGAAGATTGATCTGGCGCCTGCTGTCGTCTGCACCGGCATCATCTTCGGCCTCCTTGGTCAGTATGACATCATACGTCAAATCCTGCTACAGCTGCCTGTCGATCAACTAACCATCACCGTCATCAGCCCCAAACTCATGGCAGCAGAACAAGACTACGTTGCCAAGCAAGCCCGCGATACCTCCATAACCACCAACTCCTTCGAGACAATGGCCACCACTACTGACTACCACATGATCAATCACTTCCCAGCATGCTCCTACACCATCCGCCATGGGCCTCTCAAAGGAACCAAGTGCAGTCGCCGCAACCACCTACTGCATGCCTGCGATCACCGTGCTACTGACGAGTGGCTGGATTAGAACCCCGGCAAGTCCTACAACGAGCAACCCAACTGGGCAGAAGAACGCCGCCAGTGCTACTACAACCGGATGGGAAGCTCAAGCTGGCTTTCAACCCCAGCCAACAACGTGGAAGCATCACCTTCCCCTGCCATCCCCGCTGCTATGAACCCCGCTCCTAACAATGTTGTTATGTTAGGAGTAGTGGAGCCTGTGTCTGAGATTGGATCTGAGGATTATGGTCTTGAGATGTACACCGTGTCCACCTCTCCTCCTCTCTCCTCTCACACCTCTCTCTGTAGCTTTCACTCTGCATATCGCACTCATTCAACCTCCACCCTCATACTCTACTGCGTGCCACACTCACTTCCTCTTCATTCATGACCAATTCTCACAGCACTGCACTGTACTCTCCCTTCGCACACTGACTGGTGCAGTTCGTGCCCTACGAGACTGGCTGGGACAATAGACTAAGCACTTTGACAGACCGCCTCGCCTCATCCTCTGCAACACTGCCCATGCACCCCTTCACTCCTTTCTCACGGAATACTGCCTACACCACGGAACATTACTCACCACAGCTCCTGGCCACAGCAAAAATCTTGTCCACCGCCTACAGAAGGAAGCACATCGCTTCATGCGGACACATCACATGACCTCTCATATGTGGACCACCTACCTTCGCAGAGTTGTCACCGCTCACAATCTGCACAAGCCCAAGTACTGCTTGAGTCCAAGAAAGATATGGGTGTGTGATCGGAATCGCTCCGCTTCCTACTACAATCCTGAACCAACCCACAGCATACCCACTGCACCTGTCTCTGTCCTCTTGACAACCTGTGCATTTTCCTCTACCGACACTCCTCCCCCCACAGCACTCACTGCCTCTGCTCAGACACTGCTGCACCGCCTAGGTTTTCTCTCTTCCCTCTATAACCTGATGCTGAAGCGTCCACCGCCTTCAAAACCTCCAAAGCTCCCTCCGTCATGTGCCCCCACAGAAGCAAGACTCCCAGGCCTACCTTTAAAGGCATGCACCCCTCTCCCGATCTAAGGGGGTTATCGGACATTATCTTGGAGATCGCTTCAAGGGGTGCAGCCACTGAGAAAAGAAAGAGTGACAATACATGCTCATCTCCGGAGTCATACGACCAATATCCAAACGGTCTCACGACCGACAAATGTGCGAGCCTCGCAAAGACCAAACCAACGGATTTGTGCAACAACGGTCCAGGCAAAACGCACCTGCAAAGATTGTGCCTGCGCATTTCACTCCTCTATGCGTACGGCTAGCAAAGCCGAATCGTGGTCTCGAGGCGCTCTCCCTCTCTCACTCGCCCAAGTCGCCACCTCCCTTCTATGCCCGCTCGACAAAGCGCGCTAGGTTAGAACTTTCCTATTCGCATTGTTTGTTTTTTAGTCTATAATCAATCCATTGGATTCCTCTTCATGCTCGCCCTGTGGGCCGCCTCTAGTCCCTCTGTCTTCACTCGCCTCTTAGCGCCCTTGCTCTCGCACTGCGCCCAATCTTTCTTGTCAAACGTCACTCATACGTCAGCAATGCCCACACATTCAAGGAAGCTTCCATTCTTCCCCAAAAGTGCTGCATTTTCTCTTCTTGACAAAGTTCTTAGTGATCGTACCTTTGGTGGTGCGCCCACGCTTTGTTTCCGTTGTTTCCATCCGCTTCCACTTCCCTTTCGCTTCTCGTCGCCGATACCGCTTTGCTTCTGCTCGTGCTTCTGTCCTACATCAGAACGCTTGTCCCTATGACCACATCCACTCAACATCAGCACCAGCAATCTTCTGACAACCATACCATACCATACCATACCATGCCATACCATACCATACCATACCATACCATATCATACCATACCATACCAAACCATAGCATAGTATACCATACCATACCATACCATACCATACCATACCATACCATACCATACCATACAGTACCATTCCATACCATAGCATACCATACCATATCATACCATACCATACCATACCATACCGTACTATACCATACCATACCATACCATACCGTACTATACCATACCATACCATACCATACCGTACTATACCATACCATACCATACCATACCGTACTATACCATACCATACCATACCATACCGTACTATACCATACCATACCATACCATACCGTACTATACCATACCATACCATACCATACCGTACTATACCATACCATACCATACCATACCGTACTATACCATACCATACCATACCATACCGTACTATACCATACCATACCATACCATACCGTACTATACCATACCATACCATACCATACCGTACTATACCATACCATACCATACCATACCGTACTATACCATACCATACCATACCATACCATTTCCTACCATACACAACCATACCATACCATTCCATACCATGCCATACCATACCGTACCATACCATATCATACCATACCATACCATACCATACCATACCATACCATACCATACCATACCATACCATAGCATACCATACCATACCATAATACACCATACCATACCATACCATACCATACCATACCGTACCATACCATACCATACCATACCATATCATACCATACCATACGATACCAAACCAAATCATACCATACCATACCATACCCTACCATGCCATCCCATGACATATCATACCATACCACACCAATAAGACATCTCAACAACGGTTCAAGTCCTGAACCAAACCAACTTGACCAACGGCTTTCGACCGAAACATCCGTTGAGCACAAACGGTCAAGACATCCCTTAATAAAGTGACACCTGTCACCCGCAGCCGGCTAGCGGAAAGAAGTTGTTGTTTTGCATCTTTGTCTTGTTTTGCCCTTTTTTATACCAAGGATGTTCATTCCCTCGAGTTAACCTGAACGGTTCTGGTCATCTAGTTCCCCATTGGTTCCGCGGCTTCGCCGCCGTGTTCTCGACTCTGCTCACCTCCCACTCTCACCGTCTTTGCCAACTATTCTCTAATCGTATCCCTCCGCTTTTTCACTCTTGACCCTTTTCTCAGCATCAGCACATCACTCAGTTCGCTCTCGCACTCTCTCACTGCCCTCTCTCTACTTCCGAGGTTCGGTCTCTCACCTCTCTCACGACTCTACGACTAACTCCGTGGATCCTCAATCGCCTCTCTACTTTTTCATTCCGGTGACAACCTTTCGCACCCTCCGTTGCTTCTGCTTGCTTTTGTTGCTCTCATCTCTCTGCCTGCATTCTTCTGACATGGTATCAGAGCATGAGGCCACATCCCCTGGTGCACCATGACCCAGTCATCACTTCACCGCCGCCACTCCTTTGCTCTTCCGACCAGCATTCGTCTGCCGCCACCACTGCCACTTTGCGCTCCTCAGCTTCATCAGCAGCTGATACCAGCAACCTCGCCTCAATTTCTCCTCACGCTAGAGTAACGACTCACTCTCTTCATCAAACCCTGCGCCCATCTTGCGCCCGTGGTGAACGATTGGAGATTTGTCAACAACAGCCGCAAGCACCTCCCGAGCCGTCGTCTGCCGTCATCTTCCTAGAAGCTTCTTGCCTCTCGCCGCCTACTGTCTTTCATTGTCTCAGCCCTTTCAAGAGCCTCCACCTTCCTCCTCTCGCTTCATCTCCTTCATCTTCTCCAACTGACTCCTCTCTCCCATCAGCTCCATCGCCCAGCATGCCTTCATCGTCTCGAGCCGCACCTTTGCACTGCCTTCTCGTGTTGTCAACAGCACCAGCATGCCTTCCGCCTTCAGGACATCGGACACTGTCAGTCTTCCTGCTCCCATTCTGAGCCAACTGGGGAACAAGCCTTCACTCTCCTGACATCAGCGGACCAGGAGAATGCTATTGCATTCTCCACTTCACCGGCTTCCGCATCCACCGCCTCTGGCTCTGTCTCCTCTAACCCTCTTGCAGTCGTCGCTGCTGCCGCCACAGCAACTGCTAAAGCACTTGCATTGCCCATGCATTGCAAGCCCGACTTTGATTCTTCTCCATCTAATTTCACCTCTAACCTCACCTTCTCCTTGTGGGAGGTTTTCTTCAGTGCGTGAGCATAAGGCAAGCAGCTTTGGGAATACTACCATGAACCCAGTCCCTCAGCTCTTCCTCTCTTTGTCCCGATCGACGCTGAGGCTGCCCGTACTGTTTGTGCTCTCATTCATGCAGGATCCAATGATCTCATTGACAAGATCAGGTCCTACAACATTGACATTACACGTTGCACGTCTGCTCTCAGTCATGACACGCAATGACCAAGGCATGGATTTCTCCTCCAGGCGCAGCTTTGCATCTGTTTTGCATCGCACCACTAGCCGTATCTTGTTGTAGGGAACCCGCTGCTGCGATCGGGTTCAGCTGATCTCGTATCGTGTTCCCTCCTTAAAGCCTGCCCCTGCCACGTCAGCTCTTGTTCACGTTGCATGCTTTCTTTTCCAAGCGCACATGCAGCTGCTACATTGCCGCCTCTACCTCATCCCCTCCGCTGCCGTTGACAGCCTGCTCCGTGCGCTTCTTGCTGATGGTCTTGATGCCTCTACCTCTCCAACCACTTGCCCTACTGATTGTCTTGACTGTGCTCAGGAAAAAATGCATAGCTCTCCATTCTCCACATCAAAGTCTTACACCACGCATTCTCTTGACCTCCTCCATGCTGATGTCATGGGTCCCCTTGCTTACAATGTCGTGGGGGGGTTGGTCGCTACGTCCTGCATCTCACTGATGATTTTTCGTGCATGCGTTTGGTCTTTACCCTCAAACAGGTGTGTGTTCCACACTTGAGTCCTGGCTTCCGCAGGTTGAGCTTGCCTGTGGTCGCCATCTTTGGGTCTTCCACTGTGACCGTGGGAGGGGAGTTCATGGGTCCCACTTCCCCCTTCCTCACATCCAACACGGTGTGTATGGAGCCAATAGCCTACACACCCAAGCAAAACGGTGTCTCCGAACGCTAGAATTGGATGCTCGCTGAGGGTGTCCGCAACCTCATCAATGCTTTTGAGCTACCCCGGCTCTTCTCTTTCGAGACCATGTCGTACATGACCCGGGTCTGGAATTGTGTTCCTCACAATCGTGTTCCCATTCATGTCACTCCCTTTGTGCGCTGGTTTGGTCGTTGCGCAAACCTGCGTCTTGTTCACGTTTGGGGCTGTGCCACTTTCGTCTGGCTCCTCGAGGACCTTCAGGACAGCAATCTTAGCCCCCGTGCGTGTTTCTGTACCTTTTTTATATTTCCACTATGTTTAAGACTTGGCGCTTCTAAGACACTGGCTGGTCCCGGGTCATTCAATCCCGTGATGCTCTCTTCTTCGATGATGTCTTTCCTCGTGACTTATCCTGTGTTGCTTCACCTTCCTCGCTATCCTTGCTCCGTTGGCTTGGAGGGAGTCGCTCTGTGAGCATAGTCCATCCCAACTCCGCAGTGGGCTATGCACTCGTTGCACAACGAGTGCAACACCTATGTCGCAGCCTGCTTTGCAGCAAGTGTGATGCCGTCATTCCCTCCGGAGCCAACCACTATGCGGCAAGCTCGTGAGGCAGCCGAGGCTGGCCTCTCCAAAAAAGCCATACAAAAGGAGCTTAGTGCCCTCAAGGAACACGAGGTCTTTGAGCTTGTGAACCTCCCAGCAGGCCGCAAAGTTGTTTCGGCTTGCAGGCTTTTCCGGCGAAAGCTAAAGCCTAATGGCAAGGTTGACAGGAACAAGACTCCGCTAACGGCCAAGGGGTTCTCTCAGGATCCATGCATTGAATTTGACAAGACATTTGCTCCAGTCGGGTGGTAGACCATCGCATGTGCACTCTTTAGTACACCATCGCGCGTGCACTCAAGCATGACTGGGAACTGGAGCAGATGGACGTCAACGACGCATTCTTACATGGACGACTAGATGAGGGGATCTATATGGTGCAAACACCTGGCTTCATCGACGGCACGAACAAGGTCTGGCGGCTTCGTAAGGCCTTGTATGCACTCAAGTAGTCGCCACGCTGCTGGAACATATAGATTTCCTCCACTCTCAAGAGAGGTGGCTAGCGCCGTAGCATCATCGACCCAGTACTCTTTCTGAGTGCATCCTCAGAGCCCTTTGTGGCCATTCCGGTCTATGTCGATGAACTTCTCATTGCCTCACCAAGCCCTACCGCTGTGCAATCAGTGAAGTCTCTTCTGTAGTCCACATACAAGACAAAGGACTTGGGTCCTGCTCGAGAGTTTCTTGGTTTGGAACTTGAGCCTGATCATCAGCGTTGCACTTTGCACGTGTATGAAGTTACCTACATTCGAAGTTTAGGAGAGCGCTTTGCCTCATTGCTAACCGACACGCCCACTATGTCTACATCGATGACGCCAATAGGTCACCACCAGCTGAAGTCGCCCGATTCAACTCACTTGGGGGAGATCGTCAATGTCACTGATTACCTTAGTGTGATCTGGTCTCCCATGTATCTTGCAACCACCACACGAGCAGATGTGGCTTTCTCGGTCAACTTCTTGGCTTGGTTCTCCCAGTAGCCTTGCCAAATACATCTCTAGCCAGCGCTACGTGTTGTCTGCTATCCTTTCTCAACCGCACGTGTTGTGCTATAGAGTGCAGCCTTCTGTGGTTGTCGATGGATACACAGACAGTGACTGGGCGCAAGACATTGATACTCGCAATCGCACTGGCTACATATCTTTTGGTGGTGGGAAACCTGTCTCTGGAAAGAGTGGGAAACAAGGATGTGTTGCCCGCAGCTCCAGTGAGGCAGAGTACGTAGCGCTCGGTGCAGATATGTGTGAAAGTGTATGGCTGTCCCACTTGCTGCATTAGCTTTGTTTGACCATTCGCTGCATGACACTATGTTGCAACGATGAGAGCATCATTTTCTACGAGAGCACATTCCCCCTGGAGAAATTCAGGTTGTCTGGGTCGACACTTGTCAGACGCCTGCAGACTTTCTCACCGCAACTCTTAGTAGGGGCATGTTCAAAGCAGTTGTGCATGCTGTTGGTCTTCTTGTGATGAGAATTTTCCTGGAACCTTCCAAACCGCTTGCCACTTAACTAGGCGTCAGTACCGAGGTACTGTGTGCTGACAGTCACAAGTCATGCACAAAACTACAAGGGTTTGGGAAGGGACACATACAAAGTGTCAGGAAGCTCAAATTGAACGTATCTGCAGAGAGAGTTACAACAGTGTGCAAGAGCCAACTAAATAGCTATGAGGCCTGGTGCATAACTAGGGACGCGTTTGGCTGTGCACCAGTTGCAATTCACACAAAACTACGCTAACTGCCAGAACGGCCCAACCGAGGCTAAATTACTTGCCAGGTCATAACTTCCTGCACATGCGTCAGAATGACGCATCATTTGAACCAGAATGACCAGCACAACAAGCCAAACACGTCCGTAACATGCAGGGCAGGTCTCCTCATGACCCCGGAACATGTCTCTGGGTGCCCGGGTCTCAACCAACTAACAAGGTACATAATTTAGCGTCAGGCAACACATCACAAGCACACACTAATTCAAGGCTCTTGGTCTCCACGTCGCACCGATACAACCCACCAGGTGCGCGGGTCTCAACCAGATCCACCTCGGGTCTCCTCGTGACCCCGGAACATGTCTCTGGGTGCCCGGATCTTGACCACCGAGAAAACTCTAGCAGCTACACACCCACAAATCTGGATGCCGAAACACAACGAGTGCATCACATCGGCAATGTCGTAGGTCATGATGCAACTGTGGGATCCTGTGGTGCCACAATCGCTGTGTGGGGCACTGTCGCCTCAAAGCCTACAAAACAACACTCCCCCTTGGTTGAAGAGCCTGACAATATGACACCTGTAGCATGACACACACACACCTACATAACAAGTACGTGGTGGTCTCAAGGTACTAGGTCTCCTCATCACACCAGCAGTTTCCACCAGGTATGCGGGTCTCAACCATCACCACCTCGACCTATGTCAACGATAGAGGAATACTGCCTCTATGTGCTGTGCACAGGGAGGCGTCGGGCGAAAGCACACACACCAACACTCCCCCTATGCGGCGAAGCCGGACAGCATGAGCAAATCTGATAACTATGTATAACATACCCCCTGAGGAGGGAGCACGTCTCCCCCATGGCCACATACACCCGCATAGCAACACCCACATCATTCTCACCCTTGTAGCAAGAGTGAGAACGATGCTGATGAAACATACATGCATGTAGCCTCACCCCACAGCATCGTCGACACTGTCGTCGTCCTCCTTGTAGCTGTCCTAGTCGTCACCACTGTCGTCACCGCTGTCGTCACGTTTTGCTCTAAATGGTACAACGCTGAGGGCCTCGTGCAATTGCATCACCTGTTGTATGCCTACCAGCTGCTGAGCCGCACATCACCACGCGGACTCCGCAGCGTCAAGACACGTGTATAACTCGTTGAGCTCTACTGCGGCTGCCGAGCGGTCGGCTACATCTGTGGCATCCAGACGGTCAATCGTGGAACAAACCTGACGGTGGACCTCGATCGCGTACGTTTCGGCATGCGCCACATCCTCCTGCAGTCTCACCGCCTCTTCGCATAAGTCAGCCATCGGATCATCTGTCGCCTGGTTGCCAGCTGCTAGCAGGGCGTCGACACCAGACAATGTGTCGGCATCTACAATGTCTACATCTGTAGGAGGTGCTGCTCTGGAGGCACCGGCTGCTGCTGACACACCTGTCACTCGGCCATCTGCAGGCTGGACGTCAGCATCCGCCGGTGAATCTTCCTTGGCCGCATCGTTGCCGTCATCTAAAGCCCATACAATGTCCTGGGGCTCCTCCCAACCCCTGGTGCGCCACCAATCGTCCACCTACTGCTGAACGTCTACCCGTCCCCGACATGCATCCTATAGAGACCTCTCAGCTGCCTCAAGACGCATGTGCACATCCTCTACCCACTCCTTGGCATCCCGTCATGCTGGAACATCCATAGTGTAACAATGGTTACTGGCCTCCCCGAGCTCGGCCATGAGACCCTGCACGTACGCCTCCGCTTGAGCCACGTCTGTCTCGTACTCGTCGACCACGGAGCGCAGGCGCTCGAGTATAGGAACTGAAGCTCGGACATCTGTAGGTGTGTCATCGGCTAGAACCGCCATGGTGTCAGTGATGCCGGTTAGGGAAGCCTTGAGCCGGAGGTCCGCAGCTTGCTCTGCATCCTCCACGGTAGGTGCACCTGTAGGGGTGACTGCTATAGGCTAATCCGATGCCGCACACACAACCGCCACTCAGTTGTCAGTAGTGTCGACCATGGCAACGGCTGCTCTTGCATGGGCCGCCCCTACTGAGGCATCCACTAACATCGCCTTCTCCAACTGTCGACGCAAGTCCATCCGCTGCACACTGCACCGTGCAACGTCCACTTAGCGGCCTTGAGGAACCTGTACACATCCTCGACATCTACTACCGCAACCCGAAGCCTCGTCGTGTCTGCGGTGCTCCAACGTGTGCACGCTGCATGCAGCTCAAGCCTGAGGTCCTGCATGTGCCAGTCCACACTGTGAGGAAAATGATTGAAGCATTGAGATGATGACAATACGCTGACATCAGCTGAGGCAATGCGGGCAAGCTTGGGTGCGGTCCGTTGGACGAGCGCTACAAGATACATGACGAGAATGTTACTTGGCGCAGTGCATTAGCACGAGCGCTAAGAGGTAGAGGGAGGAGTGAAATGGCATGATGATTGCAAGGACTGGAACAGTTGGTGGTAGTGCCGAGGCGCGGGCCGAAAAGCCGCAGCGCTGAGGCAGAGGCTGCATGAGCACAAAGGCAACAGCAACAACAACACGCGAGCCAATGAATTGAGGCAACCGCTGAGGCAACGAGGTAGGAATATGTGATGATGGAGATGGAAAGCCGCAGCCTCCATGGGCAAGCCGAGCGATGAGCGAGGCCGTAGTTTAAAGGAGCGGGCTGAGCGATGAACAAAGGAGGTGGAGAGAGGGCACATAGCCCAGGCCTTGGAAGATGATGCTGAAGAGAGCATCGGCAGCAATGAGGATGGAAGACATTGTGCCATGGCACCGGGCCATAGGTCACAGTGCGAGTGGGGGAAGGGCCGAGGCCCGGGCCGAGAAGGGTTTAGGCAATACAAATTATTCACCAAAAAGTGGTAGTTAGAACAATGCTAATACGGAGGCTAGGTACTATCCTAGGTGGTCACACCGACTATGGTGGACGGAAGGAGAGATGGTGCCAGAAGCGCTCTAGCATCCTAGCTACGTAAGGAGTCGCGGAGCAACTCCATGCTGAGCACTTGCGGTGTGGTCTTTTGGACGTCAAGATCTTCTTGATCTAAATCCTTGCACGATTATCCCGGGAGACTCCACCGCTGTCTTGTAGCAAGGATCGGGCCGCACACCGGTGGTATGGTTGCGAGCGGGAGCAGGACCTTCCGTTGGTGATGTTCTGGCGGGACTGTGATCGGTCGTTGGCCATTTCAGCAGGGTTCTGAGTCCGTTCACCGATGACCGGTGACCGATGCTAGTGCTTCGGCTGGCGATCCTGACACTTGGCTGGAAGTTTTGCTCTAGTGCTTGCGGTCTCCAGGATGTGAGCTGGACCGGACCGATTCTCTTACTTGTCGCCCGGCCTAGAGGGTTCTTTGGTTGAGAGTGATGTACCCTGGTTCTAGGAGTAGTGACATAGCTTTCAGACGCCTTGTGGATACTGTACAATATTCTGACACGCACGTGCCACTGCATCCTCTTGTTGCGAAGCATAGAGTGTAAACGCTCGAGCACAAGGGCCGCCTCGGTTGCTGGTGCATCAGCTATTGCTCGAGTTGCGTCCTCCGCGATGACTGCACCTATACAAACAGCTGTGGTAGTGGCGCCGGCCATAACGAACGTACTGGCAATTTTGACGTCTCCTGCCTCTCGGGGTGTCCCCCCCGTATGTGTACCTGCATTGAGTGATGCTGTGGCTGAGGGAGCGTCTCCCCCTGCGGAGGCCGAACCGGCTACTGCAAGGGTGACGACCATCGTGGTGTCAACACCAACAAGGGCATCCACTACCGTCGTCCCGTCTGTAGCAGCGATTGGTACTGCTGCAACTGTCATGACGTCGGTGGCTGGCGACACGCCCACAACCCAAACGTCTATTCCAAGGATGTCAGCTGTCACCACCATTACTGATATTGCCTCATCTACAGCTACTGCCACACCTGCCACGTCGGTCGTTGTCACTGCTGCGTCAGCTGTAGTTTCTATCCCCATCTCCATCGCTACGTCAGCCTCCAACTCTCTGTCAGACCACTCCTCCGACTCTGCGTCGGACCACTACTCGGATGAATTGTCCTCACTAAGAGTGCCCGGTCCTGCACCACAGTCTGTCGCATCCCTGCTGCACTTTCCGGTGGTCGTCGGTGGACACTGCATCCCCCCCTCGACTGTAAGCCGGACAATGCCAATGGCACTGATCACGGATTGAGGCTTCCTTGAAGGTCAAATATGACTGTATATTTGGAATCTACAGGAAAAACCCTGCGAGATTGACCCAAGAACGGGGTCGATCCATCAAGAATTGAGGAAGTTACGCCCGGCCAAAGGTTGGACAAGCCGAGGGGAAAACAGGTGACGGGAATTCATCCTCAAGGACCGAGGCTCGACCCTCGGAAGACCCAACAAGGCCGACGCGCCCATTGGGGTCCGGTATGTTAATGAATTAAGGATTATTGAGGATCAAGGGTGATTCGGAATGGTGCCCCGATGTGTTATTGCCAGAAAGGGCGCTTCGGGCGGCCGTCACCGCCGCTAGTGGTGCTGCCAGCGACAGATTGCCGTGGTACATAGAAACGGCCATATCTCGACCGTTCCTCCACAGAATGATGCGATTCGTGGTGCGTTGGAAATCTGGGAAGATGAGCTACGTGATTCCGCGTTAATAACGCTCATCCCAGGCCCGTACGGAGCCGCGCATGGCTCGGCGACCTCGGGTCGTCTATGATATGTCATCATGTACATATAGTCTTGTATGTTGACACTTGAATAACAAGTACAGTTTACTCCTACTATGCCACACGTGTTCCCGTGCTCCCCCAAGATGACCCTATGCTTCCGCAACCCCGGGAAAGTGTGCACCGGCCTCCCCTTGGTCGCCGTTGCAGCCGGTTAGTGCCTACACCATCCGGTTGAGGCTAGCATACCGCGCCCGGATTACACTTGGTATCAGAGCCACACTTGGCTCAGGAGCACAATCATCTACGTGGCAACCTCTTCTGGTCAGCGTAGACCAGCACACATCTTGCCTCTTTGGCGGATCCATGCCCAAGGCCAACCACACACTCCGGTGACAAGGCGGTAACCGGAGGACCCGTTGAGGAAGAAGTTGTACCGGACGCAAAGATGATTTCATCCGGCACGTACTCGTTGGCCGCAGCGTTTGATGCGCAAGGCAAAGTAACAGCAGCCGCAGCGTTGCAAAAGTTGCTCGCCGACATGCAGGCCAAGATGGACCTATTGGAGAAGCAAAACGCGTACCTCAATCAAGAGCTCGCGAAACGTTCAGTGACAACTCCAGTGGCACTTGCCACCGCAAACGTACCTGCGATGGGCGTCCCGAGCCCGCCCAAGCCGGAGCCGTTCGACCCATCAAAGAAGGATGGGCCATCTCCGCACGCTTGGATACTCGAACTAGAATTGCACTTCACTGCCATTGGCGTGGATGCCTCAAGGTACGAGGCGAGACGCGACTATGCCGTGACCCTGTTGAGAGGGGCATCGGTGGATTGGTGGGCCGATGTGATGCGGTCCAATCCACACGGCAGTGGAGCACCAATGGTCGCCGGCATTGCGGCCTCGACCGGAATCTCAACCCCATCGGCTCCAACTTGCAGCAGTGGTGACCCTTCCCTGAAATGGCCGATTTCGTGGAAGGAGTTCACGGAGTCGTTTATCAAGCGCTTCATTGTGGGCGATGTGAAGAACAACGCACGTGCAAAGCTGCGTCGGCTTTGCCAAACTGGTGGTGTCGCCGACTACACCCGCAGGTTCCGTGAGATCATCGCCAATTGTGGCTTCGACTCGCACGACTTGTGCTTCCACTACAGCAACGGCCTCAAGGACGACGCCCGAGCTGTGACGGTGATGCACGGCCGCAACAACGAACTGCCGGGTATGATCGCAGCAGCAGAGCGGTACGACTTGCGCGTAACCCAGGCTCATGCCAACAGCCATAACTCTTTGGGTGGTGGTTACGGCAAGCGGGCTGAGAGCGACAACACGCCAATAGAGATTGGAGCGTTACAATAGTGCAAGTGCTACAACTGTGGCAAGCCTGGCCACATTGCGCGTGATTGTCGGAGTCCAAAGAAGGGCAACAACAAGGGTAAGCAGCAAGGGAAGGGGCAGCAAGCCACGAAGGAAGCTAGGAAAGTAACAAAGGAGTCGGGAAACGAGGAGAGCCGAGAGTAGATGGCGTTACTCCTGGCTCCTCACAACCCAAACCGCCAGTTGACCGCCCACCCGAACACCTTGCGGCAATTAAGGGGGTTTCCGAGCTCAAGGCATGGGATGCGGGGTATGAGGTGGAGCAGCCCGCACTTCTCTTGGAGGCGGGAGTGAAAGACGTCAAGGGGAAGGTGGGGAGTCTGCTAGATTGTGGAGTGAGCCACAGTTTTGTGAGCATGGAGTGTGCTCGAAAGTGGAGCCTTGCGCTCACGAGCAAGAAGCGGACCGCTAACCAAGTGGATGGCACAATTGAAGTGGGGTACCTGGCCTGTCCCCTCCATTTGTGTGGGGAAGCTTCGCAAAACGACCGTATACCAGGTGTGCCCGATGAAGGATTACGATGTGATCCTCGGTCGTGACTTCCTCCACAAGTACAACCCCGTCGTCAATTGGGAGGCGCGTACCGTCTCAGTCAAGCTCGGAGACAAGAAGTATCCCCTGCCTACGTGATCCGAGGAAGAGGCCGCGGAGGAGGAGACTTGCGAGGAGGAAATGCCGCAGCAGTTGGTGCCTCGCAAGGAGGAATTGGCGCCTATGATGCTGAACTTGGTGCAGCTCAAGCGCGCGATTCGAAAAAGGGAGCAGAGTTTTCTGGCATTTGTGCGAGATGTGGAGGACGATTTCGACAAACCAGAGGATGTGGTGCCTGCCGTGGCACATGGAACGACTCGTGAGCAGCCGAGGGCCCAAGGCAAGTTCGCCGCGGCACCCGAGGGGCTTCGGAAGGTGTGTACGGAGTTTGAGGACGTGTTCCCCGACATCCTCCTTGCAGGTCTGCCACCGACGGAGGAAGTGGACCATCGCATCGACCTCAAACCTGGAGCGCGCCCACCTCTTTGTGCAACATACCGCATGAGCGACGCGCAGCTGCAGGAGCTCAAGAAGCAGCTGACCGAGATGACGGAGCAGGGCTTCATCCGCCCCTCCTCGTCTCCTTACGCTGCACCTGTCCTGTTTGTGCAGAAAAAGACAGGGGAGATGCGCATGTGCGTGGACAACCGGGCATTGAACGAGTTGACCATCAAGAACCGGTACCCGCTTCCACAAGCCGAGGAGCTCTTCGATCAGCTCCGTGTGGCTCGCTTCTTCACAAAGATCGGCCTCCGTTCCGGCTACCACCAGGTCCGCATCGCAGCAGATGATGTGGAAAAGACGGCCTTCCGCACCCGCTATGGTCACTACGAGTTTCTCGTGATGCCTTTCGGGTTGACCGATGCAGCGGCCATATTCATGGCGGCGATGAACATCTTCAGGCCGTGCTTGGATGACTTCGTGGTGGTGTACCTCGACGACATCTTAGTGTATAGCGGGACAGTGGAGGAGCATGAGGAGCAAGTGAAGAAGGTCCTCGAGAGTTTGAGGAAGGAGAAGTTTTTTGCAAAGCTCTCTGAGTGCGAGTTCACGGTGGGGAAAGTTGAATTCCTTGGACACATAATTGGCAATGGACAGATTTCCATGGACCCACGCAAGGTGTCAGCCGTGCAAGAGTGGTCAAAGTTGCGTAGTGTGCACGATGTGCAAGTGTTCCTTGGTTTTTGCAACTATTACCGCAAGTTCATCCTTGGCTATGCGGAAGTGTCAGCGCCGCTCTCCAATCTCACTCGTAAGGATCGCGAGCGGAGTTGGGGAGTTAGCGAACAAGAAGCCTTTGAGAATCTCAAAAGGGCTCTGACCTACGCGCCCGCCTTGCACTTGGCCGACAGCGGCCGTGAGTTTGAAATGGCGATGGATGCATAGGACCTGGCCATTGGTGGAATCCTTTTGCAGGACTTTGGCAACGAGTCGCAGCCAGTCGCCTACTACTCGCGCAAGTTGCGCGGGGCGGAGCTGAACTACACCACCCATGACAAGGAGATGCTCGCCTTGGTCGCAGCCTTCAAGAATTGGCAGTGATACCTCGAGGGGCGGAAGTGTACGGTCTACACCGACCACCACGTGTTGAAGTACTTCAAGACACAGCTGAACCAGAGTCGGCGGCAAGCATGTTGGGTGGAATACCTCGAGTCACACTTCAGCTACGAGATCATGTACCGGCCGGGTCGCATCAACCCAGCCGACGCACTCTCACGGCGACCGGACCTGATGATGCGGGTCGTGTCTCTCACCATCCACGAGGATGTCTTCCTTGTGAAGCTCTTCACGGGGGGATATGAGGCGCATGGGGACTATGATGCTCGAAGATTTCTCTTCGAGGTACAGTATTGGCGACGGCGCGGTACGCAGCAGGTGGTGGTTCCCGCGGTGCCCGCGCTTCGGTAGCTGATTTTGGAGGAGTGCCATGACAGTGGCTCGAGCGGTCACTTCTCCGCCAACAAGACATTGAAGACGGTGGCTCGCTTCTTTTGGTGGCCCACTATGTTGTTGGAGGTGGCTGAATTCTGCCGGAGTTGTGACCTGTGCAAACGCCACAAGGCGAAGAGGACAAAGACCCCGAGTCTCCTCCGACCCTTGCCTATCCCCGAACAGCCATGGCAAGACATCTCCATGGATTTCATCACGGATTTGTCCACGACAGCGGCACGCCACAATGCGGTGTTGGTGGTGGTGGATCGCTTCAGCAAGATGTCGCACTTCATTGCGACGCATGATACGGTGAGCGCGGAAGGCACGGCTCGGTTGTTCCTCGAGCACGTGGTGCGTCTCCATGGCGTGTCGCGGTCCATTGTGAGCGACCATGACCCGAGCTTCACGCGCAAGTTCTGGCCAGAACTCATGGAACGGTACGGCAGTAAGGTACAGCTGTCGACCAATTTTCACCCCCAAATTGATGGGAAAACGGAGCGGACGAACCAGACGCTGGAGCAGCTCCTCCGCACGGTGGGTGATCCGGACGAGACGGTGTGGGACCAGCGGTTGCCGGTCGCTGAACTGGCATACAACTCCACCACGTTCGCCTCCACCGGCAAGGCACCATTTGAGGTGGTGAACGGGATGGTCCCCGCAACGCCCCTCAGTTTGCACGTCGCAAGCAACTTGCCCGCGGTGGAGTCTACCGTACGTGACTTCAAGCAGATTTGGGCGGCGACGCAGCATGCATTGAAGAAGGCGCAAGAGCAGCAAAAACTACAAGCGGACCGCCGACGTGCAGACGCAATGCTCAAGGTCGGTGATAGCGTGCTTCTCAACAGCGCGCATGTCACGCTTCGCGGGGTCCGGTCGGACAAGTTGAAACCCCGGTGGATTGGTCCGTTCGAGGTGCTCGAAATGCGGACACCCGTAGTGGCGCGGTTGGCTCTTCCGCCTTCCATGCCATTCCACAACGTGTTCCACATCTCCAAACTCAAGCTCTACCATGATCCGGCCGAGCATTTTCTTGGCCGCAGTTCTGAGCCTCCCCCTCCGGTGGTGATCGAGGGCGAGCAAGAGTTTGAGGTGGAGGCCATACCTTGACCACCGTCACCGTGGCCGTGGATGGGAGTACCTGGTCAAGTAGAAGGGCTACGATGTAGCCCACAACTCATGGGAGCCTACCCGCAACTTCAACGTGGGCGGGGTGAATGCCATCCTCCAGGAGTATCAAGAGCGAACCGGGACGGCGCGCTCCTAAAAGGGGGGGTAGTGTAAGCTTGACAGTGCCAATGGCACTTATCACAGCTTGCGGCTTCCTTGAAGGTGAGATACGACTATAGATTTGGAATCAACAGGAAAACCCGCGTGAGATCGACCCAAGAACGGGGTCGATCAATCAAGAATTGAGGAAGTTACGCCCGGCCAAAGGTTGGACCGGCCGAGGGGAAAACAGGTGACGGGAATTCATCCCCAACGACCAAGGCTCGACCCTCGGAAGACCCAACAAGGCCGACGCGCCCCTTGCGGCCCTGTTAGTCAATGAATCAAGGGTCATTGAGGGCCAAGGGTGATTCGGAATGGCGTCCCGATGTGTTATTGCCAGAAAGGGCGCTTCGGGCGGCCCTCACCGCCGCTAGTGGTGCTGCCAGCGGCAGATTGTTGTGGTTCACGGAAATGGCCATATCTGGACTGTTCCTCCACGGAATGATGCGATTCTTGGTACATTGGAAATGTGGGAAGATGAGCTATGTGATTCTGAGGCAATAAAGCTCATCCCAGGCCCGTACGGAGCCGCGCACGGCTCGGCTACCTCGGGTCGCCTCGGATGTGTCATCATGTACATATAGTCTTGTATGTTTACACTTGAATAACAAGTACAGTTTACTCCCACTGTGCCACACGTGTTCCCGTGCTCCCCCAAGATGACCCTACGCTTCCGCAATCCTGGGAAACTGTGCACCGACCTCCCCTTGGTCACCGTTGCCGCCGGTTGGTGCCTACACCATCCGGTTGAGGCTAGCACACCGCGCCCAGTTTACGTCGACCGACACACCGGCACAAGCTATGAAGGGGAGTCACACCAGCCCTGCGATCGGGGATGGGAGATTCTGCTCCTCGGTAACGTTTGCCACTGCTACTGTTGCCGCTGCCTCCTAGACACGTCTAACCGAACGTGCCGTCCGCTCTCTTGCGCTCCGAGTGCGACTGTGACGAGTGCAAGCTGAAGGGACTACCACAGAAGCGGAGGGGTCAGAGGTCGGGATGACTCCAACTGACACCAGGACATAGTGGAGGGCATCAGATGTAGAGTCATGGTCGGGAGGCTTGACACCGTTAGGTAACGACACTGATGGAGGTGAGGATGGCGAGGAAGATGGGGGTGTCTGCAACAGCATGATGGCAACGGCCCTCTCATAGACCACATGGTCTGTGAGCTATTGCACCATGCGCTTCAGACCGTGGAGCTCCGCGTACAACACTGCCATAGCTACACTTAGGGGTGCCACAGTATTGGCTGAAAACGTCTCTGAGCCAAATGGTGAAGAAGAAGGACAGGACCGTACCCAGGGCAATCGCTACCCGGCAGGACGTTGGCACCAGCCATGGTGCTCATCGCCATAGTAGCAGCAGACAAAACCGTCAGACGCCTGAGGCGTGTGCCACAGCTGCAACTGCCACTGTGGATGCACTACGTGTCACGCATGTAAGGCCAGTGCCATCCACGGCGCCGGCTGCGCTCCCTGCAACGCCAATCTGCTCATCTCCGGAGCTTGGCGTGGGTGAGTGCACACGGCACTTACTCCCGCTGGGACAAGGCCACAAGGCGAGGTGAGCGATCGAAGCACAGACTCTCATATGTGCTACGACGATGTCAGGAGGACGGTCACCACCACGCTAGTGGTGCGCTGCTGTGCGACTGCTACGCGATTGTTATGCTACTATCGCGCGGCTAACGCAATGTGCGACCTCAAGTCGCCTTCCGTGCTATTGTTGCTGTCGCTGCTGCCTACTGCTGTCGTCACCGGTGACAGCGGTGGTCCCCGCCACACTTCGTGCGGAGGGTAATGCTGTTGGTGGTGCCGCTGCGACTGCGGTTGCTGCTGTTACACCGGTCACTGTCACCAACCGACCACTATGACCCCCCGCCACCTCCTTTGTCACTGATCACTTCGGTGCAAGTGGGGTACCCCCACTTGGGGGTTTTTTTCTTGACTGCCCCATCCTCCTTCTCCTTTTTCTTGTGGTTTGGTTCACCGAACGCTCGGTGTCAGTCGGGTACCTCTTTTGCTCGAGTGCCCCACTCGAGGACCCCTTGTGTCCCCTTTTTTTCATGTTGGCTGGCTCGATCCTCGTGGTGAGCTCGGCGATCGGATGAGCTTGTCGATCGGCGAGCTTGCCGATCAGCGAGCTCGCCCGACGGCGAGCTCCCACCGCGAGCTCGCCCGACAGCGAGCTCCCTTACAACGCGAAGCTACGAGGCGGCTTCGCACTGCAAGCGAGCTGGAGCGGTGGTTGCTGCCGCTGCGGCTGCCTCTGCTACGCAAGCTACTGCTACTGCTATTGTACACGTGTGGAGCTACAGCGTCACGCTGCAGCTGCTTGCCGGCGCTGCCACTGTTGCTACTGCTCCCGTGCGGTGCTGTTGTGGCTGCTGCGAGGCGGTACTAAGCACTGTTGTTGCACGCTACTGTTGCGTGCTGCTGCGACTGCTGCCCGCTGGCGTTGCTACGGCAGCCGCTCACCGATGCTGCTGCTTCTACTGCTGCTCCGCCTGCATCCCGCCGCCGCTGCTGCTACAACTCTTTGCTACTGCCGTTGCTGCTGTGGCTACTACTGTGGCTGTTGCCCTACGCTGCTACTGCTGTTGTAGCTGCTAGCTGCCGTCGCGACTACTGCAACTGCTCCTGTGGCTGCAGGCCTCCACCGCTGCTGCTGTTGTAACGGCTCGACGCCGCTGTTACTACTGCCGCTGCTGCTGCTGAGGCTGTTGCCCTCCGCTGCTGCTCCTGCAGCAGCTTCTTGCCGCTACTGTTCCTACGGCTGCTGTTGCTTACGGCCGTCGCTGTTGTCTCCGCCGCCTCCACTGCTCCGCTGCAACGTAGTCGTGGTGGGTCCTTCCAAAATCTGCTGCTGCTGCTGCTATGGATGGCTGCCGCTACTGCCACTCACTACTGCTGCTGCTGCTGCGTTTCTGCTGCACAACACAACGAGTTGTTGCTCATTTGCTCTAATACCAAGAGAAACTTCCTGGAACCTTCCTAACCGCTTGCCACTGAACTAGGCGTCAGTGTTGAATCAATGTGTGATGACAGTCACAAGTCATGCACAAAACTTCAACGGTTTGGGAAGGGACACGTACAGAGTGTCAGGAAGCTCAAATTGAATATAATTGCAGAGAGAGTTACAACAATGTACAATAGCCAACTAAATAGGTAAGAGGCTTGGTGCGTAGCCAAGGACGCGTTTGGTTGTGCACTAGGCGCAACTCCCGCAAAACTACGCAAACTGCCAAAACGGCCCAATCGAGGCTAAAACACTCGCCCGGTCATAACGTCCTGCACAGGCGTCAAAATGACGTGTCGTTTGAACCAGAACGACCAGCACGACGAGCCAAACACGTCCGTAACGTGCAAGGCAGGTCTCCTCGTGACCCCGGAACATGTCTCTGGGTGCCCGGGTCTCAACCAACGAGCAAGTTACACAATGAAGCGCAGGGCAACACATCACGAGCGCACACTGGTTCAAGGCTCTCGGTGTCCACGTCGCACCGATACGACCCACCAGGTGCACAGGTTTCGACCAGAGGCACCTCGGGTCTCCTCGTGACCCCGGGCATGTCTGCGGGTGCCCAGGTCTTGACCACCAAGAAAACTCTAGCAACTACACACCCACAAACCTGGATGCTGGAACGCCGCAAGTGCATCACATCGGCAATGTCGTAGGTGATGATGTAGTGGCGGAATCTTTAAAATACCTGTGGTGCCACAATCGTTGTGTGGGGCGGTGTCGGCTCAAAGCCCACACAACAACACGTGATACCCCAAATTGATGTGCATGTATTTCGTGAGTAGTGTAAGTGACGTGGTTGTGTGCTGTTCCTGCTCTCATGCGTGTGTGGGGTGTTCGTCTCTGGGTCATGGGGGAGTGTTTGTTATGGCTGTAAGACATGCAAGTGACCTCTTGCTTCTGTCCACACACATGCTGTCATAGCACGCGACCAAGCTGACTTGAAGCTCAAGGCGCACACATGGTGGACCATGCATCATTAGCGTCTTAGCCGGGTGCAAAATTGGCGCGAGCAGCATCATGTTCAGTTGTGCTTGAGAGTACAATTGTTGGTTTCAACATAATGTGCTTAGCATTTGCTTAGCAAACTTTGGAGTGTTACTCCCAAGGAGACATGCATCCACATACGCTTGTGGTCGACGTGGCCATTTGTGTTTTTTATATGCATGCTTAGATAGGTTTGTTGAAGTGCTGCACCAGGTTGTTGATCCTACGGGGCCACACGTTCGGTTATTTTGAAGTATGAGAAACTTCTGGCGGCACGTCGGCGACCGGTCAGGTTCAATCACGGGGTGGCGGCCGGACCCCACGTCGAACGTTTCGCGTGGGTGGCCCGGTCGACTGGTTGCCAACACCTCGGATCTCCACTTATGCACTTATTGACTCCCGGCTACCCTTTCAAGTCTCTTAGTGTTTGAGCTTGCCACATCCATGGCGTCGGTGTGCACCACTTGCTTCCGTGCCTGCTAAGCATAATGTGCTAGCAAGCCTTTGCTACCTACACCGATGAGGAGCGGCAGCAACCCGTATGCAGAATTGATTGTGAATTGTTTTCCTTCAGAAGTGGGAGCATTCTATCAGTTGAAGGTCCAAAATGGGGACACGGGCCCAATTATGACCTGTGTTATATTCATTGCGAATTGTATACACACGTGGTCCGTTCCTATCTCACCAAACATGTGTATGGGACAGAAAATAGTTGACTCAAAGGAGCGTTTTGTGCTTGTTCCTCCCAGGCACACCATGCCAACCTGTGTAGTTCCCATGGGATGGTGATCCATTCCAGCTCACAAGTGGTTCACCATCCATATTCGATTGCGGTGAGAAACTGACTGGCATATGTGAGCACATGTGAGATGAGCACTGAAATGTTGGGTACAGTTATCTGATGATGATGATTATGGTTAGTAGATTAGGCAATTGCTGCCTGTACTGGAGCACTGATTTGTTCCCGCATGGCGGGAAGGAGAGGATCCTGTTCTAAAATTCAAAACGAGGACCCATTGAGGTTAGCTGAAATAACGTCCTGTCCAGGATTTTGGTTGCAGAACCTGCCAGGAGAATGAAGGTGTCGCTTCCAACCATGCATATGCCTTGTGTTGTGTGGACTGGTAGCCAAGGCAAGG
This sequence comes from Penium margaritaceum, assembly GCA_023375785.1. Classification (NCBI taxonomy): domain Eukaryota; kingdom Viridiplantae; phylum Streptophyta; class Zygnematophyceae; order Desmidiales; family Peniaceae; genus Penium; species Penium margaritaceum. The sequence continues at coordinate 185,379 of SZWC01000668.1, read as the reverse complement.
CAAAGCATTCCTTCATCACATTGTGTGTTTGTCTTGTCTACAGCTTGGAAAGGTCTAGACCTGCCTCCTTAGCCATTGTTTCCAGGCCTTTCCACTCCAGCGTCTTGATCGCCTTGGTGCTCAGTTTGAGGCGCACGTAGCGCTGGCCAGCTTCCCACCACACGCGCTTCCACTGCAGGTTTGGCTGCTGCAGCTTTTTCGTGCGGTGGTTTGAGAAGGACACCGAGTACCCGTTGTTGCGCTTCTTTCCAGTCAAGTCACACACGCGCTCTGCACACACCGAGCCAGGGATACAGGATGCGCTTGACAGGTGTCCCCACCATTGCAACAGCATGGACACGAGACACCGTGCAAACAGCTCAAACCTATGCAAACTGGGGAGAATTTGTGTGAGCAGTATGAACCAGAAAGAACGGGTGTGCACTGGTATGAACTACCTCTCACCAAAGTGGACTACTATGAACTGGTGCGAATAGGTTCAGTCCGTGTGAATTGGAGTAAATCGGTGCAAACCTGTGCGAGCCCGAGCAATCCAGAGCTAGGCAATAAGAATGGTTGTACTGCAACCGATGTCAACTGGAGCGAACGAATGCTGACAGACAATAACCTGGGCACATCGGGGCCAACCAGCACAGCATGGTGCCGGCCGTTACAAAGTAGTGAAAAGGTGCAACCCGGTGCGAACCATTGCGGACCACGCCAACCGATGCCAACCACTTTTCAAGACCTCATCCGATGCTCCCTAATAGCCAGTCCAG
>SZWC01000668.1:144173-183915 GCA_023375785.1 Penium margaritaceum | reverse complement strand
AAAGCGTACATTTCGCTGTCGGCAGACCGCAGACGTCCGCTGGATGCGTTCCCGATGCTCGCGACACGAGCCGTAGACAGCGCCGCAGTATGATTGAGGCAGGCCATTGCTGTCGACTTCTGAACCAGAGCGTGTGTATCGGGAGAGAGGATTTCCCTGCTAGTGGGACTCCCAACGACGAGCTACAACCGACCGCTGGATCCGACCCAACGATACCGCTGCTACGCGAAGGCAAAGACGGATGCGGCAACAACTCTCTCACCACTGCGCGATCCTATCCGCAAGGGGCTGCAGGGTGCCCTGGAACCCTCGTGGGAACCCTGGCGTCTGACGTGTGCACCACCGACGGCGTGTTGCACGCGCCACCCTTCGTCGAGCACTACACATCATCGTGCGATAGCACGAAAGAGTTGACCTGCACGCTTCATCCCTTTCTGGGCCCGAAGTCCGAACTGACAGTCGGGGGGTTTACATAAGCCTCAGAGGACAACCCGGCAACGCGTAACACAGAGCGAAACATAAATGGTTCACGGGGATGAGCTGCAAATCAGAAGGATATTCATGGAATTAAGACATTTTTTAAACTTTTATCATCAATAATTGTACTTTAATCACAAGTATCGAACATGTTCAGCGCATACATACAATAGCAAGAAACATAATGAGGCATGTGTTGGGTCTAGGACGCTCCATTCAGGCAACACGTGCAACGCTGCGTTTTAGTGGTTGCCTTGAGGAAATATGCCAAGAATTTGGGGGTTTTGAGAATATCGAGGCACCGTTTCACATAAATAAAGCATCGTCGAGAAGTCGACGGAACACAATGAAAACATTGATACGGTCCTCATAACTCTTTCGACCCTTCTGGAAAGTGGTCCAGCGTGTCAGAACCTTCGGGAGCGTAGTACCAGAGGTTGAGCAAGTGGCAATTATTGCTATGCCAAACAGAGCGTGCATGGTGAACAGCTATGAGTTGCGAGGCAAAAGACGGTTTGAGAATTTGGGACACTTGAGTAATTTGTAATTAGCGGTAAGTGTACCTCGATGGCAAGTGTCGGAGCGACCAAACACATATATACAATGCAAAAGAATGAGAATTTGAGACATATGTTGGGTCCTCGGCCCTCAAGTCAAGCGGCACGTGCGAGGTTGCTGAGTGAGTGGCGCATTCAAGAAGCTCCATCGAGAAGTCGGGGGGCTTTGAGAATATCGAGGCACTTCTTTATAAAAGTCCAGCGCCGTCGAGAAGTGAACTGAACGATATCGAAACATTGATATGGTTCGCGACACTTCTGTTCGACCAAACTAGAAGGTGGTCGAAGTTGTCGGAAACTTCTCGACTGAGGTGGGGGCAGTTGGCCAAAATGCCCGAAGGCCAAATTGTGGAAAAATCCTGAAGTCATCGCGTAGTGGGCTATGAATGTAAAGACAGAAATGCCCACTTGGAAAGTCCAAGAACTCCTCAACGTCTTGTACAGAACACTTCTCCCCCTGTTTGTCGCGACATCCTAGCGCGCCTACAGATGTAACCGGTGATGGTGATAATACCCGTCAATCAGAGGATCAACGTCGCAGAGGTTGTTGTCAGGTTCCTAGCTCTTGTGCGCCGCATCATAGTCGTGCCACTTAACGCGATATTCCGCTGTCTTGCCACGTCGTCAATGGCTGAGGATGTCCTTGATGACGTACTCGGTGTCCTCGTCCACTTGGACAGGAGGAGGGGGAGGCACATCCCTGCCCAAGAAGTTCTTACCGGGCCCCTATAGTGCTTGACCATGGTCATGTGGAACACCAGATGAACTTGCATGGTGTCGGGGAGTTTTAGTCACGTAACCACGGGGGTTTACATGCGCTCGATCTCAAACGGTCCCAACCATTCGGGTTTGAGTTTCAAACAGTTGGCTCCGTGGAGTTTGATGTTTGCCGAACTTAGTGTTGTGATTTGTGACGTTCCTGTCGACCTGTACAGTTTAATATGACCACTCGGCCGTGTCCATACTCGTGCAGATCCCTGATGCGGACCCTGGAAGCACCGGTGCGTCATCTGGTGGTGGACTACCATCTTGGAGCTGACTGACGACCGTTCCAGAGCTCCTGACGCTACCCGGGACCTCCTGCAGTTATTCTGCAGCACACAAAAGTTTATCGGTGGACTGGTGGTGGGCTCGATTTTCATGTTTTGTATTGTGTTTCCACCGCTTGATGCCGGATGCATGCATGTGACCAGTCGTAGCCTCCGGCTTTTGATTTTGCACGTCTAGGTTCAGACGGCGTAGCGATCTGATGTGTGTGCGCAGAGTTACGGCCAAAACAGTGGTTTTGGGCTGGTTTTATTATAGATCTTGCACTGCCGCGTGCGACACCTGCCGTGCGCCGCGGCAGGTACTCATGCCATGAACCTGTCATTTGTCAATCCTCTCTGCAAATGCTATTGAAGCATTCCGACACTTTGCCTTGTGTCACCTAGCCAGACCCTTGCCGGTGTGTGTACGACTTGTGACTGTCGTCACCGTCTGACCAAGCACTGACGCCTAGTCAGCGGCTTTGTCGCTAGGAAGCTTCCACGCATCTTCTCACTTAGGAGAACCCTGTTGCCAGCGGCGAACAAGTCGTCGCTACGATGTCGGTTTGCTGCTCGCTTCATCGCCGCTTGTGTCTTCGCTAGCGTCTGGTGTGTTTCATCCCAAATGGTGGAAAAGTCGCGGCGTTGGATGTTGACCACGGGAATGCTGCTCTATTTGTGGAGTCCGGCTGGTGTGGCGGGATGTTTGCCATTCACCACTTCGAACGGTATTTTACCCGTGACGGTGAACGTCGTTGAGTTATATGTGAGTTTGGTGGTCGGGAGTTTGGCTGCCGAATCCGTCCCGTGTAGCTTGCATAATGTGTAGAAAAGTTGTTTGAGCGTCCGCTCGGTCGGACCGTCGGTTTGAGGGTGGAATGCCGTGGAAAGTTGGATCCGACTGCCGTAGCGAGTCATCAGTTTGTGCCTGAAAATGATGGGTAAATGGACCGTCTCTGTCACTTGTGATGGTTTTCGGCACATTGTTTAGCCGTACGATGTTGTTTAGAAATAGCTGTGATGTGCCTTCGGCGGTGACCTGGTCGTTGTCGGGATAAGGTGGGACATTTTGGAAAACCTGTCAACAACCACAAGGACTGCGTCACATCCCTCGGATGTGACCGGTAATCCAGTGACGAAGTCCATGGAGATGTCGGTCCACTATTCCGTCGGAATGGGTAGCGGCTGCAGAAGGCCGGGTGATTGCATGCGTCGGGTTTTTTATCAGTGACACGTGTCACACAATTTGCAGAAGTTGGCCACGTCGGTCTGCATCTTGTCACACAAGTAGTACTTCGTAGCTTCTTCAGTGTCTTGTCCTCTCCGAAGTGTCCATGTGGACTGGTGTCGTGGCACTCTTCAAGCAGCATGCAGTGGAGGTTGTTGCTCGGGGGTACGACCACCTCTCAAGTGAATCGTCGTCCCCAATGGGGTGCGTCATACGAGAATTTGGCCTTGTCGTATCCGCCATGCTGGTCGTAGCCACGCGTGAGCCTCTGTTTGAGATACGGATCTCATTGCACCTGAAATGTTGCTGCCTCAGCCATCAAGTCTGGTCGACGGCTGAGAGCATGTGCTGGGTTGGTTTTACCCGGCCGGTACTCAATATCGTAGTCGAAACCGGACTCGAGAAATCCCATCCATCAGATTTGACGTTGATTGAGGTTCGGCTGCGTCTTCAGATGTTTCAGTGCATGATGGTCGGTGCGCACGGCATAGCGATGTCATTTAAGGTAGTACCACCATGTCTTAAATGCGTGTACAACTGCTAGTATCTCCTTGTCGTGTACGACATAGTTGAGTTCCGATCCGCGTAACATTTGCGACATGTGTGGGACTGGCTGTTCTCTGTTGCTGTGATCCTATAGGAGAACCGCGCCAATGGCTCGATCAGAGGCGTCCGTAGCCATGATGTAGTCGATCGTTGGATCAGCCAATCGTAGGGCTGGGCCGAGGTCAGAGCATTCCACAAAGCGGTGACCGCTTCCTGTTCGTTGTCTCCCCACCGCCACTCGTTTTTTAAGTGAGATCAGAGAGAGGCGATGATACCCAGGCGTAATCCCGTACAAAACGCCGTTAGTAATTGCCAAAGGCGAGGAAAACCTGGATGTCTCGAACGTTGGTCAGCGTCGACCAATCAGCGATAGTCAAAAAATCGATCGAACGACGACCGAGGTCGCACTTCGAGAGTTTTACGAAGAATTTCTGTGGTCGTTAAACTTCAAGAACTTTTTGGAGATGCCCATCGTGCTCCTCCGGGGTGCGGCTGTACACCAAGATGTCGTCAAGATACACCAGGACAAATTCATTGAGTTATGGATGGAAAATGTTGTTTATCGCTGCCATGAACGTCATCGGGGCATTCATGAGTCGAAACGGCATGACCGTGAACTCAAAATTCTTGTAGCGGGTTTGGGACGCCGTCTTCTTGAAGTCGGCGTCTGCTACGCGCATCTGGTGATAACCGTTGCGTAGGTCAACTTTGGTGAAAATTGGAGCCCCTCGGAGTTGGTCAAAAAGTTTGTCGGCACGAGGGAGAGGGTAGCGGTTCTTGATGGTAGCGTCGTTCCACGTCCGGTAGTCCATGCACATCTGCATCTCACCAGTTTTCGTTTTCACGAACAGGACGGGTGCAACGTATGGTGACGTAGATGGACGGACGAACCCCTCACCGAGCATTTTGTTGAGCTGCTTTTTTAGCTCGGTCAACTCATGGTCGCTCATCCGCGTGTATGACCAATGGACTCACCCGTGAAACTGTGTATCAGTAAGTGTATTGGGAAGTGAACAAACTAGTGAACATGGATGCTTCACAGAAACTACTATACATCGCATAGAGCCCATTATAGTTTTCACTCTATACGAGGAAAGTTCATGTGGGCTTTGCTAACATGCATTCATGAGGATATTTTGTGAAAAATTCCTGCATACAAGAATACACTCATTGATACACTGATTGACAAGTGCGTGAAATTGAGGTCATTAACCATAACTCCTCATCCGATAGGCTCCTCAAACTATGGTTCTGCTGTCCGGTTGCAGTTCAATGCAATGGTTGATGTCGTCTGCAGGTGGTAATGTTTTTGGAAGTCCGTCGGGAAGGATGTCTGCAAACTATTGGGTGAGAGGTTCGAACTCCTCGGGAACCATTGCAAACTTGGTTGATGCCGATGAGGTCGATGAGGCCGATGAGGCTGATGAGGCTGATGAGTCAGCCTCATCAGCCACTTCCGCTTCCTCTGTTGGCTCAAGAGCCCCTCGTTGTATGCAGTGCTTGGCGGCGTTGAGGAGTATTGGTTGCATAGGTTGTCTCTTCTCAGTCGCTACTGATTCCTCTGCTGCTTCCACCTTACCACTTTTGCTTTTGTTTTCTGCCCCACGCGCGGAAGTTGTCGCTTGGCGCCATTGAATTCCACATAGACGTCGCCAGTGTTCCAATCAACCTGTGGGTTGGACTGGTACAGGGAGTCACATTTGAGAATGATTTTGTGGTCACTCATTGGACATGACCGTTTTGTCCAGTAACTCTCTCACTTGGAGTCATAGTGGTTCTCAGAGTCTCCGTATCTGTAGCCTCTCGTCAACGTTCTTTCGAACCATATCGTTCATTACAAAACTGTGAGAGGTCCCTACATGCAGTAACGCCAGAACCATTCTACGACTCTTGCAACCTCGGGGTTACAGTTTTAGTGGTTGGTCGTCCTCGTACCCCTCGTCGAACTTAGCGATCATAGAAACCATCTGTGTTGTCGTGAGCCGTTTAGATGGACGATCGTTCAGCGCAGATCTCTCCTCTCAGACAGAGTCTATTATAAATGTGGTTCCAATGTGGCGTGTCCACATCCTAAGGTTCAAAGCTCTTTTGGGCAGCATTCTTAGACGAAACGTGGGCTTTCTGGTCGCCACACGCTATGTGAGCAGAGTTCTCACAGAATGGAACAACACCAAAAGTTCGAAAAGCTAGGGAGCAATTTGGTCGGTAATTTGGACAAGGACAACGTCAGAAAAGCTATAGTGCTAGTCGCAAGCTTTTCAACGCACCAAACCGCGTGCGATTTAGACCACCGTAGCGCTCGTTACGCGATTTGGAGTGCATCATTGGGTTTATGTCCCTCACAGAGCACCAGCGTGAGTGACGGGCGTCCGAAGCGCCCTGAGCCCCAATGAAGCACCAGGCGGCCATTTCAAAGCACACATGGCTCCAATGAACCATGGGATATTGCTTCTAGCATATCCCGTACAATGGCTGAGGCGCCCCCAAGGGGCGCCTCGGCCATGGTGTGCGTGGTGGGAGTCAAACTGGTCACCGCCAGATCAATTTTCCAGCCGGTACCACGTCTACCGTCCAAACCCGGACGGCCAGCACCACCTCCAACTTTGATGGACCGTAACTCCCTTGAGTCTTAACCGATTGCCGCGATTCAGATTGCAGCTGGTCGAGCATGTCCTCTCATTTTTGAAACATCTATCCATGCATGCAAACTTGCACTATACAAGGATTTGGAGCCATCGCCTTGAAAAACAACGACTCCGGGGCATGGCATGGGGCATTTTGTAACAGAGTCGCGCCTTTCATTCCTGCCCTTTTTTCCGTTTCCTAACTCATTTTTCTGCGAATTCCCCCCCTTTTTGGCCTGCTGCTTGCTCCGGCAGTTCTGAGCAATATGTCCAACTTTATCACAGTTGTAGCAGGTGCGCGTGTCTTTTTGGTCGATGACATCCACTTCCAACGAAGTCGAGGAGTCCCCTGATTGGCATTTCCGTTTCCACGATAAGTGTGGTTGGGAGGTCGCCAGCCGTAGGATTCTGTAGGGTTGTAGTCGATGCTGTCGATCTTGTCTACTGCTACGATCATCCGCGATAAGTCGTTCTGGATGCCGAAGATGGCAATTGTTTGCCGAATGTCTTGCTTGAGGCTGTTGTTGTCGTGAAAACAGAGTTCGTCGGGGGCAATTTCCGTACCAATGATGATCTTGCAGAATCTTCGCGTATACTGTACCACGCTTAACTACTGAAGGAGATGCTGGAGTTTGTACCAAGCATCAGATTTCTCGTTCAATCGTCCAAAGCATGCGAGCATTGCGTGCAAGAATTCGCTCCAATCGGTTGGTGGCATCAGCGCGTTTTGCCATTGTGGGTTGATCTGCTCCAAGTGTAGAACGCCTGTGGTGGGTGATGCGAGACGGGCGGCGTCGACCGTCGATGAGGCCCCGCCAGTCCCCTGTTGCTGTCTGATGGCCTTTAGATCAGCTACCAACTTAATGCCGTGCCACGCAGAAGTGCAACTGCGGGGTCATTTTTCTTCTGATCCTTATTGACCCTAGCAGCGGTGAAGTACACCTCCAAGTTCATCAGCCACTTCCGAACCGTTGGTCCTTTGGAGTTTGTAGGATCGAACGGTTCAGGGAGGGCAGGACGAATCTTCGGTTCGTTGGAGAGTTGGGTATTACTCTCGACGAGCACATTTTACGTGCACTTACGTTGTGAAGAGCTTCCATCGTGTCGTTGAGTTGGAGAAGATGGCTGTTGATTCCCTCGAGCATGGCGATTGGGTTCGCCAGTTCCTCGTTGATCCGCGCCTGCCGTCCGGTTCCACCCGTCGCTCCTGCTATAGACGTTGAGGCTGATGGTGGGGGCGACTGGTTTACCACCGTCGGATCCGTGGCCGGATTGGCCGTTAGAACCGGATGGAGTGACCCAGCTGCCACATAGCCTGTCACGCGAGCACTCGCTAAAAAACTTTGATTTTGATGTTAACTATTTTTTGTCTCATCGAATTTCGTCGAGAACAAACTTTCATGGAATTCATAGATACCACCGATATGATTAAAAATGAAATAATCGAAATCAATGCACTACCGCTATATTTTCAGAACTTGGAGTCCTGGGTTCTGTACCACTGGTTTTGACCTGGAGAAAACAGCATACATGCATTATATGCTGAAGAAATTCGGGTCGACGAACATTGGCTGGTCAAACCGAACGCGACGATCCTGCTGACTAAACGGTCTGCTGCTGTGCTGCCTTGCTGTCCTGCTGCCCCCCTGATTCAATGCCCCGCTCATTCGCTGCCCCACTGATTTGCTGCCCCGCTATTTGCTGTCCCGCTGATTAGACGGTCCGGTGCACTTGGACCTACCGAACCTTCCACGCGACACGCTCAACTATGTTCGCGCCATCAACGGGCATTGGACCGTTGAAAAACGAACGCACGAACATTGAATTGAAGTCGACGTTCGTCGAAATGAATTAAATGACCCGGACAAATAATCGAGTTTAAGGCACCACCCTTCAACTTTCGTCAAATTCAAATGTGCCACCTAATGAATTTGAACCCTGGAAAAAACTCGTCGAATGAATTATGGAACGGGTAAATGATCGAATTCAAAGTTTTTTGGGGTAGCCTGCCATGCCAGCACTTGCTGCTGCTCCAAGGTTCGCGTGCCCGGTCACGTTCTGCTAATCCATTGCTGAAGTTGTCGCCGAAGACCCGCTGTTGGTTGTCAGGTGCGCTCACTCGCCTCACGTCGTAGTCGTAGTCGTAAAGTCTGCGAAGTCTTGACGTACAAGATGCACAGATTGCTTGTGCGAGGTAGTCCTCTGGATGAGTAAACTAGTCAGTTGTCCCTCTAGCAGTCCTGTACTCTGATACCAAGTACCTTGCTGAACGGAGCTTGGATGGTGAACAGGTATGAGTTACGAGGCAAAGCACGGTTTAAGAATTTGGGACACTTAAGCAATGTGTAATTAGCGGTGAGTGTACTTCAATGACAAGTGTCGGAACGACCGAATACATATATACAATGTCGAGAATGAGAATGAGACATATGTCGAGTCATCGGCGCTCGAGTCGAGCGGCGCGTGCGAGGTCGCGCCATGAGTGGCGGATTTGAGAAGCTTCACCAAGAAGTGGGGGGGGGGGGCTTTGAGAATTCAGAGTCGCTTCTTTATAAAATTCAAGTGCCGTTGAGAAGTCGAACGAACGTTATCAAAAAATCGATATGGTTCGCGACACTTATGTTCGACCATTCTAGAAGGTGGTCGAAGTTGTCGGAAACTTCTCGGGCGGAACACCGGAGGTTGGGGCAGTTGGCGAAAATGCCCGTCGGCCAAATGGTGGAAAAATCCTGACGTCTTCGTGCGGTGGGCTATGAATGTAAAGACAGAAATGCCCACTCTGAGGGTTCAGGGACTCATGTACGTGTGGTACGTAATAATCATACCCTCGGCCAGACGACGTATAATTCCAAAGATTGTCGTGCGGTGGGCCACAAATGTAAGGAAAGAAATGTCCACTCGTGGAGATGAAAGGACTCGTGTATGTGTGGGATGTAGCACTTCCCCTCAATTTAGGTGCGACATCCCATCGCGACATCAGACGTGGGCCGATAACACCGTTGATCACATGATTGACATCTCGGAGGTTGATTGCGTGTCGTTCTCGGCAATGGACGCCAGCTCTGACTTGATAGCCGCGTCCCACTGGACCACTTCTGGTTGTACAACCGCCTCTTCCATGGTTTTCGGTTCTGCTGCGGCTGCCATCATGCACCGCGCCATACCGATCTAGCTGCCCGTTGTTGCGTCGTACCGTTTAAACGCATTCCGCTGCCTTCGGCCGCGTCATAGTGGGTTACGCCGGCTGCTTGTCTTGCTGCCGCTCCTTGGCAGACCCGTTCACATCCTCCGCCTCCTCTGCTCCGACTGTTGTGACATGTGCCTCAGTGACACCTGCGTTTGTACCGTCGCCCTGCTACGCCCCAGCACCATCGCACTCCGAAGAAGCTTTGTTGGTGTCAGCATCCTCCGGCTCCTCCTCATGAGTGAGGACCTGGAACCATTCCCCCTGCTTCTAAGAGTCCACCATGCCAATGTCACTGCTACTGCTGCTGTGGGTCTGCTGCTCGTCGATCTCAACGTCACGGCTGCTGAAGACCTCTTCCTTGCTCACGTCGTAGAGCCGGTATACCTTGGCACGGGGGTCTAATTTTTTGTTGCGCCGTTGTGCCGTTTGCACCATCGCGTGCGCCTTGCACCGAAAGACCTTCAGGTGTGCCTCACAAGGCGTGCACCCGCTCCATACCTCCTGCGGCGTCTTCCAGCCGCTCTTCTCCTTCTGCACCACCGTCGGGGCCAGGTTGATGGTGTAGCTTGCCGTACGCACCGCTTTCGCCCAGATATTTTGCGGTAATCCCGCATCCACGAGCATTGTTTGCACCATGTTTAGTAGCGTGTGGTTTGCTCGCTCCGCCATGCTACTCGATGGTGATGAGTAGGGAGTTGTGTGCTCCCACTTGATGCCCTGCTGCTTTAGACACCCGCTACAGCCCGTTGTCGCTGCGTAGCGCTCTGACCTTGCATCAAGTCTGCCTCTCCACCGCAGCGACGTACTCCTTCAGCCGGTCCAGCACAATGCCTTTCTGCTGCATGATGTCCACGCAAAAGATTTCTGCTGCAGTCATCGATGAAGGTGAAAAAGTACCACACGCCACCTTTTGACAACATTTTGAATGGTCCATACATATCGCCGTGTACGATCTCCAGTAGGTCCTGGGCACACCCCACGTTCTCCTTGAATTGCTTGCGCCTCGCCTTGCCCAAAATGCAAGGCTCGCACTTTTTGTGCGCTGCTGCATCTGCTGCCACGTCTGCTGCACCGGTGATGTTGAGGCCACAGACCATGTCACCCTTCACCATCTCTTTCACGATTACGGGTGACGAATGCCCCAGCCGCCACTGCTAGAGCTCTCTATCAGCTCCCCCTCCTTTGGCCAGGTTGATGGTGCGTTCTTGCGAATCTGTTGTGTCTGCTACTGCAGGGATCACCTTTGTCTCCACGACGTAGAGTCCGCCTTCGCGTTTCGCCTCCAGCACGACTACCGCTGGCGTCCATGTGCACCACTGCGCCTTTCCTGCGGAAGAGCACTTCATACCCTTTATCAGTCAAGCGACTAACACTTAGAATGTCAGCCAGGCCGGGGACATGCTGCACATCACAGATAATACGTAACATCTTCTCACCATTCACATCCACCTCCACCTCAACGTCTGCTTGGCCGACTGCCGGCTCGACTTCGTCGTTGGCGACCACCATAGACTTGGCAAATTTGGTGTAGTGGATGAACCCCACCTTTTTGACTTGGGTGTGCTCCTCGGTGTCAGAATCTAGGCACCACTTATTGGCCCCTTTGAGGTTGTGATTTGAGGTGCCGTTAAGGAGCGCCTTCTTGCCTTTGGCATCCTTGCCACCGGCCTTCGTCTCCTCCGGGCACTCGCGGGCCCAATGGCCCTTCTTGCCACAATTGCGGTACACACCCTTCTTGACGCCCTTCTTGCCGCCATGCTCTCCGCTGCCTCCCTTGCCGCCGTTGCCGCCACCACGCGTTTTGGTGACCGGGATTGATAAGGACGATGATGCCGCGCCGTCACTGCGATGATGTGCCTCGTTGCGGATGTACTCAGCGAATGCACCATAGGTGAGCTCGTCCTCCGTCCATCCATCAAGAACGGCAATGAGGAGGCTATAAGTCTCAGGTAGAGCCATGAGAAGGGCCATCGTGTGTAGTTGAGAGTCGACCTTCCACCCCACATCGTTGCATTGCAGGGCGAGTGACTCAATCTGTTACATGGTGACGAGGATGCCCTCGTCCTCCTCGATCCTCACCGTTAGAAGCCGCTTCATTGCGAAGATCCGGTTCGTGAGCTAAGTGGACTGGTGAATGGTGCAAAACGTTTTCCATGCCTCGGCTGCTGACGTGTAGCCTTGGAAGTAACCCCACTGGGTCTCAACGGTAGACGACCGCAGAAGCATGAGCGCCTCCGTCTTTTTCTATGCAAAAGCCTGCTTCTCCTTGTCTATCACAATCGTCTCGTCGAGCACCTCCATGCCCTTCATTAGGTCGAGTATGTCAGGAATCTGTCGTGGCGTGCTCTGATCCACCTCAGTGTCCACCGCTGCTTAGTGCAAAGAGACTTCCAAGGGAGGTGTGTGCTTTGGGTCGCCACAACACCAAGGGAGCAGAATTCTGGCAGAATGCAGGTTGCGGAAACTGAGAAGGGCTGAAGACCAATAATGGTCAGTTATCTTGGTGACAGTACATCACAGTCTTATAGCCTGTGATCTAAGCTTTCCAACACATCCAAGCATAGAGCCCCTGCTACGGCCATTGAAGTAACACCATGGTGGACCCCCCATCATGCCCACGAACGGAAGTTACGGGAGGCACTTTGCCGCCGACGAGCCGAAGCGCCCTCCCTGGCCCTCCAACATGGGGGGGAGGCTCTCCTACATCAAGGATACCTCCCACGTCCATTCCCTGATGGCCCACGTGCCTTTGGAGCCCATTGGAGTCGAACTCGGATCACCGCGGTGGAATTATTCCGTCACCAACGACGGACACCCAGATTCCATCCGCCTACCACCCGAACTTCGGATGGGGCTAACTCTGTGAATTCTCAACCAAATCGAGCAACTGAAAGCTCCAAACTGCATGGCGAAAACCAGGGAGTCCAAATCTGCAATCAGATCAGACATTCAACCACTCCCTAGTGGTCGAACCAGGAACCACGCAAACGTCATCCATGACAGGGGCACTTTGTAACAATCTCCCCCGTGCACCTTTCATGCCGGATGCCCTCATGCTCACTCATGCTCATCCACTCCTGCGCTGTCAAGTCCTGCACAACTTGTCAACCCAAGCCCGTCAATGCTGATGACATGCCGATCCTGGGTTTGCGCCTTGGTCAAGCCATCTCCGAGCATGTGCTTTGTGCGGCAATACTGCAACACAACCTGTCCCTTCTCCACCATGTTGCGTGCGTAGTGGTAGCGCATGTCGATGTGCTTCGTCCTCCAAAGCTGCATCAGGTTGATGGTCAGCAAGATGGAGCCGGTGTTGTCCTCTTGAACCACCGTAGGCTCTTGCTACGGCACGCCCAACTCCCCCAGCAATCTGCAAAGCCACATCGCCTCCTTGACTGCCTTGGCTAGCGCAATGTACTCGCCTCCACCGTGGAGGTGGCGACGCAGTCCTTCTTCCTGCTGCACCATGAGACCGCAACACCTGCGAGGAAGAACACGTAGCCAGAGGTGGACCTCCTCCCGTCCACATGGCCGACGTAGTCTGCGTCCGTTTAGCAGACCAACCGCAAGGGGTCTGACTTCCCTTTTCCGTCGTACTTCAGCCGCGCGTACCGCGTCGCCTGCAAGTACCGGAGGATGTGCTTCGTCGCCCGCGAGTGTAGTGGCCTAGGGTTGGCCACGTACCTGCTCACTTCACCCACCGCGTAGGCCAAGTCCAGCCGAGTCACCACCATAGCATACATGAGGCTGTCCACTACAGATTGGTACGGCACCTCTGCGATGTCCTCCTTCTCCTCTTAAGTCTGCGGCGCCATCGCCGCACTCAGCTCACAACTCGTGGATACCGGACTGCCAACTGGTTCCAGCCCTCCATGCCATACCGTTTCAGGACCTCAGCCACGTATTTGGCCTGTCCCAGCTCAAGCATGCGCGCCCTCCGGTTCCGCGTAACACGCATCCCGAGGTAGTACTCCAGCTCCCCCATGTCCGTCATTTGGAATCTGCTGCTTAGCTGCTCCTTGAGCTGCTGCAAAGCCGCCAGATCTGATGAGCACAGGATCAGATCGTCCATGTAGAGTGCAACAATCTGATGGAGTCCCTTACTATGCCGTACGTACACGCTGTGGTTTGATTCACAGTGCTTGAAACCGAGCTCCGCCATGTAGCCGTCCATCTGCCGGTACCAACACCTGGGCGCTTGTTTGAGCACATACAAGGCCTTCCGCAGCTTGCACACCTTGCCCTCCGGTGCATCCACCCCCTCCGGCACCTCAAGGCAAATGTCCTTGTCGATGATGCCGTTCAGGAATACCGTCTTGACATCCATTTGGTGGATCTCCATATCCTTTACGGCTGCCACCGCGAGGATTGTCCGGATGCTCATGAACTTGGTGACTTGCGTGAACGTCTCATCATAGTGTTTGCCTTTACGCTGCGTGTACCCCTTCGCTACCAGCCGCGCCTTGTACTTTTCCAACTTGCTTTCCTTGGTGAGCTTCACCTTGAACACCCACTTGGAGCTGATTGCTTTCGCCCCATCGGGCCAATCCACCACCTCCCAAGTGTCGTTCTCAGCAAGGGACGCAAGTTTAGATTTTATTGCTTCGTCCCACTGCTTCCCTTCAGGCCGTGCACGTGCCTCTTACACAGTTGTCGGCTCCTTTACGGCTGCCATCATGCACCGTGCCATGCCGACGAGTGGCTTGTGCTCGCGTCATACCGTTTTGCTGCATTTCGCTGCCTCCGGCTGCGACACGGCGACCTTGGCAACGCCGGCTGCTGGTCTTGCTACTGCTGCTCTGCTGCAACGTTGTCCTCGGCTACGGGCTCACTCGCGTTGGCTGCTGCGTCTTGCGCTCCAGCAGCACATGCACATGCTGCAATGCCCTGCTGCACTCAAGCACCGTCGTCCTCCGAGGCATCGACCATTGCAGCCGCCGGCTCCTCCTCACGTTCAAGGAGTTGGAACCACTCCCCTTGCTTTGGGGACTGCGCTGCGTCGATGGAGTTACTGCTGCTGCAGTAGCTCTGCTGCTCATCAAACGTGACATCGTTGCTGGTGATGACATCTTGCGTCCGTGGGTCAAAGAGGCGGTACGCCTTGAGCACACTCTTGTACCCGAAAAACGCATACACCTTTGCACGTGGGTCCAGTTTGGAGTCTCTTCTTTGCGCGGCCTGCACCAAGGCGTGCGCCTTGCACCCAAACGCCTTCAGGTGCGCCATGCTTGGCTTGCGCCCGCTCCACGCCTCCTGCGGCGTCTTCAACCCACCCTTCCCCTTCAACACCGCTGTGGGGATGAGGTTGGTGATGTAGCACGCCGTACTCACGGCCTCGGCCCACAAGCTCCGTGGTAGTTTAGCGTCCACGAGCATTGTCCGTGCCATGGTGAGTAGCGTCTGGTTTGCACGCTCTGCCACACCATTTGACTACGCGTGTAGAGAGTGGTCGGCTGCCACTCAATTCCCTGCTCCTTCAGCCACCCTCCGCAACCCACGTACTCGCCGCCATTGTCGCTACGTAGCGCTCTGATCTTGCGGTCAGTCTGCATTTCCACCGCTGCGACATACTTCTGAAGCCTGTCCAGCACCTCGCTCTTCCGCTTTATGAAGTAGACATAGAGTTTTCAGCTGCAATCGTCAATGAAGGTGATGAAGTACCGCACGCCCCCAATGGATAGCGTCTTGAGCGGTCCGCACACATCGCTGTGCACGACCTCCAGTAGGTTCTGGGCCCGCCGTTGTCCGTCTTCAAACGGCTTGCGCTTTGCCTTGCCCACGATGTAAGGCTTGCACTTGTGCTGTGTGGAATCTGCTACTACGTCTGCTACACCAGTGATGTTGAGGCTACGAACCATATCGCGCTTCGCCATCTCCTGCACGGCTGCGGGCGACGAGTGCCCGAGCATCCGGTGCCATAGCTGCAGATCTGCTTCCCCACCTTTTACGAGGTTGACAGTGCGCTCTTGCGGGTCTGCTGCGTCTGCTGCCGAGGGGATGACCTTTGTATCAATGATGTAGAGGCCTCCCTCGCGCTTCACCTCGAGTACGACCTCGCTACTACCGTCCATCCGCACCACTGCACCTTTCCTGCCAAAGAGGACTTCATACCCCTTGTCTGTCAAGTGGCTCACACTCAAAATGTCAACCAGGCCGGGGACATGTTGCACGTTCTGAATGACACGCTGCACCCTTTTACCACCAACCACCACCTCCACGTCCACATCACCTTGGCCGGCCGCAGGTTCGACCTTGTCGTTGGCGACCACTATGGACTTTGCGGACTTCGTGTAGTTGTTGAACCCCACCTTCTCGACTTGGGTATGCTCCTCCGCACCTGAGTCGAGGCACCGCCGGTTGACGCCCTTCAGGTCATGGTTCTTCGTGCCGTTGAGGAGCGCCTTCTTGCCTTTGGCACCCTTGCCACCGGCCTGCGCCTACTCCGGACACTCCTTGGCCCAATGGCCCTCTTTGCCTCAATTATGACATGCACCCTTCTTGGCGCCCTTCTTGCCGCCACCCATACCACCGCCTGGCTTGCCGCTGCTGCTGCAACCATGCGTTTTAGTGACCAGGGCAGTTGAGGATGACGAGGTCTCGTCACCGCTGCGACGGTGTACCTCGTTGTGGATGTACTCGGCGACTGCGCAGTAGGTGAGTTTTGTCTCTTCCCAACCTCCGAGCACGGTGATGAGAGGGCTCCAACTGTCGGCTAGAGCCATGAGGAGCACCATCGCCTGCATCTTCGTGTCAATCTTCCACCCCACATCATTGCATTGTGAGGCAAGAGAATCGATCTGCTGCATGTCGGAAATGACGTCCTTACCCTCCTCAATCCTCACTGTCAAGAGTCGCTTCATTGCGAAGATCTTGTTGGCTAGGGATGTTGATTGGTGGATGGAGCAGAGCTTCTTCCATGCGTCAACTGCCAGGTCGCAGCCATGGATATAGCCCCACTGAGATTCATGCAGCGCCAACAAGAGGAGCATCAGCGCCTCCGTGTTCTTCTTAGCGAAGGCCGTCTTCTCCTCGTCCGTTCTGCTTGCATCTTGAACCTCCGTGCCCTTCATAAGCTACAGCAATCCCTTGTGCACGAGGTAGATCTAAAAATGCCACCGCCACAGCCCAAATCCAGGGCTGCCCATGTACTTTTGGATGGGCGAGGACTCCGGCTTTTGCGCAATCTTGAACTTCTCCGATGGACAGTCTCAAACTGCGACGGCGAACTCGTCCGCGACGATGCGCCCGTGCATTGTGGAACCCGTGAATGTCTTGGTAGCCTGGTCAGGGTAGTGGGCCCATAACCCTTTGTCAGAAATATGTCCTGGTGTGCTCTGATCCTTCTAAGTGTTCACAGCTACTTAGTGCAAAGAGACTTCCAAGGGAGGTGTGTGCTTTGGGTAGCCAGAACACCAAGGGAGCAAAATTCTGGCAGAATGCAGGTTGCGGAAGCTGAGAAGGGCTGAAGACCATTAATGGTTAGTTATCTTGGCAAGAAAACATTAGATTCTTATAGCCTGTGATCTAAGCATTCCAACGCATCAAAGCATGCCCAAAACGGAGCAGTAGAGCCCCTGCTACGGCCGTTGAAGTGACCCCATGGTGGAGCCGCCCATCATGTCCACAAACGGAAGTGACGGGAGGTACTTCGCCGCCGACCAGCCGAAGCACCCTCCCTGGCCCTCCAACGTGGGGGGGAGGCTCTCCTACATCAAGGAGACCTCCCACGTCCCTTCCCTGATGGCTCACGTGCCTTTGGAGCCCATTGGAGTCAATTTCGGATCACCGCGGTGGAATTATCCCGTCACCAAGGACGGACACCCAGATTCCATCCGCCTACCACCCGAACTTTGGATGGGGCTAACTTTCTGAATTCTCAACCACATCGAGCAACTGAAAGCTCTAAAATGCATGGCGAAAACCAGGGAGTCCAAATTTGCAATCCGATCAGACATTCAACCACTCCCTAATGGTCGAACCAGGAACCACGCAAACAGCACCCATGACAGGGGAACTTTTTAACATAGTAGCCCCTTGTGTGCGAGGTGGATCTCAAAGTGCCACCTCCACAGCCCAAAGCCAGGGCCACCCGCGTACTTCTGGACAAGCTACAACTCCGTCTTCAGCACCATGTTGCGCTTCTACTACCTGGGCCGTTATACGTTGACAGCGAGGTTGTCCGAGACGCTCGTCCTGTCCGCTGCGGAAGCCGTAAAGGTTTGGGACCGGTCAGGGCCGTGGGCCCATAACCCTTTGTTATAAATGTGGTTCCAACGTGGCTTGACCTTTTCCTAAGGCTCAAAGCTCTTTTGGACAGCAGTCTTAGACAAAATGTGTGCTGTCTAGTTGCCACACGCTATGTGAGCAGAAATCTGACGAAATGCAGCACACCCACAGTTTGAAGAGCTGGGGAGCAATCTTGGATAGTCATTTGGACAAGGACTACTTCAGCAAACTTCTGGTGCTAGTCACAAGCTTTTTACGCACCAAACCGTGCATGATTTGGACCACCATAGTGCCCGTTACGCAATTCGGAGTGCATCATTGGGTTTGTGTCGCCGACAGAACACCAACGTGAGTGACCGGCGTCCGAAGCGCCGTGAGCCCCAATGAAGCACCAGGCCGCCATTTCAAAATGCACATGACTCCAATGAGATATTGAGATATTGCCGCTTGCATCTCCCAAGGGGCGCCTCGGCCATGGTGTGCGTGGTGGGAGTCGAACTGGTCACCGCCAGATCAATTTTCTAGCCGGTACCACGTATGCCGTCCAAACCCAGACGGCCAGCACCACCTCCCAACTTTGACCGACCATAACTCCCTCAATTTTTAACCGATTGGTACGATTCACATTGCAGCTGGTCCATCATTTCCTCTTGTTTTTGAAACATCCATCCATGCATGCAGACTTTCACTGTAGAAGGATCCGGAGCCATCTCCCTGAAAAACGGCGACTCCAGGACATGGCATGGGGCATATTGTAACAGAGTCGCGCCTTTCATTCCCGCCCCTTGCCGTTTCCCGACTCATTTTTCCGCAACTTCTCCCCCTTTTTGGCCTGTTGCTTGCTCTGGCAGTTCAGAGCAATATGCCCGACTTTACCGCAGTTGTAGCAGGTGCGCGTGTCTTTTTGGTCGATAACGTCCACTTCTATCGGAGTCGAGAAGTCCCCCGACTGGCTTTTCCGTTTCCCCGATAAATGTTGTTGGGAGGTCGCCAATCATAGGATTCCTGGATCCGAGCATTGTAGTCAACGCTGTTGATCCTTTCTGTTGCTGCGATCATTTGCGGTAAGTCGTTCTGGATGCCGAAGATGGTGATCGCTCGCCGGATGTCTCGCTTGAGGCCGTTGTTGTAGTGAAAACAGAGTTCGTCGGGGGCGATGTCCACACCAATGATGATATTGCAGAATGTCGGTGCATACTTTGCCACGCTGGACTACTGAAGGAGACGCTGGATTCTGTACCGAGCGTCAGATTTCTCCTTCAATCGTCGAAAGCGTGCGAGCATTGCGTGCAAGAGTTTGCTCCAGTCGGTTGGTGGCGTCAGCGCGTCTTTCCACTGCGGGTTGATCTGCTCCAAGGGTATATCCTGCGGTGGACGATGCGAGACTGACGGCATCCGCCGTCGATGAGGCCCCACTGGTCCCCTGCTGCTTTCGGATGGCATTTAGATCGGCCAAACAAATTAATGCCGTGGCACGCAACTGCGAGGTCAATTTTCTTCTGATCGTCATTGACCCCAGTAGCGGTGAAGTATGCCTCCAAGTTCGTCAGCCACATCCAAACCGTCGGTCCTTTGGAGTTTGTAGGATCGAACGATGCAGGGAGGGCCGAGCGAATCTTGGGTTCGTTCGAGAGTTGGATATTACTCTCGACGAGCACATTTCACGTGCAATTACATTGAGAAGAGCTTCCATTGTGACGTTGAGTCTTGGAGCAGATGGCTCTTGATTCCCTTGAGCGTGGAGATTTAGTTCGCCTGTTCCTTGTTGATCCACGCCTGTCGTCCAATGCCACCTGACGATCCTGCTATAGACGTTGAGGCTGTTGGTAGGGACGACTGGTGTACCGCCGTCGGATTCGTGGCCGGATTGGCCGTCAGAGCCGTTGGGACTGACCCAGCTGCCACATAGCCTGCCACGGCAGCACTCGCTGCCACTCCAAGGTTCGCGTGCATGGTCACGTTCTGCTCCTCCATTGCCGAAGTCGTTGCCGAAGACCCGCTACTAGTCGTCGGGTGCACTCGCTTGCCTCACGTTGTAGTCGCGAAGTCTGTGAAGTCTTGACGTATGAGATTCTCTGACCGCTTGTGTGTGGTAGTCCTCCGAATGAGTAAAGTAGTCAGTTGTCCCTCCAGCATCGCTGCGCTATGATACCAAGTGTTATGCCAAACAGAGCAAAACACGGACATGTATGAGTGAGCGAACAGGTATGAGTTGCGAGGCAAAACACGGTTTGAGAATTTGGAACACTTGAGCATTGTATAATTAGCGGTCAGTGTACTTTGATGAAAAGTGTCGGAACGATCGAACACATATATACAATGCCGAGAATGAGAATGAGACATATGTCGAGTCCTCGGCGCTCGAGTCGAGTGGCTTGTGCGAGGTCGCACCGTGAGTGACGGATTCGCGGAGCTCCGCCGAGAAGTTGGGGGGCTTGGAGAATATCAAGGCGCTTCTTTATGAAAGTCGAGCACCGTTGAGAAGTCAAACAAATGATATCGAAACATCGATATGGTTCACAACATCGATATGTTCGACCATTCTAGAAGGTGGTCGAAGTTGTTGGAAACGTCTTGTGCTGAACAGTGGAGGTCGGGGCAGTTGGTAAAAATTCTCGTCAGTCAAATGGTGGAAAAATCCTAAAGTCTTTGTACGGTGGGCTATAAATGTAAAGACAGAAATGTCCGCTCGAAAAGTTCAGGGACTCATGTATGTCTGGTACGTAACAAATATACCCTCGGCCGGACGACGTAAAAATCCAGAGATTTTTGTGCGGTGGGCCACAAATGTAAGGAAAGAAATGCCCACTCATGGATTTTAAAGGAGTCCCGCGCGTGTGGG
Source organism: Penium margaritaceum (assembly GCA_023375785.1). Lineage (NCBI taxonomy): Eukaryota > Viridiplantae > Streptophyta > Zygnematophyceae > Desmidiales > Peniaceae > Penium > Penium margaritaceum. Next base: position 163,203 of record SZWC01000668.1, on the reverse strand, counting down.
ATGTAGAACTTCCCCTCATTTTAGCTGCGACATCCCGGCGCGACATCAGACGTTGGCCGATGACGCCTGTAATAGCTGTTGATCACATGATCGACATCTTGGAGGTTGTCGGAGGGCTCCCAGGTGTTGTGCGCGACATCGTAGCCGTGCCACTTGACAAGATAATCGGTCGTTTTTCCAAAACGTCGATGCCCATGGATGTCCTCAATCACGTACTCTGTAACTTCTTCCACTTCAATTGGAGACGGGGGAGCGACGTTTCTTCCGGGGAATCTCTCTCTAGGGTCTCAGTAGTGCTTGAGCTCGTTGACGTGGGCACCTGCGTGGATGGCCATGCTATCTAGTAGGCGAATTCAAGCGACAACCGGGGTTTGTGTTTGTTTGATTTCAAACAGACGCAACCATCGGGGTCTGAGTTTCACGCAGTCTTGTCCATGGAGTTTGATGTTTTTTGAGTTGAGTAGGATGCTATCGCCAGCGCAGAACACGTCATTGGTGCGATGTCGCTCTGCTGCTCACTTCATAGCCGCTTGCGTCTTTGCAAAGGGTCTGGCGTGTTCCTTCCTACATACTAGAGAAGTCCCATTGGTGGATGTAAACCACCAGAATAACACTCACGCTTTGCAGTGCTGTCTGTGTAAGAAGACATTTTCTGTAAACCACCTCAAACGGAATTTTCCCGGGTGCGGTGGAAGTTGGGGAATTGCATGCGAGCTCGGCGGTCTGCAGTTTTGCTGTCCAATCAGTGCCACGAGGCTTGTTTAAAGTGTGGAGTATTTGTTTGAGCATCCGATTGGTCCGCTCGGTTTACCCATTGGCTACAGGATGGAATGCCATCGATAGCTGGATCCGACTGCCATAACGCATCATCAGTTCATGCTGAAACAACTAGTGAAGCGGCCATTTCTGTTGTTGATGATGGTACGTGAAACACCGCGTAGCCACACGATCTAATGTAGAACCAGTCGTGATGTTCCTTCTGTGGTGACAGTGGTGGTCGTTGGGATAAAGTATGACCTATTGGAAAACTTGTCCACCACCACAAGGATGGGTTCATATATCTCCGGGGCGATAGGCAGTCCTGTCATGAAATCCACGCTGATTTCGCTCCACGGCTCCGTTGGAATAGGTCTTGGTTGAAGCAGTCCCGGTGGCCTCAGTGCAAGTCTTTTGGATTGGTGAACCAGTGCTTCATCATCCATGTACAAGGAGGGGACATAGATATTCTTCCTTCATTGTGCAGCACCAGTAGCCTTCACATGTGAAGTACCTTCACAAGTCAAAGGATCATCAAGTAAGATGGAGGGTGAGGGCCAAAGAGAAGGTTTTCCTATACTTAAAAATCAATCTGTTTTACATAGATTACACATGGGCAAGGAAAAAGGACGTAATGTTGCAGACCATGCACAACGCCAAGACGTAGAAGCTCAATGCTTGGCGATAGAGGTGCAACACTTGGCTCAACAAGAAGCCCCAGTCGAAGAGGGTGTGGAGCATGAGCGAGAGGCATTAAAGCAACAGTTGAGGGCCCAAGAACTCCTACGTCAGCAAGAGCAGCTCACACGCAAAGCAGAAGCTACTCAAACACAACGGTTGCAGTAGTTACAAGCAGATGAAACAGCATAAACAGCTCTGCTTTAGCAACAACTCACTTGGTTTCAGTAATATTTGAAGTAGCATCAGCATTAGCAGCACCAGAAACAATTACAACAGAAGCAACAGTAGCAACCGCAGATGCAGGGACAACCAACGTCACAATCTTCATCTGTACAAATGCCTTAAGTAAATCTTCCACCTTTCATGCAACCAGCCACACCTCCACCGGCACAGGCTCTACCACTTGTCCCAGTAGGTGCTCCATAACAACCTGGTGCTCCATAGCACCAGTTCGGTAGGCATATCAGCCATTCGTGCCACCAGTTCACAGGGTAAAATGAGCAGCAGCAGCGGCAGCTGCAGCAAAGCCGACATTTAAACCAAATCCAGTGATCAACATGCTGCAATGCCATGTGCAAGGGCCTCCCACGGCTGTGCAAGGCAAGCCTTTCCAATGCCTAGAGGATAATGTGCAAGCATCTACAGCATCACTGTAGCTACACAAGATCTCCATTGACAAGTTCGATTGTAAGGAATTCCACCAATGGACGCACAAGTTCAAACAAGTCGTCCAGATGTACTACCTTTGGAAGTTCTATGATGGCTACTACTCTCCTCCACCAATGTCATCACAAGTGGTGGCAGAGTTGAAACACTACACCACAATTGCATTAATGGTACAAGAGAATCAGCTGAGCTCTCACATACAACAAGCTATTTGGATGTATGAGGGAGGTTCAGAGGCTGTCCATCACGCATGGTCCTAAATGTTGAGGACCTACATGTCTGGCAACTCCACCTTCAAGTCTCACCTCCTGATCGAGCTGCCTCACATCAACCTCAGCAACTTTGACAGCGTCGAATTCTACATCAACAAGGCTAAATCACTCTGAGACCAACTTGTAGTGACAGACACTCCTGTTTTAGAACCTGTTTTGTGACTTTCCTCCTCAACGACCTTACTAGAGATTTGGACAACGTACGCAAATTCATGAAGTTTCAGCACGAAGCAAAGTTGACAGAGACCTACATCTGTAAGATGTTGTGTTAAAAAGTGCCCCTGCCATGAATGCCGTTTGCCGTTTTCCTGGTTCGACCACTAGAGAGTGGTTGGATGTACGATCGGATTGCAGATTAAGACTCCTTGGATTTGGCCATGCGATTTCAAGCTTTCAGTTGCTCGATTTGGTTGAGAATTCAGAAAGTTAGCCCTATCCAAAGTTCGGGTGGTGTGGCGGGTGGAATCTGGTACCCGTCCGGGATGACGGGATACTCCACCGCCGGTGGTCCGTGTTCAGCTCCAAGTGGCTCCGTAGACCCCAAGGCCCTAGAGGAAGCAACCAGGGAGGTCCCCTGGACCAGGGCAAGCCACCCTTTGACTTTTAATTCAAGGAAAGGCGCTTCGAGCCGTCGCCAGCTCGTGTTGGAGACGACTTGCGTCGGCAGCAGACAAAGGCGGCTCCACCAAGGATTGCTTGGATGGGCGTAGCAGGGACTATACTGCTCCGTTTTGGGTGTGCTTTCATGCGTTGGAAAGACCAGATCACAGGCTATAAGAATCTGGTATAATCACACCAAAATAACTAATCATTAATGATTTGCAGCCCTTCTCAGTTTCCGCAATCTGTATTCTGCCAGAATTCTCCTCCCTTGGTGTTGTGGCGACCCAAAGCACACACATCCTCTGGAAGTCTCTTTACACTAAGTAGCCGTGGACACTTAGGTAGTTCAGGGCACGCCAGGACAGCATTCCTGACAAAGGGTTATGGGCCCACAGCTCTGACCTGCCTACCAAGACGTTCACGGCTTCTGGAACGCACGGGAGTGTCTCTCCGGGCAACGTCGCCGTCACACTTTGAGACTGTCCATCGCAGAAGTTCAATATGGCGCAGAAGACAGAGTCCTCGCCCATCCAAAAGTATATGGGCGGCCCAGGCTTTGGGCTATGCCGGTGGCATTTTGAGATCTACTTTGCGCACAAGGGACTGCTGGAGCTCATGAAGGGCACGGAGGTTCAAGATGCGAGCGCAACGGAGGAAGAACACGGAGGCACTAATGCTCCTATTGTCGGCACTGCATGAATCTCAGTGGGGCTACATCAAGTGTTGCGACCTGGCAGCTGACGCATGGAAGAAGCTCTGCTCTATTCACCAATCAACATCCCTAGCCAACAAGATCTTCGCGATGAAGCGACTCTTGACGGTGAGGATCGAGGAGGGTGAGGATGTCATTTTCGCCATGTAACAGATCGAGTCTTTTGCCTCTCAATGCAATGATGTGGGGTGAAAGATTGACACGACGATGCAGACGATGGCGCTACTCATGGCTATAATCGAAAGTTTGGGTCCTCTCATCATCGTGCTGGGAGGTTGAGAGGAGAATAAACTCACCTACGGCGCAGCCGCCGAGTACATCTGCAACGAGGTGCACAGTCGGAGCGGTGGCGAGACCTCGTCATCCTCAACTGCCCTGGTCACAAAAACGCAAGGTGGCAGCAGCAGCGGCAAGCGAGGCGGCGGTAAGGGCGGCGGCAAGAAGGGCGCCAAGAGGGATGCATGCCATAATTGTGGCAAGGAGGGCCATTGGGCCAAGGAGTGTCCGGAGGAGGCGCAGGCCGGCGGCAAAGGTGCCAAAGGCAAGAAGGCGCTCCTCAACGGAAGGAAGAACCGTGACCCGAAGGGCGCCAACCGATGGTGCCTCGACTCAGGTGCGGAGGAGCATACCCAAGTCGAGAAGGTGGGGTTCATCAACTACACCAAGTCTGCCAAGTCCATGGTGGTCGCAAACGACAAGGTCGAACCGGCGGCCGACCAAGGTGATGTAGACATGGAGGTGGTGGTTGGTGGTAAAGAGGCACAGTGTGTTATTCAAAACGTGCAACATGTCCCCGGCATGGCTGACATTCTGAGTGTGAGCCGCTTGACAGACAAGGGCTATGAAGTGCTCTTCCGCATGAAAGGTGCAGTTGTGCGGATGGACGGCGGCGGCGAGGTTGTGCTCAAGGCGAAGCGCAAGGGAGGCCTCTACATCGTTGAGACAAAAGTCATCCCCTTAGCAACCGACACATTAGACCAGCCAGCACGCTTTGTCAACCTCGCTAAAGGCGGGAGAGTAGACCTGCAGCTGTGGCATCGGCGGCTGGGGCTCTCGTCGCCTGTAGTCGTACAGGAGATGGCAAAGCGCGACATGGTTTGCGGCCTCAACATCACCGGTGCAGCTGATGCAGCAGCAGATTCCGCATAGCACAAGTGCGAGCCTTGCATCGTGGGCAAGGCGAAGCCCAGTCCGTTCGAAGACGGATAACGGTGGGCCAAGAACTTGCCTGAGGTCGTGCACAGTGATGTGTGCGGACTGATCAAGATGGCGTCCATTGATGGCGTGCGGTACTTCGTCACCGTCATTGACGATTGCAGCAAAAAAATCTACGTCTACTTCATGAAGCGGAAGAGCGATGTGCTGGAACGGCTGAAGAAGTATGTCGCAGCAGTGGAGAGGCAGACTGGCCGCAAGGTCAGAGCGCTACGCAGCGACAATGGCGGCGAGTTTGTGGGCTGCGGAGGGTGGCTGAAGGAGCAGGGGATTGAGTGGCAGTCGACCACTCCATACAGGCCTCAGTCAAATGGCGTGGCAGAGCATATGAACCAGACGCTGCTCACCATGGCGCAGACAATGCTCGTGGACGCAAAGTTCCCACGGAGCCTGTGGGCCGAGGCTGTGAGCACGGTGTGCTACATCACCAATCTCACCCCAACGGCAGTGCTGAAGGGGAAGGGCGGCTGGAAGATGCCGCAGGAGGCTTGGAGCGGACGCAAACCAAGTGTGGCACACCTGAAGGCGTTCAGGTGCAAGGCGCACGCGTCGGTGCAGGCCGCGCAAAGGAAAGACTCCAAACTGGACCCGCGTGCAAAGGCATATGCGTTCGCCGGGTACGAGAGTGCGCTCAAGGCGTACCACCTCTTTGACCCACAAGCAGAAGACGTCATCACCAGCCACAACGTCACATTTGATGAGCAACAGAGCTACTGCAGCAGCAGCAACAACATTGACACAGCGCACTCTCCAAAGCAGGGGGTGTGATTCCAACTCCTTGAGCATGAGGAGGAGCCGGCGGCTGCAGAGGTCGATGCCTCGGAGGATGACGGTGCTGGAGCGCAGCAGGGCAATGAAGCAAGTAGAGGTGCCGCTACAACGCAGGATGCAACAGCCGACGTGGGGGAGCTCGCGGCCGAGGACAACGTTGCAGGAGAGCAAGAGCAGGACCAGCAGCCAGCGCCGCCAAGGTCGCCGCATCGCAGCCGGAGGCAGCGGAATGCGGCAAAGCGGTATGACGCGAGCACGGGCCGCTGGGTCGGCATGGCACGGTGCATGATGGCAGCCGTAATGGAGCCGAAAAACGTGCAAGTGGCGCTTGCACGGCCCAAGGGGCGCTTGCACGGCCTGACGGGCAGCATTGGGACGAAGCAATAAAATCTGAACTCGCGTCTGTTGCTGAGAACGGCACCTGGGAGCTGGTGGGTCGGCCTGAGGGGGCAAATGTGATCACCTCCAAGTCGGTGTTCAAGGTGAAACTCACCAAGGAGAGCAAGGTGGAGAAGTATAAGGCGCGGCTAGTGACGAAGGGATACGCGCAGCGGAAAGGCGAACACTACGATGAGACGTTTGTACCCGTCGCCAAGTTCACAAGCATCCGGACGATCCTCGCGGTGGCAATCGCAAAGGACATGGAGATCCACCAAATGGATGTCAAGACGACATTCCTGAACGGCATCATCGACAAGGAGATCTACCTTGAGGTGCCGGAGGGGGTGGATGCGCCGGAGGGCAAGGTGTGCAAGCTGCAAAAGGCCTTGTACGGGCTAAAACAGGCGCCCAGGTGCTAGTACCAGCAAATGGACGGCTACATGGCGGAGCTCGGCTTCAAGCGCTGTGAGTCAGACCACAGCATGTACGTGCAGCGCAGGAAGGGACTCCATTAGATTGTCGCACTCTATGTGGAAGACCTGATCATCTGTTCATCAGATATGACGGCTTTGTAGCAGCTCAAGGAGCAGCTGAGCAGCAGATTTAAGATGACAGACATGGGGGAGCTGGGGTACTACCTCGGGGTGAGCATCATGCGGAACCGAAGGGTGCGCACGCTTGAGCTGGGGCAGGCCAAGTACGTGGCCGAGGTCCTGAAGCGGTACGGCATGGAGGAATGCAAACCAATGGGCAATCCGTTGTCTACAAGCTGTGAGCTGAGTGCGGCGATGGCGCCGCAAACTAAAGAGGAGAAGGAGGACATGGCAGAGGTGCCCTACCAATCTGTGGTGGGCAGCCTTATGTATGCCATGGTGGCGGCTTGGCCGGACTTGGCCTACGCGGTGGGCCAGGTGAGCAGGTACGTGTCCAACCCTGGGCCACTACACTGGCAAGCGGTGAAGCGCATCCTCCGGTACTTGCAGGCAACGTGACATGCGTGCCTGCAGTACGATGGAAAGGGGAGGTCAGACCCCTTGCGGCTGGTGTGCTACACTAATGCGGACTACGCCGGCGATGTGGACAAGAGGAAGTACACTTCTAGCTATGTGTTCTTCCTTGCAGGTGCAGTGGTCTCATGGTGTAGTAGGAAGCAGGACTGTGTCGCCACCTGCACAGTGGAGGCGGAGTACATCGCTATGGCCTAGGCGGTCAAGGAAGCGGTGTAGCTCCGCAAATTGCTGGGGGAGCTGGGCGTACCACAGCAGGAGCCTACGGTGGTCCAAGAGGACAACACTGGCTCCATCTCGCTGACCAACAACCCGATGCAGCACAGGAGGACAAAGCACATTGACGTGCGCTACCACTACGCGCGCGACATGGTGGAGAAGGGACAGGTTGTGCCGCAGCATTGCAGCACGAAGCACATGCTCGCTGATTGCTTGACCAAGGTGCAGCCCCAGGATCGGCACATCATCAGACTTGCAGGGCTTGGGTTGACAAGCTGTGAAGGGCTTGAAGGCGCAGGAGCGGACGAGTAAGAGTGAGCATGAGGCATCCGGCATGGAAGGTGCACGGGGGAGATTGCTAAAAAGTGCTCCTGCCATGAATGCCGTTTGCCGTTTTCCTGGTTCGACCACTAGAGAGTGGTTGGATGTCCAATGTGATTCCTGATTTGGACTCCTTGGAGTTTTCCATGCGATTTTGAGCTTTCATTTGCTCGATTTGGTTGAGAATTCAGAAAGTTAGTCCTACCCACAGTTAGGGTGGTGCGGCAGGTGGAATCTGGTACCTGTCCGGGATGACGGGATACTCCACCGCCGGTGGTCCGTGTTCAGCTCCAACTGGCTCCGTAGACCCCAAGGCCCTAGAGGAAGCAAATAAGGAGGTCCCCTGGAACAAGGCGAGCCACCCTTTGACTTGTCAATCAAGGAAAGGCGCTTCGAGCTGTCGTCGGCTCGTGTCGGAGACGACTCGCGTCGGCGGCAGACAAAGGCGGCTCCACCAAGGATTGCTTGGATGGGCGTAGCAGGGGCTATACTGCTCCGTTTTGAGCATGCTTGGATGCGTTGGAAAGCTCAGATCCCAGGCTATAAGAATCAGATGTAATCGCACCAAAAAAACTTACCATTGATGATTTTCAGCCCTTCTCAGTTTCCGCAATCTGTATTCTGCCAGAATTCTGCTCCCTTGGTGTTGTGGCGACCCAAAGCACACACCTCGTGTGGAAGTCTCTTTGCACTAAGTAGCCATGGACACTTAGGCAGTTCAAGGCACGCCAGGACAGCATTCCTGACATGTTGCTCATTGAGCAACGCGATCGTCTTTTGGCAAAAGAAATGGAGCGCATTTTCTCACATGTCACTTACAAAGATTTTGGCACAGCCGTCAACTCCACTCAGCCCTCCTGGAAGATGGAACCCACGAGGAATTCAACCTCCTCCCAGTGGTTTGCTTAATCGGGTCCAAATGCCAATAGGTGCAACTCAAGCGGCCGGTTGCGTGTGTCACGTCCTATAATTTTCATTACAACAAGAAAGGACGCAAGGCTAAATATTGTTGAAAGCAGATGAGAGAGGAGAAGGAGATGAAACAGGGAGCAAGTCAGGAAACGAGGGGGAGAAGGAGGATGGAGGAAAAGAGAAGCAGACTCGAAAACAGGGGAAGGAGTCCAAGAAAAAGGAAGAAGACAAAGGTAAGGCATATGACTACACTGGGTTTGTGTTCCAGCTGTTAGGAACACAAGACGACACGTTGGTTTGCTCCACCTACGTATGGTACCTCAACAGTGGGTGCACTTCACACATCACATTTGACAAGTCATGCCTCCAAGAGCTCCTACCTTCTACAAAAGGCTTCGTCACAGTGGCCAACAACAAGCGAGTGCCAATATTAGAGAAAGAAGAAATGACTGTGACTGGGTACGAGGGTGGTCAAGTTAGTTTTGGTGGTGTAGTGAATCTGCTCCCTATGAAACAATTGATGAGGAAAGGTGAACGCATTGTCAGTAACGGACAGCACATCACTTTAAAGAGTCATGAGAGAAAAACACTCACCGAAGGCCGCCTGCTATCGCACAACATGATCGAGTTGGACTTCAAGGCAACAGCTTCAAGCGACTCTGAATCTCCTTTCGATGCAGCTAGTCTCCACCAACCCTCTGGTGCAGACCTACCTATTTGGCACAAACGCCTCAGCCACGTCAACAACCCGATTATGCAGTCAATGCAGAAGAAGCCCCAGGTCAATGGTCTTGACATTAAAGACAACGGTGACAAGGACGCATCACAGTCATGCGAGGACCACGTGCCCCTGAACTCCACAAGTGGACATTTCTGTCCTTTCAGTAATGCCCCACCGTGCGTCGACCTGACGATTTAGAGGCTATTCGGCCGAGGGCATTTTGGCCAACTGCTCCGACCACCGGTGTTGCGTTCCAGAAGGTTGTGACAACTTCCACCCCTTTGTAGATTGGTCGACAGAAGTAACACAAACCGTATTGATGTTTTGATACTGTGCGGTCGACTTGTTGACGGTGCTGGACGTTTGTAAAACCGCGCGTCGATATTCTTGACGCCCCCCGACCTCTACAAGCAGCCACTGACTGTGCGACCTCGCACGCACTGCTGGCCTTGAGCACCGAGGGCCCAACACATGCCTCAGTCTGATTCTCACCATTGAATATATGTGCTCAACTTGTTCGACACTTGTCATTACTATACACTTACTACTTAATACAGATTATCCATTTGTCCCAATTCTTCAAGTTGTCTTCTGCTTCACACCTTTTCCTTGTGAAACACTCACGCTCCGCTTGGTGTAACAGGTACAGTACTGCAGTATTCCTTGCCTCATGAACCTTGCAAGCATGCATTTTTGCATGCACAACAATCTCACCACTAGATAACGTGGAACAGGGCTCACAGGTTTGCCGGAAGAGACATCCATGGCTCTTGCATCTCGCCAGCTCATGGAATTAATTATTTTTCCCCCGCCATTTCTGAGAGCCCAGCCTCTTTTAGAAATAACTCCCTGACTGATAAAGAAAGCAAAAAAGGTCTCGTTTGCTTGTAAACACTCCTGGCAGTGATGGATGGAACCGTATTTCCCCATTCTTATGGAAGTTTCAAAGAAATAATATCGCAATGCTACTTTCTAAAACATGCTTTCTGGTGATACAAGGTTTTCCCAACATCACAGGGCAAATCCTAGTTGCTCGATAGAAAATTCACAAACATTGCGTTGCCTGCTGAAGATGTTGAGGGGATGCACCACATGGCCCTCGCGACTCGATTTTTGTGGCCACACAATGACGTGGCGCCGTTGACCGAGAATGCTTGTGTGGTCTACAGAGCTTGCAATCATTACTCATCATGAGAGGCACTTTGTTGAATCTCCGGAATACGGATTTAATTTTCCTCCCTAGTCTGTCCAGCAGTCCATTTCATTTCGTGAACTTGTTCTGACATCCTAGTTTGGTTGTCGGGGGAGCACTGCCTAAATAGACGTGGCCACTAGCAAAGCCCAAAAAACAATTTCCCCCCCAAATATCTTCTGTATTGCCGTCTGGCGAACCAAACGTCCATTTGGGATGCTTGACCGTTACTGTGGCCACACAGAGGCCGTGTGGTGCAACCCAAACTACCCCCTAATTGACGCCAGCGGAGAATGGATGCCAGGAAAAAATGCGACACTTGTCTGTTTGATAGCGATTGAATTAGCAAACAGCCTCCATCACCATCTACATGCTGGCCCCACAACGACATCAACACAGTGCCTCTGCTTTTGTGAGCTTCTCGGGGAACCCATCATATGGCTTGCGCTCATCATGCCACCGCTCATGATTCCTCCTCATCGCCAGAGCGCAGCAGCATGTTGCAGCAGATGCGCAGTCGATGCAAAAGTGCGGTGCAACAACAATGACTTGCCAACGTGTATCTCTCCGGAATTACCAGAGTACCTAGAAACGTGCCAAAGCAGTGGGAGACAGCAAAGGTGAAAGAGTGCGACACAGACAAGCCAGGAAGAGAGGACCAAAGAAAGGAGACCATTCGACAGACAACCAGGCAACAGAGACCAGTACCACCTCGTCCACCACTAGTTAGTCTCGCACAACAACGAGATTCCACTCTAAGCAATCGGGTGCAAGGTCGTTCAGCTGGACTTAGAACTCTCACCACCCACCCGGTGAAGTTCCAGACCCTCTCGCATTTGCAGCTGATTGGAACAATCAAGTTCCAAGCTTCTGTTCCCGTGAACGTGAATGGCCGCAGTCCTGGCCACTGCTCTATCACAGCTCCGGCAATCAGTCATTGCGGGAGCCATCAATTGGTTAATCCTCCTCCATACAGTTGCCATCCTGACACACTCGGTCTGCTCCGTGGTCCCCTCGGACCTGCTGTCCACGGTCTGGCAAATTTTTCTCATTTTATCATCACCTGTGTCTAGGGTTTGGCGTCCGGGCAACCGATCCCTTCGGTTACTTGTTCTTCTGAGACCCACATCACGGCACGCTTGGTCTCACCCCGTCTGGTCGCAACGTACCCGTCTGCCACCCGTCGCAACCCAAGTCTTCAAAATTGCCGAATTTAAAACCAGCAGCGACTAGGGTTTCGCACTTCGACCAAGATTTTGACAACATGTTACATGTTTGCAGGAGCTGCTGCCTATTTCGTGCTTGCTGTGATGGCAATCCATCATTTTCAACATATTCCACCAAAATTGTATGCCAGCATGGACAACAACATCATGTGACGTGGATTCGCTTTCAAAGAAGGGCAAGTGCAGTTCACAAGCTGAACATACATTCACATGTTAAGGAATGTATAACCACCATGTAACCGTGGATGAAATCAATGCAAACGTGCATTCACAACAGAAATATGTCTGACATCCGTCCCCCCCCCCCCCCCCCCCCCCCCCCCCCCCTATGTGGATCTGCCCACATGAACATGAAGGAAACCCTAACAACCTATGCCATGTCAATGCTTTCCGGGAGCTTGATCCAGTTCTTCAGTTCCTGGATCCTCTGCATGGTGTCCCCACGCATGGCACGGCAAAATTCCGTGTCTGTGTGGCGAGCGAGAGAAAACACACGGTCACAAGCACAGGACGTAGCCTGCACTGGCAGCAAGTCTACCACTGCAGAATATAGGATGTGCCACATGTCCTTGTGCACACGCCAAAACTGGATGATTTCAGCGTCCTCAGGCACTTGCGGAGTGCGGATGTATACAGCTAGCTCACTGAAAAGGGGCTGCACGGGAGGTTTGTGGTTACAAACATGCGTCCGTGCTTATATCCATGACGGCTATGTCCGCCGAAGTTTCCGGTAGGCAGCCCCTCAATGCCAGCGGGGGAGTTGTAGTCCAGCGCGGAGCTGTGCCACCCATCCTCGATGTGGTTGTCTGCGTTGTCTGTGTTTTCTCCGCTGTCTGTTTTTTCCACGTTGTTTGTATTGTCCGTGTCCTGTTCGTCGTTGTCGTCCTGCTCGTTGTGGACGTATCCCTCGACGGTGTTGTTTATAGCTTCCGCCAACGCTGCAGCTTCCGCGGCTGGTTCTGCAGCTTCTTCTCGAGCTTGGCAAGCCATGATGCACGCAGAGGGTCGGGTGACAGCAGGTTCATCCGCCGTTGCACCACAAGGAAGGAGTGTGCCACGTGGTGGCATGGTGAAAGCAGCGGATGCTGCAGCTGCATCTGCTGCCAGTGTAGCTTCAAGAGCACCCGCATCTGGACTACGCGGCGCTGTCGCTGTTGCTGCAAGCTGCTCTTGCTTGTGCTCTGAGCCTTCGCAACTCCTGCCGCCGCCTGCTGCCCATGCATGCTGCTGTGCTATGTTGTTGTCGTTGTCTGGTTCGGCATCGTGGGCTGCATCGTCGTTGGCGATTTCGGCATCCCTGTCGTCACGTGGGGACGGCGGAAGCGGGATGTTGATTCCAAGGAGCTGGTCCAGAAAGGACACAGCTTGGCTTGTGTACGCACGTTCAGTAGGCAGAACCGGGGGGGAAGGGCGGGAGGAATGCACATGCTGCAGATAAGCACGCTTGTACGGAAGAAGGATGGAGACGACGGTCTCCTCCACGGTCATGGGGCTGACCTCACCCGGCTGTCCCTCATACGTCTCCTCAAAGTATGCACAGTTAAACCGTGGGTCCAGGAAAGTGCCCATATACTGCATGTCGTCGGTGAGAGTGTAGTACAGTTTCAGCTGCGTAGCTGCCGCCGTCAGCCTGGGTCCCAGCACACGCTGCACTGCCAGCAGCTCGTGGTCAACGTTGTCCAGGTGCACGATGTCTGCTGCATCAGCCTCGGTCACTTTTTCTTACATGCCGCTGCATGCACCTCGAGCGCGTCCAGCATCTCATTGTAAAACGGCACGGCGAGACCCAGGCAAGGTTGCGTTTTGCTGGAGATGTGCAGCGTCATTTTCCTGAACGGCTCCAGCACTTTGGTAAGGTAGTGGATGGTGGCCCACTGCACGCCTGACAGGCGTAGAGCGTGCGTGCGGTTGTCACCAAGCCATGCTTCAACCGGCTGTCGTTGATTGTATGCCATCGAAAGCATATCAACGGTAGAGTTCCAGCGGGTGCGGCAGTCGACCTTGAGTTTTTTGTACGGTGCAGTGACATTGGCAAGGATGTATTCCTCGATCGAGGCCTTCTGCTGGGGGCTGCAAGAAGAGAGAAACATACTTAATATTCAGATAGAATGAAGGGTCGGATGTAAGCGACTGCGAGAAGGGGAGGGGGTCTAATATGTTTTTACCTGTGGCCAAAGTAGTTCGTGAGAGTGCGGATGCGAGCGACAATCTGCTCCACTGCATCAGACGAGAGGATTTGCCCAACGCCCAGGTCGGGGACATGATCGAAGCACCGGACACAGCTATTGTGGCGGAAGCCGAAGCAGTTCACAGCGAGATAACGCCGGACCATGGCCACGTTCACAGATGTGTTGTCCATTGTTAAAGACGAAACACGGTTCCATATGCCCCAGTCCTCCAAGGTGTCGCGGTACACAGTGTACAAGGCCGAGGTGTCATGGCTTCCTAGCAGTGGTGCGAATGCCAACAGGACGTTGAAGATGGGGCCATGGTAGAATGCATGGTATGTGATGGCCACATACGCATCGTTAGCGCTGGACGTCCATCCGTCCATCGTAAACAACAACTTGCCCTCGCACTTTTGCAGCACTGTCCGCACAGCCTCGTAGCGAGGATGGGAATTGATTATCTTGTGCCCAATAGTGGGAGGGAAAAGAAGGCGGGCTGCAGGGTTTGCATGTTCAAAAGCTTCTTGCAGCCAGTCTGACTGCAGGACAGTGAAAGCAATGTCATTCTCCGTGAAAAAATTCCACATGCATGCGCAGAAATATGCCCGGTCCCATGTCGGGCTGTCCATGCCAAGGTGGATGTTCGGAACATCCGCATCGGACGGGAACGACTGGCGTAGAGTGTGAGTGGCCCTTCCTGTCGACGCCATGTGTTGGGCAATCAGCCAATGGAACGCTAGGATGTGGTTCCACATAACAGAGGTGTTGCCATCGCGGAAAGAAATCTTCTTGTCGATGTTGATCCGTGTGCATAGTACACATTTTGCATGGGAAGGTCGGCCAAACGTTGAGGGTGGGATGCGAGCGGAGTTCATCCAGCACCAAGCACATCCGTGACGGGAGGCAGCGGCGGACGGATGTAGCTCTTGGATGACCGTGGGCGAGAATCCATCAGGGGACCCATCAAGCCTCGTCGTTTTGATGCTTTGCAACATCATTTGATGTGTATGTTATCTTGTGCATGCGGTGCATGAAGTTAGAACAGCGACAATGACGGAAAAAAACAAAGTGACAAATGTACAAGGCTGGGCGTCTGACGTGGAACTCACCAACTTAGCAGAAGAAAATTGCGGAGGCTGTAAAGGACAGACAAAAAACTCCATCGTTTACGCTCGACCAGGGATTAGGATCCCTGGTCGAGCGTAAACGATGGAATTTTTTGTCCTTTTCTATTAGGGTACTTTGGAGACCTAATGGAGTGGCACAGTTTGGCCACAGTAGGCTGTGGCCAAACTGTGCCACTCCACTAGGTCTCCAAAGTACCCTAATAGACCTATGTTTCTTTCTTACCTGAAACCCCAACTGCGGAACATCGAGGGTCCTAGCGTCGTCCCACCGAGCCACCTCCAACGCTGCCGCCTTGTACACTATGTTTTCCGCGTGGTTCAAGAGCCAATCATGATCTTCCGTTCGGATAGGCTGAAGATCCAGCACCCGTACGATGGAGCGTGGTGTTTGGAAGTGGGCGTCCGTCCAATAAGGACTGATGACTATTTTCTGAGTGTCAGTACTTCTTTACGCACCCGATGCAAAACCGAGATTACGAACGGTGTCCTGTAAGCAAACGAAAGTCGTCATTTTATGCCCTTTGTCTTTCTGATTATGTTTTTTTGCATGGGCATTTCTGCAAAATATAAAATTTGTTTCACATTTCCGACCAGGCACACATGCAATTAAACAAAAAATGTGAATCCTATGCAGACTCTGGTTCGATACTGGTGCTAATGGTCACAGACCGTGCCTGTTGACCTGAGACCCAGTTTGCCACGCACGAAGTCGCAAACCCTCCCCAATAAACGTAAAAAAACTGTATTCTATCCAAGTATGTCGAACCGAGAGGATCCCGAGTCGCTGTTGGTGAACAGTTCCTCGCGACACATTCTTGGCTGGTGCGGTCGGGTTATTACCTGATACCCGTAAGCCGTGTGCCAAGGCTCACCTGTGTCGAATACACTAAGGTTCAATTTAGCAAGTCAGCTACGTGCAATATCAAAATGCCAGGCAATGACACCGCCAGAGTCGCTTGTCATGCTGGAAGCAGCAGCATCGTCTCCTGCACCTCGGTTGAACCCTCTAAGAGCAGGACCAGCGAGGAGAGCAGCAACGGGGCTGAAGAATGAGTTAACGACAATGCAGCTCAATGTACCTGAACCAACAACGTCGGTTTAGGGCCCTCGGACCTGAACGGATGCATTGATTTCATTTTGATTCTGTGTGTTGGGGGCAGGACGCGATGCGACGAAGCCACCCACAAGAACTTGCAGCCCTTGCCAAATCCGCCAAAAGAAGCGGCGAAGAAGAACAATTAATCAAATGCCACCCGCCGATTCGTTGTGATTTGGCGGTGATTTTTGCTTATGTGGCATTGTTCCCACATCTTGGATAACATCCTATCGGCCGAAACAACTAGAATCAATCGAAATGCCTGGGATGAAGACGTTTATAAATACAACTACGGTCAAAGCTACGTTTCCCTCTTGCCGCCAGGACTCTAAATCCTCATGGCTGCGCACGAGCAAGGCTTGCTGCGTGACACGGCCGAAGACACCACTCGACGAGCGCGACTTTGAACAAGACCTAGTTGCTCTCCCACTGATTCGAACTGTTACCCTCCTGATCGAGGAATCAAGGAAGAATCATAGTTCAAGAGGGAAAAGTATGCAACCCCAGAGTCAAAATCAACATCAATGCGTCAGTTCAGGTCCGAGGAATGCGTTAACTACAGCTCAAGCAGCCCACGCAACCCTCTGCAACTCGAGGAAGAGTACTCATCAGCTTGCGATCCGTTCCAGCTCCGCTACAATGGCCATCTCACAGAGACTGGCCAGGGTGCATACGGGAAGGTATCCAAGGGCATTCTCCACTATTCAGAAGGCGTTCAAGTTCGTCTCCTGCGGTGCGCGGCTGATCCTTGCTTCAAGAGGATCCGCAAGGAATTTGATCTTGCTTGCCGGCTGAATGAGTGCTCCAACCTGCTGTCAGTAGACGAGTTGGTGATCAACGATGAAGGAACAGAGGGATGCCTCATCTTGGAAGTATGCTCTGGCAGCGACCTGTGGAGTTATGTCTGAGGGAGGCATGGCAATGTAGCAGCCGGACGTGGCTGAATACAGGCTTGCCTGAAGCAGAGGCACTGGCCATGTTCAGTCAGATGGTGGCGGCGGTTGCAGGTGCCCGTGCAGCAGGCGTCATCCACATGGACATAAAGCCTCAGCATCCTCCTCCACAGCTTGCCCAAGGGATGGCGTGAGGATTCTACCGTGGCCATCCCAGAGGCATCCACTGTGAAGCTTATTGAATTCGGCCTGGTCATGGATGTCTTAGAGGATGGCGAGAGGAGCACGCTGGGAGGAACTCCACCATACATGGCCACGAAGGTGGTGGCCTCCTGCCTGACGGGTGATGCGGCAGCAGGTGGAGGATTTGGTTTGAAAGCTGACATGTGGTCCTTCGGGGTTACCCTGTATGAGCTTCTCTCTGGTTGCGTGCAGTGTGAGCATGTTCCAGTGCCTCCTGGCTGCGAGAAATACAAGATCCCCTTCCTGGCTGCCCAACCTGGCGGTGAAGCTTGTCTCCGGTTTGAAGCTGATGGGTGGATGGGCTTGTGGGCACCGGTTAAGGCCTTGGTGAGGCGGCTCATGAGCTTTGACAAGAAGGAGAGGTCGATCGCAGCAGAGGCCGCCAAGATGGTCAATACACTCCTGTGACAAGTGGCACTAGTGTTGGTGTCACAGACATGGTGAAGCTGCGGCCGCGCTCCGCGGCTGACTGTTATGGATGTTTTCTGCCATGACAGTGGCAGTTGTTTTGGAGGACTCCACCAACAGTTTATTTTTTATCTTCCTGGCACAGCTCCTGTACCTCGCTAATTTGTTGAACAATGCCTCTACATTGTGTGACTTTCTATTTTTCTTTGCCAATTCACCATGCAGAGGGAAAATGGAGTATGAACTCGATTATTGGCCATGCCTGCCGCTAACAAGTGAATATCTCTTCAAGTGAGAAGGCTGCCTCAGTGTTTCTGAAATGTATGCAAAGAAACCAATCAACATTACTTTTCTGTGAGACCTTCCTTCCCGTTAAAGTAACAGGCAGCCCCTCCCTGCCGCCTTCTGTCTTCTCCCTTTGTAAGGCAACCGCCATTTTGCTACCAAAGGGCGGAAGGAACATTGTGGAGACAAGAGCCAATCATGACAACGTACAATCAACGCAACACTGCACGTTTGAAAGAGGACAAAATCTCATGTCCTGAAAAACTGTAGGCCTGTAGGGGCTACAGATTGGAACTCATTGAGTTATGATGTGAGCCGTCCCCATCTATTTGTACAGCTTACTGTGACCACTCGGTCGTGTCCATGCTCGTGCAGATCCCAGATGCGGACCCAACTGGCGCCGGAGCACCGACGGGTGGTGGCTCCACCCACCAGCAGCTGCCAGACAGCTGCCACAACATTGCGGGTGCTTGCTGGGGTGCTCTGCAGTTTTTCTACAGTCGCTAGAGTTTTCTCGGTGGACTGGCTCTTGAGTCCGATTTGCATGTTTTGCATTGTCTGTCCACTGATCGATGCTGGACTTGTGCGTATGACCAGTTGTATCGTCCGGCTTGAGATTCTGCATCTCTAGGTTCAGACGGTGTTACGTTTGGGTGCCTGTGCGCTGAGTTATGGCCAAAACAATGGTTTTGGGCCGATCTTAGGACAAACTGACACGGTTGCATGTGTCACCTGCCGTGCGTCACGGCCGGTATTTATGTTTTGTACTTGTCAGTTGTCATTTGTCTCTGCATTATAAAGCTATCCAGCTCTCCCTAGCCTAATCCTTGTTATTTCTTGCAATTGCTCGCTTGCTAGTGTGCCAGCTGACTGAACAATGTCACCACGTCAGCAGTAGCAAGGCTAGGAATCTCCCTAGCAGTTTCTCAGGTAGAGGGTAAAATCTCATGTCTTGAAATATCATTGTATCCATCATGTTACACATGACCTTTTATCGAGAAATACTTCAAATCCAAGTTCCGATATTAGTGTCAGTGCAAATTCTCTTCCCCTCCACTGCGCGCATACGCTGAATATCATGCGCAAAACATCGAATACCCACTGCTCAAGAACACGGAAATAAAAGGAGAGAAGAGAGCATGTGAAGGGGGCAAG
>SZWC01000668.1:105349-119284 GCA_023375785.1 Penium margaritaceum | reverse complement strand
GAAGAACGCGAGAGGCACTCCGAACGTGCGGTTAACATACTTGCGGAAGAAGTTGTTTGCCTTGTTTCGGGTCCATGAGATGAAGGCGAAGCCTTGACTCCAGTTGAAGATGCCGAACCCGAGGACAAGGGCCATGTAGGCCACGGAGTATGTGAGAGTCGCTCTCTTGTCCGAATTGCTTCTGGAATAGAGGTGAAGGCTGTCCTCCACCCATGTTGAGACCCAGTAGTCAGACATCTGGCGCAACCTCTGGACCAAGATGTAGAGGACTGCAAGGGCGAGGAGCCATAGAGAAAACACCGGAACTTGCCAGACACCTACTTGCCAGTAGAAACCCTTTCCTCCTCCTGCAACCGTGGAATGTGCACAACAGCAGCGTTGTCAGTCCGGATGACTTGTTACGGAAGGTCACTTGCTTATCTGATGGGGATTTGGGTACTCAAAGCAAGGATTTCGAGATGGGAAGAGCAGATTAGCACCTGGCAGTGCAGTCCGCCATCGAGTCCGACTCGCCTATTCTGAGTAGCCCGTTTTCTTGCTGGAACCTTCCGTCGCTATTGTACATAGGAGAGGTTTAGTCTTCGTCAGCCTTAAACTTTGACTTGAAGATCGTCGTGCCCACATGGTCGGAGGGTCCAAGGAGAGAAAACGGGAGGGCCTACACTGCTTAATCGCGGTTGCGGATTGCAGCTGCTTGGTCAGGGAATGGTCGGTGCGGGAAAGAGCCGTTGCCGTCTGGCACGCTTTTATCACACGGGTTTGCTCAGCTGCCAACTGTACGCTTGCGCTTCGCTCTCAGCGTGCATCGCACTTGCCCACCGCTCTTTGCAGAGCGGTCGGCCATGCAAAGCCAGATATGCGCGAGACCACCACTGACTGGCATGGCCTGTCTCTACCGCCTCCTCGTGCATCGAAAGGGCGTGTCCTTCTGTGCATCGTTCTTGAGTAGAGGAAGAGTTCATCCTGAAAGCAATGCTCAAGCCGTCTCTCCCAACACCGTCCCCATCCATCACATGCCGTACAGTCATATGGCCATCCAGCGCATGCCCATCCATCACATGCCATTTAGCCGTATGGCCATTCAACGCATGCCCATCCATCACGTTTCTTGCCGGATGGGCATTGGGACACGACGCCTGTATTGCCGAAAGGTCGGCATACGACGGCAGAAAAGCCGCGTCGCCTGGCGGCGGTGGTGTGTGGCAGCACACGTGGAAAGGATCACCGGCTGCTTGGGACCACCTGCGGCCACGCAAGCGACGACGAAAACTCCAGGGTTTCTTCCCGCCGTGTCATTCGGCGTAATTCGCGTGGCCAATGGAAATCGCCTGAGGCGGATGCTATGGCCATGGTGGACATCTTGTCCCACATGTCAATCACGTGAAAGCTGGATCTGCTTGTACAGGTCTGCATGCTCTGGATCTGGATCTGGATCTTGATGTGGATGTGGTCCAATCAGAAGTGGAGCTTTAGCGCATGTGAGGCGATGCGTTTTGACTCGTCTGTGCAACACACCCACCATGTTGACCGGCCATGCATCATGGGTCAGCGCAGCATCGCGCATCCTAGCTGCGCAGACCCACTGCCCACTCTGACAACCGAACCGTTCAAGTTCGCGACTCGCAAACATGATCACTTCGGCCGGGAACATTTTGGTGCTGACCTGGGACCAGACGCTCAAACTTATTTCGACCCCTGATTGACTTCGGTGGCGGGCCAACATTGCATCAAGACAATCTGGGTGAACCCACCCCCCGCAGATAGCAGTAGGTTGGACAAGAATATCTGTTTGAATTTTCCCACAACACCCTTTTATTTATTTATCCCTCAAAATGGCTCTTTTGAAGAACTACGAGCATGGCTATACAAAATGATGGAGACAAAAACCTTAGGAACACATTCAAGTGCCCTAAATTGACTCGATCCTTCACGCTTGAGTGCAACCGGCGACAGGAAATTGATCTCATCCAACCGTCTTGGACCAATGATTTCCTCACTCCAGTGTGAGCAAGCAGAATTGCTCACCCCACCGACAAAAAATGTGTGGAACACTCCACATCCTTCAAAATTCTGTTTCAATTTGCTTTTCTCAACTCGTTATATATCATTAATAACAATAAAAATGATTAAAATAATAATAAGAAGAACATTGTTATTATTTGTCCACAGGTTTTCAATATAGACCTTAAGAAACAATGTGCGAATCTATGTTTAAAACGATAGCTTCAATCCACTGGCAAGTTGCAATCAAGAGAAAGGTTGGTTGATGATGACGTTTCAATTGCAAACAGATTACATAAAACTGGATTCAAAGAATCTACAACAGACGTTTCCGATTTTCTCTCCAGAAAGATACATCAAAGTTTCATCGCGCACATACGCCCCTACCAGAGTAGACAAGCACCTTAAGAGCGGTAGTCCAACATACATATTGTTCGAAAATGCCTTCTTTACGGAAATTTCACACAACATGTTTTGATGGACCACCTTTCGCATGCCATTCCTTCTTCATCCACCTTGTAAAAGTAGCCCAAGCCAGCCAAAAGAGAAGGAGAAAACCACTTGTCACTGCCACATGTTGTGTGGTGTCCACGCATGACGGGCTTTGTAATACTTCATAAAGACATGTCACACAATTTCCTAAATCTTATCGATTGCCATCTTTACCATTACATCCATGACCCACCAACGGCTTCCGGTTTTTTACACCAAACGATTGTGGGCATTTTTCTCGACTACCCCGAACCTCCAGTGTACCGACTCAAATGTTTCATACAGCTTTGACCACCTTCCGAAGTGGTTGATGGAAGCATCAGGAACAGCGGCAACATTTGGATACTGATCGATCGACTTCCTGACAACCTAGACTTTCTGAAAGGAGCACCTTGATATTCTTGAGATTCCCTGTGAGAAATTGCCAAGAAGCTTCCTAACCATGCTGCTGCTGACGTGGCAACACTATCCAGTCAGCTAGCTCACTAGCAGACAAGCAGGTGCAAGAAACGGCAAGGGTCAGGCTAGGGAGACGTGCAAAGTCACATAAGCTCCAATAGCTTAGTAATGCAGAGAGAGGAATGACAAGTGAAAAGCACACAGTAAAAATAGATGCCGTGGCGCACGACAGGTGACGCACGCGACAGTGGTAGTTTGTCCTAAAACCGACCCAAAACCATTATTTTGGTCGTAATGCTGCAAACAGGTATCAAAACGTAACATCGTCTGAACCTAGAGATGCATAATCTCAAGCCGGACGCTAGGACTTGTCACACGCACAAGTCCAACATCGATCGGTGGATGGACAATGAAAACATGCAAAATTGGGCTTGAGAACCAGTCCGCCGAGGAAACTTTAGCGTCTGCAGAAAAACCTCAAAGCATCCCGGCAAGCACCCGGGATGTCGTGGCAGCTATCTTGCAGCTACAGGTACGTGGAGCCACTACTCGCCGGTGCTCCGGTGCCAGCTGCGTCCGCATCAGGGATTTGCACGAGCATGGACACGGCCCGGTGGTCAAAGCAAGCTATACAAACATACGGGGACGACTCACATCACAACACTCCCCCATGACCCGATGGTACGCATGTCCATACATGTGCAAAACTGACACAAGTGCGCAACAAGATGCTCAACAATCCATGCTCACACACCCCACTCTCAGCCACTCTCAGGCAAGGGGCGAAGCCAGACAACGAATGGCCACCATGAACTTTCCACGCGCAAGTGCCTTGGTTAAGAAGTAAGCCCCCTACATGTCTGCGCCGACCCTGATGACAGAGATCACCCGTCGCTCCACAAGATCACGCACAAAGTGAAGCTTAACAGTCATGTGCTTCGTGCGTGCATGAAACACACCAGAGTTCTCTCCAAGGACAAGAGCACTCTGGTTGTCACAGCGCAGAACGACGCAAGGCACTGACTGACGCAACTCACGAAACAAACGCTACACCCACACCGCCTCAGCAGCCCCAGCCCTCAGAGCAACATGCTCAGCCTCTGATGAGCTACGCGCAATACAACCGTCCTTGCCGCTACGCCATGACACAGCGGTGCCACATAGCAAGAACACGTAGCCTGACCGGCTGCGCCCATAAGGACTCCATGTCGAGTCATTGTCTGTGTAGGTGTCGAGTACCACCAAACACTGCCATTGAAAGCAAAGTCCGAGGTACGGTGTGGAGCACCACTCGTACAGCCGTAGCAAGGGCTCTCGCCTAAGGACACTGTGAAAATTGTGCCAGGAGGTTGATGGCGAAGACAATGTCGGGTCGTGTGGTAGTGGCCAAGTACATCAAAGAGTCAATCAGGCGCAAGTACAGGATCATGTCCACTATCTCCCCCAGCTCTGCTAGATCATCCACCTTCAGAACATCCTGTCCTTCACGTGTGAGGGGGGTGGAGGATGTGGGAACTGCACCAAGGAAGTCAGGAAACCACTCCCCTACAACGCGGGCGTAACGTGCCTGATGCAACAAGAGTGTCTGTCGTTGATGATCACACACGATCTCCATCCAAAGAAACAGAGCTGCAGGACCAAGGTCATTCATCCTGTAGGCAGCCTGAAGGACTACCTTGGCCTCCTTCACGACCTCCGTAGAAGGAGGCACAATGAGGAGGCCATCCACGTAGACCACGATGGCGGTGAGGCTCTCAGCTATTCATCTGAGAAAGAGAGACGGGTCCGCGTCACTCTACACGTAACGGCACGTGTCAGTGTGTCGGTGATCTCCAAGTTCCAGCAGCTGGGTGACTATTTTAGGTCGTACATGCGCAAGAGCCATACCTTGTCACCGACCTCAAATCCAGGTGGCTAAACCATGTAGATCTCCTCCTCTAAGGTGCCGTGGAGGAACGTGTTGTTCCCATCCATCTAGTGTCGCTCCTAGTCGTAGTGAGCAAAAGTCCCGAACAGAGCGCGAGCGGTGGTCATGCGGCCAACGGGTTCAAAGGTGTCAGGCAAATCTACACCCTCAACCTGCAAGAATCCCTTGGCTGTCAAGCGAGCCTTGTAGCCAGGCGGGAGGTCGACAAACTCGTAGGCCCCGCACTCACGGATGGCTCTCAACTCATCCTCACAGGCAGCATGCCACAAGTCTGCATCCTAAGCTGAGAGTGCTTCCTTCAATTTGCTTCGATCAGGCGTCGTCGAGGGAGAGCTCTGGGTGGCTAAGACACATGCCTCCGGACTCGGTCTGACCACGACCAGGTCAGCTGCGGCATCGCAAGAGACCGAGAAGCCTCGGGAGAACAACTCATGGCCGACAAGACATGCCAGATGCACCTCAGTGTAGTCTGCCTGGACACTCAGGCCAAGGGCCTTTGTGCCAGGCTCGCCACTCTGAACAGTACGAGTCAAACATCTAGGCGCTGAGTCAGCAGTCCGCTGAGCCCTAGAGGCCAGTAGTAGGAGACAACCATCGGGCTCGCAGGCGTAGGCCAAATCAAAGGTGCTCACCTGAGGCGGCCAAGAAGGCTGCTGGGCCATAGCCGCAGGTGAAATAGGAGCATGCACGGGAGTGGGTGTGACAGAGGAGATAGACACTGGCACTGGATCAGGTGTGCGAGAGGGGACTGATACTCGTACGGGATCACGTGTGCCAGAGGGGACTGACACTGGCAAAGGATCAGATGTGCCCGAGGGGTCTATCTCCCGCACGGGATCAGGTGTGTCAGAGGGGACCAACACTAGCACGGGATCAAGTGTGCCAAAGGGGTCCGACACCGGCAGGGGATCAGGTGTGCCAGAGGGGACAAATGAGGGTACTGAACCCACAGCCACAATGGCCGGATCGTGAGCAGCCAAAGACCAGCCCGCAGGTAAGGAGGCCTGGACGGACCCATCCACGGGACTAGACTCCCCCATCCGCCGGGAGGCCACACTTGTAGGAACGTGGTCGACGGTTAGCGACAGAATGCTGGACAAGTTGCGGTAGGTGAGAGCCTCAAAGAAGAGAGCATCTCGAGACTCGACAATGCAATGGCGAACAGGGTCCCAAATGTGCAAGGCCTTCGACCGCGGGGAGATGCCGAGGAAGGTGCACATGCGTCTGCGAGGTGAGACCTTGGACCCCTGCTGGTCCTCGGTGTACTAGACATAGGCGAGGGACCCCTTAACGCGGGCGAGAAGGAGTTGGCACGATGGCCAAACAACAACTTGTACGGCGTGACATGGTTTGGAAGTGGACCATGCGGCAAGCGGTTCTAGACCCACGTCATGTAGGAGAAGTCCTCAAAGGCAAAGGACTCCGAAAGACCGCACTTAGACCGCATAGCACGAATGGCATCCACCATGGTGCGGTTCCAACCCTCAAACACGACGTTCTGCTGTGGTGTAGCAGGGGCGGAAAGCTAGTGAAAGATACCGTGCTCAGCAAAGTAGGCATCCAGCTTGCCTAAGAACTCGCCGCCACCATCTGAGCGGAACGTGTGCAGAGTGTGACAAGACTGACGTTCAGCCATCACAAGCCACAGGCGGATCGTCAATGCGGCATCACTATTGTGGCGGAGGCTAAAGACCCACCGCATCCGACTGAAGTCACTGGTCTGGGTGAGAACATTTCGACCCCGATAAGAGAGGGACTCAACTAGAAGAGGAACAAGAAGGTCCGAGTGGACCAATTATAGTGAGCGTAGTGTTTGGGAGGAGGAGTCAGGGTAAGAGCAGCGATACACCGTACCCTCGGTGTAAAAACGACAATTGGACTTGGGTGGCTTCAAAGGAAACTGCGTGAAGACCGGGGGTTGGCTAAGTTTGAATGAGCTTAGACACAGTGTTTGAGCTCACATGGCAGAGGCGACGATGTAACAAGCGCTAGTGCTCAGTGGAGAGAACACATGTAGCAAACAAGCATGCAGAAGACGGTGAAGGAGAAGAAACAGAGGGAATGCAATAAGATGCATGATATATGTCATCAACAACAGAGGCATCAAACACGATGACACGTGTGTCCAGAGCAGTCATTATGGCAAAATCAGCATAATGCTCAACAGTGAGATCCATCCTGGTGCATGCACGAACAGAAATCAGGCTGAGCTCAAGCGCAGGGATAAAGAGCACATAAAAAATGTACAAGGGGCCAGACGGGCCATCAAACCGCACAATCCCAACTCCCTGCACAGGCAACGACTGACCACACCCCGTGTGAACGGACCGAACAGACACAACGGGACCCAGCACAACGAACTCACTACGACGACATGTCATGTGATGGGTAGCACCAAAGCCAATGATCCTCGGCTCACGCCCATTCGTCGACACTGAGAAACATGTCACAGAATACTCTGCCTCTGGTGGACGCTCAACAGAGGACTCAAGACAAGGGCGAACAGCACGGATATGTGACTCGTCAAGCCAATCGGTACTGGCAGGTCCATCCTCACCGCAAGCCAACTGAGCTCCACCCGAAGCATTATAACTGGCAACAGACATAGTAAGTCAAGCTGTTGCAGGACCACTCGCCTGTGACAACACACTCGCACCTCCCTGAGTACAAAGCGCCAACAGCTAACGAAGCTCTACGATGATGTGATCCCGAGGGTCCATATCGCTGGTGAATCGGATGCCTCTGCTACAATCGTCATCGCAGCGTGCATCGACCATGTGTCACTCAAGGAAATCCGCTACATGTCCGCCGCGTGAAGGCCGCGCATGATCCAAGTCCAGTCAAGGGACTGCTCACACTCCGTGTAGCGATGAGCGCCTCCATAGTTGTAAAAGTAGACAGAACGTCCACTGCCACTACGCACCGGTTCCTGCTGCCGTTGTAGTCCCTTCCCGCGACTCTTCTTCCCCTTTTTCCCCTATATGGCTATTGCAATGCCCTGAGTGTGGCTGCTTCGGATAGAGGAGGACGAAGAGGAAGCGGTAAAGGTAGGAATGGTGAGATGGGACAGAGGCGTAGGAGGGGTCGCAATCACTGCTGCAACAAGTGGAGTCTACTGATGGGCAATGGCACCCCCATGAGCGGATGTGGCCTGGAGGAAGTAGCGATGGGCCCAAGGGAGGAGCTGGAGTGACCCCGACAACGCAGAGAGAGCTACACGGTCGAAGCCTGTAAAGAGCTTCACGTGGTCTAAGTGCACCTTCATCATGATTGTGTCGAGTCCCCAGAACTGCGTCCTGCCACCAGTCCCCAGGCGCGTGTAAAGGCACAACGCGCGCCTCTAGTAGTCACCTGCAAGCTCTGTGGGACCCTGACAGAGGGAGTGAAACTCACGTAGTCGGGCTGCCCTCGTAGCATGGGTCTCCGCAGTGAGAAATGTGAGGGCCAGCTCCAAGCCCTGGCGTAGATCTGCTCCAGTCCCGGTTCTGGTCTCACCTCGAAAGGGGCAGAAGTCGACCACAATCTCCTGCGGCATCGCGTACAGAATACCGGACATCACTCTCACTGCTTTTTGGACCTGGTGAGCGTCGCGAGTCTGGTACTAGCTATGGCAGTAAGGCCAGACGCCCTCAGAATCGGCCCATACCTGAAACAAGGTCTCCCAACAATCAAATCCGTTGTTGCTATCGTAACGTGGTGGAGGTACCTCAAAGTCCTTTGGTCGCCACTCCGTGGGGAGGGCGACCTCAGGCTGGGGAGATGGTGGATCGGGTATAGGGAGACCACCAATGAGAGAAACGCCACAAAAAGTGAACAATGTTGAAGGACGTGCCAGATCCTGACGGCGAGAAGGTGGCAGGGTAAGAGGCTAAGACCCCAGACGTAGCTCATGAATGCGCTCCTCAAGGACACAAATCTCATCCTCGCGTGTGTCTAAGGCTGCACACGGATCCTGGGATCCATGGTAACTATCCACGGATACCGGATCCAGAACCGGATCCGCGGTTCCGGATCCTGGTTCCTGCATCCGGTTTGTACTCACGGATCCTAAGTGGATCCCGAGGGGGAGGGAGGGGGGAGGGGCATGAAAAAACTGCATAAGGTCCTGCTCAAATCTGTAGTGGATCCGAGAAAATCGCTCATTGAAATTCAAACAGTCATGCCCACGTGCCGCGCTTGACATCTGCACTTGAGCAGAGCATGACCATGCGTTGGACGTGGACCACCAGACTGCGGGCGCGAACATCTGGTGGTCCACGTCCGACACACGGGGCCCATCCTCACTGGTCATTGCCTGACAGGCTAGACGATCCAACGACGTGGGTCAACTAGGTCAGAAATCGGGTACTCCCGGACAAGCGTGCTGCGCTGGGCTCCTCCCCGGAAGGAGTCATTTGTGCTGCGGGCGCGCGCGACTCCTCTCACAGAGGAGTCGAGCGTGCTCTATGTAGATGTTTATTTTGTCCATGTAGATCAGGCTGGATCCTGTATCCGTGGATCCAGGTCCCGGATCCGTGAGTCCATGTATTTGCGAATCTATGGATCCGGAACCCGGTTTCGGATCCAGGTCCAGGATCCGTCCCACGGATCCAGATCCACCTCAAGATCCGCGGATAGGATCCATGTGCAGCCTTACGTGTGTCATCCTCTATCTCCTCCTCATCCCAAGTGTCAACCTGAGATGAGGGGTTACTAAGGCCGCGACGCTATGTATGGTGTAGACTGTTGAACAGACGACGTCAGGCTCGAGAGATGGTGGATGGGGTATAGGGAGACCACCAGTGAGAGAAACGCCACCAAAAGTAAACGATGCTGAACAAAGTGCCTCATCCTGACGGCGAGAATGTAGCGGGGTCAAAGGCTAAGACCCCAGATGTAGCTCACGAATGGGCTCCTCAAGGACACGAATCTCGTCTTAGCGCGTTATCCTCTATCTACTCCTCATCTGAGGTGTCAACCTGTGATGAGGGGTACGAAGGCTACGATGCTGTGTACGGTGTAGACTAATGAATAGATGGTGCAGCTCTAGTAGATCCTCCTAATGGCTGTTGTGAGGCCCCGCAACGACCCCGTAGTAGCTCAGTTATCTCTTGCAACGCGTCGCTCCGCCACTACTGCTGTCGGTGTGTCTCACCTTGCGTCCCACGAAGCTGGTCGATCGCAAGTGATTGCGACCGTGGACTCATGATGCCCAAAGAGGAGGAAGAGGAGGGGTCTCCGAGGCCTTTGCCTTTGTCACGCACGGGTGCCATCGAAGTGCTCGGTATAAGGCCGAGTGTAAAAAATGCTCCAAACAAGAATCAGACAGCGTTTCTTGAAGAGTTGAAACGTTAAGAAAAATGCCTTTTTCATCCCGAAATTGTTGTCGTCAGCAGAGCCGATGATGATGTCGGCGTTTTTTTTGCCAGTGATAAACACGCTAGCGCTCTTACGCCGGCGTATTTTATGCTAGCTTTTTTTTTATTGACGCGGACTCCGCGTGACGGGTGGGGGTGACCGCGCCACCCCCTGCTCGCAGCTGCACAGGGGCTACGCAACGATTGCGCAATGCCGTGCAGATTCTGTGCAACTGCGCAGCAGTGCTGCACCACTCATGGTGCGGCCTCGCACGCGTGGCTCGGCTCGAACGCCGATGACATGAATAATGCCTCATTCTCATTCTCTGCATTGTATGTATGT
The DNA here is from genome assembly GCA_023375785.1 of Penium margaritaceum. Lineage (NCBI taxonomy): Eukaryota > Viridiplantae > Streptophyta > Zygnematophyceae > Desmidiales > Peniaceae > Penium > Penium margaritaceum. The sequence continues at coordinate 108,786 of SZWC01000668.1, read as the reverse complement.
ACTCCACACACTCAAAAATTGTCAGTGAAGTACACTTACTGCTTAATACAAGTTATCCATTTGTCCCAAACACCCGAATCGTCGTATGTCCCGCACCTCATACCTGTGAACCACCTACGTTCCACTTGGCGTAACAGCTGCTGCTGCTGCTATTATTGTTGCATCAGAGGTTTTTGATGTTCCGCTCGTTTGGATATTTCATGGTTTCAGAACTGGATATGGCAAGACTGTTATGCGATTGTGGGATTTTGCTGGCTTTTTGAAAAGTTTGTGGATGTATGGTCACGCATCCGATTGCCCGTTCTACCCGGCGAAGAAAAGCAGTGCCCATACCTTTTTGGGGTTACGTAGTAACCCTATGCAATCGGTTCGGTATCCAAGAATCAGCGCTGACGTCAGAAAATCCGCTGCACAAGGACTTCCGCGACGGCAATTCTGTCTGCGGTCGGTGTTTCTGTCCACAGACAGCCCATCGAGTATTTTCCAGGTATTTTTTTCAGCACTTCTGTCGCGTCCGGAAAACAGGCCCTCTCTGAGCGCGATTTTCCTTGCGGAAGCGACTCCCAGTCCGAGAAATGCGTGCGAATCGGACAGACTTCGCGAAGCAACCAGGGTTTTTTCCGAAACAGATACCGGACATCGCAAGCAAGCACTTGACTTCACCGACGATGACTTCTCGGACAGGAGAGGAAGGTCTAGCAAAACTCGTTTCCAAGGCAGAGAACATGTTTGAACCCGGCTTCAGTCGATTACTACGTAACCCCGATGCAAGCCTGCGTGCAGCCAATGCCACTAGTTCCCGATAGCGCCACCTGGTTGAAGTCGCCGCCATGTCATCGCTCAAGCGTGACAAGCGAAGTGCATACGTGGCACTGACGGCTCGTTCTCGGCAGTTGCCACGGGGAAGAACTGGCCGCTGGTTCTCGCCCGGCGGGTACGGTGAAAAGTGATTTTTTTCCCGGAGCGCAGAGCTAACTGCCCACCGAGAGCATGGACAACCGCCGTTGTGTCCGCAGGAAGAGAGCCTCAGATGTGTCCACTGCAGTCAAGCGGCACGTCGTGCCAACAGAAGGGCGTAGCAGCTGTGTCCGGAGGACGAGTCCCGCAGCTGTCACATCCGCCTGGTCAGCCGCCTACGCAGCTGCGCGTGGCCGCCCTCCACGCTGTCACCGCGCGTGCCTACCTCACACTGACCAGAACACTTTGACTGCGCATTTCTCAAAGCAGGTGGAAACAACCCCAGCGGATTTTCCCTGGTTGGAGTACAAGGAAGCTTGTGCCTGCCTGGTCTCCAGCTCCACGCTGAAGGCTCTCCCACGTAGCACGCGACAGTCCCACTGCTGTCGGTTCCGGTCGTCCACGTGACAAGATACACGACTCTTTCCACCACCTTATTCCGAAGGTCGTGCGCGCGGGTGTCATGGCGACGTTGAGGGCGTCAGCGATGCATAACCCTGCAATTGCGGCGGGAGAAGGCATCAGATTCGGTACGCTTCCACACCACCGCGCAATTCACCACACACACGAGGCAATAGAGTAGGAGGCTGTCGAGTGAAGCGACTGCTTGCGTTGCAGCGCGCAGCACTGCATTGCATTGGATTGTATGTAATACCATGTCATTGCAGTGTGCTCAACTGTCCAGACTGTCTTCCATGGAGGTCGTGGGGCGTGTGGGAATGGGGAAGTCCAGGTACGAAGGCGAATGCAACGCATCATCTCTGAACGCACCAAGAGCCGCCTCGTAAGAGGCTGCTGCTCTGTTTCTTGTCGTTTTCTTGGGCTACTCTGCCTGCAGCTACAGTGTTTCTGAGCGCCACAGATGGGACCCTTTGTCTCCTTCACTGCAGAGGTCCACAAGCAGAGCGATGACAGAGGAAAGGAGAGGGCAAAAGAGGAGGATGATGACGTTGAGCTCGTTGATGATGATGGCAAAGATGGCAAGGATGATGACGATGAGGGCGTTGATGATGATGACAAGGACAATGACGACAATGACGACAGAGACGATGATGAATATGATGACGATGGCGATGACGATGACGATCACGTCGACATTGATAACGACGTTGATGTCGATGATGACGTTGACTATGATGCTGACGATGAGGATGGCGAGAACGACGACAAAGAAAGTAACTAAGACTATGGTGATGCCAATGATGAAGAGGATGAGTATGAGAATGAGGATGAGGCGATGATGCCGATGATGACAATTACAGTGACAGTGACAGTGACGGTGACGGTGACTGTGACGGTGGCGATGACGGTGGCGATGACGGTGGCGATGACGGTGGCGGTGGCGGTGGCGGTGGTGGTGGCGGTGGCGGTGGCGGTGGCCGTGGCCGTGGTGGTGGCGGTGGCGGTGGCGGAGGTGGTGGCGGTGGTGGTGGCGGTGGCTGTTGCGGTGACGGTGNCCCCCGGCCTATCCTCTTACTCTGCAACGCTGTTCATCTCAAAATAATCCCAAGGGAGTGATGAACTGTGTGGACAGAGCGATGAGATGTTGCAGGTGAAGGAATGCATGTGGCCAAGAGTGTGGGAGGTGACGACAGAAAAAATGTTTCTCAGATTTAGTCCACTGTCCTGTCCATTTCTGACACTGTTTGGTCGAGTTCCCTTGTGTCGTGTGCAGCCTGTTACGGAGTCTGAGAGCAAACAAATTTGAACCCGGTTGATTGCACAAAACCTTTGCATCCAATCACCAGCTCCATCTCCGGTCCATGTTCCGTTCAAACCCACCCCCTTAGGATCTTTCCGCTGAGCCCAACTCAAGTGCAAGAGCAAGAGGCTCTTTAGGTACGGTTCGGTCGAATTTAGTTGAAACATTTCTGAGCACCCCTACGCCTGGGTCCCATTGGCAGGTGCAGCCATCGGCGGCACGCAGGTGCAGCAATGTGCCGTTGCACCTGCAGGCAGGCGGCACGCTGGCGGCAGCAGCAGCAGGCGACGGCTGGCAGTGTCGGCCAAAGTGCGCGAGATCTTCATGCCGGCACTCAGCTCCACCATGACTGAGGGCAAGATCGTGTCATGGTCGAAGAGGTCTGCCTGCTATGCTGCGCTGTGCTTGGGTTTCACACTGCTAGGGTGCCATGTAGGCGGGGCGGTGTGGGGGGAGGAGGGGGGGGGGCACTGACTTTCCATGTTTTAAAGGAGGGTGCATTGGAGTGTCCATGTTTCTGTAGTTTTTTTGCTCTGATGGTGAGATGTGGAACTCTGGATCGCAGGGTGTAATGTCTGGCAGTGAGGATGGAGTTGATTGGCAGGGGCTCTTCTTGCGTGTTGTGTGGCATGCCATTGACAAGCAGTGGCATGCCACCACCACCACCACCACCACCACCACCACCACCACCACCACCACCACCACCACCACCATCATCACCACCACCGCCACCACCACCACCACCACCGCCGCCGCCGCCGCCACCGCCGCCGCCGCC
>SZWC01000668.1:63310-85709 GCA_023375785.1 Penium margaritaceum | reverse complement strand
CCCCCCCCCCCCCCCCCCACAAATTCTATCTCGGTTCTAAGTGTAAGTTCCAAATACATGGCGTGTGTGTCTGGTGGGGACCTCCCCACACGCTCCTACTCTCCTTACTCTCCTATCTTGCAAACTCAAGAACAACTACTAGTATCAAAGCAATGAGGGAAATCCCTTCCTCACATTCAATCCGTGGTCCCATGATGGGCCCACCTGTCGGTTAGGTTAACCGGATTCGGCTCACCTCCCGCGGCGCATTCTCCCGCCGTCCAAGCAGTGCCAGCGACCATCTGCATGCCGCCATCTACTTCACACCACTGATGCACTTCTCCACAGCAGAAAAACCATCTCAAGTTCTCGGTTCGCATCCGCGGTTCTTCCTGCGGCAACATGTGCTGCATTCTCGATTCATGCTGTCACTTGTGCGATCACGGCTGCTGCTACACCTGCAACCTCATCGCCCGTGGTCTCTCTCTTCCGGCTCACGCTAGTCTCCTTCTCTCATGGTGGCAGCATCTGCTACTGCCCCACGGCTGCCGTAACTCCCCAACTTGCAGGTGCGCAGCAGTTGCCGTCTCCTGGATGTATCGCTCATCGCTCTTGGCCCCAACTGGCGGCTCTCTCTGGTCGTGTCGGCATCTGCCGCTGTCGCACCTGCTGTCGTTACTCACGCACCCATGGCTGCTGCTGCAGTCTTTTACTTGCAACTCTTTTGGCTCTAACTAGTGGCTCTCTCCGCAAGAACTGTCTCTCTGCCACTCCTACTGCCGTGACTCCCCTGACTTCTGCTACTACTGCAGTGGCCGCCTCTTGGCTCGCGGCTTTCCGGCCATTACATCGCCACACACATCCACCTGTAGTGGCAGCTGCCGCAGTGGCAGTTGCCTACTCGACACATTCTCCACCGGCACCCTCAGCTGGACCGGCCTTCGCGGCTACATCGTCATCAACAGCAGCAGATCAGCAGATCGCCACGCTGGATCCTCCACCGCTTGACGGTCACCTTGATGAGGAGTTGGACTCACCTTGCACTGCTGCTCGGGAGGAATCACGTGAGGTAGCACTGTTGGGGCCACATTGGACAAAGTGGGACGCGCCTTCATCCAGTGACTGCCCCGACATCTTGCGATGGCTCCGCATGCTCTCCTCCGACTACTGGTGTGACAAAATTGCGCGTTGGGAAGAGGAGCAAGAGCATGAGATTGACCGGCAGGTGTACACCGCCGATGACCTTTCGTCCACGCCGTCCCCACCGCCAGGTATGCAACCCACCGGCCCAAATCCTCTACCATACACTGCTGCTACTGCCAAGACTGCCTCGGCTCATGAGGCTCCAGGGTGGGTGCGGAGCTCCCTTCCCACGCTGATTCCATCACCCTTGCTGGGGCCATTCTTGACGTGGCCGCTGGCGCAACTGCCGCATTCTTTGCAACTTCGAGGGCCAACAGGATCCCCACAAACACTACAGTCAGTAGAGCCACATCAGTGTAGACCGAGGCAACAATATCCTTGTCTCTTCTTGCAGCCGCCGCTGCCAAATTTGCCATGCAAGTGACAGTAGCCTCCTCTGCGGTGGCCTCTACTACCGCGAGTGTAGCAGACGCTAACTCAGGTGCTGTCACCTCCATCCGCGTCTCCACCGTGACTGTAATTCTCACCACGGCGGGAGCGGCCCACACCCTCACCCAGCACGCAACCACCGGCGTCCTCATAGTGAATGCATCTGCAGCCTTTGCAGTGGCCACCGTCACAAGCCTCCTCTGCCTTTTGGTCGCAATCTCTTTGCGGGTTGCTGTGCTGGCATCATCGGCCGCAGCAGTGGTGCCTCTACTCTTCTCCTTGCCGACGTGCCGCTAACTGTGTGAGCACTTACACTCTCTCTCTCTCAATCTATGCATATCCGCATTACACTAGCATTTGCATTCTATGGCACTATCACTCAGCATTCCAGGGCCTAAAGAGACCATTGAGGCTCTTCAGACCGCTCTTAGTGAGGCACAAGCGGAGGAGAAAATCCAGAATGGGCAGGAGGCTCAGAAGGAGTTGGCCACCACTGTGGCTAACATTGTGATGGAGCTTTTGCGCACAGTCCCCGTCCGTATTGTTGTAATTCCTGCTGATGGTGGATGTCCTCCACTAAGTCCTCTGATGCAGAAGGTGGTGCACATCACTGATGTACCCCATCAAACTATCCTACAGGCATTGGTCCGCTCTAAAAGTTCAGTGCGGCTCGTCTTAACGAATGGTGGAGCAGCCTGCAGGACAAGCGGCTTCATCGCGCGGCTCTTGCCGCTGTCACCACCTCTTTCACATCTCCGTCTGGGACGTTGTCTTCCTCTTCCTCTACCTCTTCTACCTCCACAGCAACTGCCCACTCTTCTCAGGGTGCTGGTCGTGGTGTGGGCGGTGGTCAGGGTCGTGGAAAATGTAAAGGCCGCGGCCGTGGCGGTGAACCCTTTGATGCATCCTCTGATCCTCGAGCAATGCCCTGCTAGAACTGCGACACCTCTGAGCATTCAGCATCCAAATGCAATGTCCCTCGTGACGACATGCGCCTTGCCTTTACGTTGCGGCCCACTGGGCTCGTACGAGCGTCAGCACATCCAGTACAGCGACTGTTGCCACCAGCATGGCACCTGTTGGAATCTGGCCTAGTCTGTGCCCAAACTCGTGCCAACCTGGCCTAGTCTTGGGCGCATACTTCTAGCTTCCAAAAGTGGCATACTTGGTGTCGAGCCACCCAAAAGAGAAGCAAGGGAGATGGAGACGGACTGGGGACGGACGAGCACTTGAGCGAGAGCTCTTCTCGGTCTAGCGGCTAATGTGGCACGCAGCCGAGGAACATCAGACACACCAAGCGTGCGAGCAGGGCTCCGCTAGGTGTCCGGTTGATGCACGGAGGAGGCGGACGCGAAGACGTGCCGGCCATGAAGATGCCGGTGTACTGGAGATGGACGGACCGACTGGAGCGTCTGATGGTACGATAGATCAATCGCAGCCGTCTAGCAACCGAGGGATGAGCGTCAGCTTCGCCCAATGTCGCCGTCTGAAAATTGACGAACCATGGAGGAAATCAAGACTGCAGTTTATCTCCGTCGTCCACTTACTGAGGGTGCTGGGAATCAGCCAACCTTGGATGCACAGCCCGGTGTTTACGAATTTTGCATTTCTGCTGTTTCTAGTCTTCGTCGAGCCGCGTGTAGCGCTCGCCACAAATAGCAGTCACCTTTGGAAATCCAGTGCTTTGCCTGTACTTGATCACTTCATGTATCAAGAACATCATTGGATTCAGCAAGAGACAAGCTGTGTACCGGTCCAGTGTATAAGATCTCTTGAAAAGTTTGTGAGATGTACTACTCAGTTGAAGTGTACGGCAGTTGTCTGCCTTGTGTATCACACAGAGTTTGAGTGTACAAGTTCATTGTGGATTACTAACCCGAGACACCTGAGATTTTGAGAGGCCTGCATTTCTACAAACTGGTATAAGAGCAGGGGGTGCCTTTACCAGGTCAACTTCGTTTGTCACATCGCAGCATGGCGGCGGGCGCATGCCAAGTGATCATTTCAGGATTCCCATTTTCAATGGCGAGGACTATCAGTTCTTTCATCGATATTCCCTCCCCAATCAGCATCGTGTAGCACATGAGACGGAGTGACATGGATCCAGCAATGCCTCCAAACTGGAGCCCCACGTATCGTGTCCCTTAAAGGTAGCGCATGATGCGCTTCACGGCCTGCCAGTGAAGTGGACCGGGATTGGCCACAAACCGGCTTACCTGCCCAACAACATGGGCTATATCTGGTCGGGTGGTGACCATGGCATACATCAGACTGCCCACTGCAGACTGATATGGGATGCCCTTATGTCAGTTTTCTCCACTTCGTTGGATGTGGAAATGGAGAGTTTGCACTCCGAGCTCATGGGTTTGCTGGTAAGCTTGCAATCTGCCATGTCGTACCGTTTGAGAATGGGGTCGATGTATTTTGTCTGGTTCAGGCTAAGGGTACCTGCTGCTCTGTCGTACTTGATGACAATTCCAAGATAGAAGTCAAGAGGACCCATGTCCTTTATCTCAAACTTGCTACTCAGCTACCCCTTGAGATCGTCTAGTAGCTGTATTGAAGAAGAGCATAGAATCAGGTCATCAACGTACAAGACGACCAACACAGTCCCTTTGTTGCTCTCATGCACGTACATGCTAGGGTCATTGTCGCAGTACATGAAGGACTTCTTGGCAATGAACGTGTCCATCTCCTTGTTTTAGCCCATAGAGCGTCTTCACCAATATGCACACCTTGCCCTCGCGAGCATCAACCCCCTCCACAACCTCCATCAGTACCTCCTTGTCAACTTTGCCGTAAAGGAAGGCTCTCTTGACATCAATCCGGTGGACCTCCATGTTCTTGTCAGCAGCAATAGTGAGCATTGACCAGATGGAGACGAGAGTCACAACTGGAGCAAAAGTCTCATTGTACTCTGCGCCAGGCCGTTGGGAGAACCCCTTTGCTACCACCCGTGCGTTGTACTTGTCTATCTTGCCATCCTGTTTCCTTTTTACTTTCAGCACCCACTTGGACCTCACAACGTGAACCCCGGGAGGTCTGGCCACCAACACCCATGTCCCATTCTCCTCAATGGAGCTGAGTTCACCGCGCATTGCTTCGTCCCACTCTGCTTTGTCAGGCCGAGTGAGTGTCTCTGCGACAGACGTTGGCTCCTCTTGAATCAAGAATGAATACTTGAAGCCTGTCAATTCACCCCTGTCTACGCCGTAATGCTGTCGAGGTACTTTGAGGCGTGAACTGCTCCTTGAACATGCTGGCTGGTGCTGTTGATGTGGAGGCTGGAGGTCTGGTTTGTCATTGATGATGGGAGAGGTATCCTCCTCATGTTTCGGAGGATTGGATACCTCGGAATCAGAGTCTGATTCCTCCGAGTCATCTTCATGAGCTCTTCTTCCTGCTGTAGCATCCACCCCATGACAATGTGCTGGTGCTTCGTCTCCCTCCTCAAGGAGAGTGGGCCAATGCAATGCGAGGTGTGCCACGTGTCTCAAACGTGGGTCCTGGCCTGTGAGCAACGGATGGGATGAGTTGAGGGTTGGAGACCCTCAACTACCGCAGTTTTGGCCCAGTGGGCCAAGCTTCCCGTCCGTTCTCATTACATTGGCATCAGAGCTGGGTCGATTCACTCACATCGCCGTCGTCTCCACTCCATTGTGACAATCCTCACACACCACAAGGAGTGGTGACTTGGTCGACGAGTAGCAGGTGACCTTGTGGTGGTGAAGGTGGAACGCTGCCCACAAGTGTCCAAACTCCTCCACCTCCATGCGCGCACACCCCACCTCCACCAACCCAACCTACTTCCGCAGTGTACTACTCTCACAAAGGCCTACTGGACCAGCAAGCTGCCACATCACCCTCTTGCTACAGCAACAAGGGAGGCAAAATGGGCGAGCCAGGAGCCTTCAGTATTTTATTTTTGGCCGGCGCCCAACCCGGGAAGAACAAAGGACCCGTCAGTCCCGGGTTCTCCAAGCAAGAAGGAGTAGGGAGAGCCATAACTTGGCCTTCGGTCTTCCGTTCTCTCCGCCGTTTTTTTTGTTGGATCCGTAACATTGGCTTCTACAGTTTATGCACTTGATTTCACCATTGTACTGTCTTCTATGGCTGTAGTAAAAAAAGCAATTTCTACATTGTAATTTCCACTCTAGTTTGTAATTCTGTCTCCAACCTGCCAGTCCATGACTTGAATCAGACAGTTGTCCTCTCCCTTTTTCCAACAAAGAAAAAGAGTGAAGGAGGTTTGGCTTGGAACCACCTCGGTCCACCACGGGCTTAAAGCGAGGCACACATAGTCCAATAGTGCGTCCTCCATCCAGTTTAAAAAAAAAGAAGAAAAAAAAAGGAAGAGAGGAGAGGGGGTTGGAGGAGGAGGTTGGAGAGTGAGAGAGCCGACGCAAGGCCTTGCCACAAGGATGGCTGGCATTGGGATCGGACTATCCGCGGTCTTGGAGCATGCTCCGAGCACCAGCCCCCGCTGCTCCAATGAACACACGCCCTTGGGATCTAAGGAGCGTCGCGGGACATTAGCGCCTGGTGCCCACCTTACGTAGTCGCGCTAGGAGGCGACGGCTAGAGGGGAGGTGCCCGTCCGACGTCGCCAAAGGGTGGAACGACAACATCTCTAAAGTAGGGAGAGTAGCGCAAGACCCCTGTCGCAACCGCTTGGCAGGGCGATGGAAAAATTCGGTCGCTCGCCGACGAGCTCGGTTTTGGCAACGAGGCCAACCCGTCCCGATCACTCGTGCAAACAACGAGGGGTTAAAGGCTACAAAGGGGAACATCGTTGATGGTGATAACCCTGACAGGGTTTCTGAAAGAGACAAGCATGGAGATGAATTGCCCGATGAGCTAGCGGATCGCGTGGTCATTGAAGCGGATCACGAAGTTGACAACGAACCGCACGCACATGATATAGCCAATAAGGGCAGTGAGGCGGGTAGTTCCATGCCAAAGGAGCCTGAAGCAGGCGCTAACCAGGTGGAACCTGTATCCGACCGCGTGGGCGATGAGGGCCATGCTCTTGTTTTGGTGGGAAATGAGCGAGCCCGACCTGCGAGCCGGCCGAGTTCGGTGGCAGCGGAGCGTGCGCTCGACAACGCCACGTGTCGCCAGAACGTCGACGAACAACTGGATCACCTCTGCGCCCGCCTCCCTCCTGAGGATTTTACGCTGGCCGTGACCGTCATGGGTGCGCTTGCATACGACGATGACATGGTGCGCGTCACGCTTCGCGAAAGATCGTTCATGGCGAGGCGCATGAATGAGAAGCTGTACAAGGTGAACGGGAAGTCGATGCGTGAGGTCGCGGCCGCCGACCACCGCGCAAAGGTGGTGGAGCAGGCGCTCGACGAACTTCGTGCCAAGGGAGTAAAAAACTAGCGTGCTATGCTCAGCGCATCAGTTGGTGCGACGCATCATGCAGTCGAGGTAGAGTTGGGACAGATTTTGGAATGTCGCGAGCGTGAAAGTGCAGAAAGTGAATGTGAAAACGTTCACGACGTGCGTCGAGCTCCAATGGTCGATCCTGCTCCTCGCCTGGAAGCAAACACGCCTGAACCACGGGCCTGTGCAGCTCCAACTCGGGTCGAGAAGGAAGGCGAGACTGGCAGCCGTGTGGTTCTTGAGCCGGCCGGCCGCTACGATGGCACGTATGACGCCAACACGTTCCTAATGATTCTTCAGAGGCACCTCCGCCTTGCTCGGATCGAGGAAGAGGAGTGGGGTGCACAAGGTATGCTTTCCTTGAAGCCAAAGCTGTTTGAGAAGCTAATGGAGCTCTGCAAGAAGAAATAGCAACACTCCGATCCCACCTGGGAGGAATATTGCAAACTGATGCGTGAGCTGCACTCCAAGCCTGCTGACTCGTAAAAGGCAAAGAAGGAGCTCAAAAGCCTCGTGCAGGGGAGCGTGTCGGTGGAGCGGTATGCCGAGGCATTTCTGAAGACTGCAAAGAAGGTCCACGATCGCCACTTGACTGAGCAGGCCGATATTGACCTCTTTCAGAGTTGTTTGGCGAGTCCTCAGCTACGATTCTTCTTCCTTCACGACAATGGCGAAGAGTGGAAGTCTTCCACACACTAGCAGTACACGTGTGTGCGGTGTGCAAGCAGAAATCCAGCTTGTGGGATTGCGATGTGCGTGAAAGCAGACCGGTGTGTGAGGTGCCGTCAGCGCCAATGGGCGGTGCACCAAAGTGGGCAGCGGAGGCAACGTCTGAGCCCTCCAAGAAGTTCCACCGACATGGTGGAGAGAACAACTCCCGCTCTTCTATCATCTGCAGATGCTGCCACCAGGCCAGGCACATTGGGCGCGACTGCCCCCAGCGTGACGAGCAGCAGCAGCAGGGACAACAGCTGGGCCAACAACATGGTCATGGCGCGCGCCAAGGCGGAGGGCCAAACTGCTTCCACAGTGGTGGCCAGAACCGCTTCCATGGGGGCGGTCAGCACCAGGGTGGGCAGCGTGATGGCAACGAAAATGCCGTTGCCGACCAGGGATGCCCTCACGGGGGGCAGCGCCAAGGCCAGTCATTTGCAGCCATCTAGTGTCAGGGGGCACAAGGTGGTCAGCGTGGACATGGACACCCCCGTGACGATGAATAGGACTTCAAGGGAGGTACCGGGGGACGCGTCCACCGTCCCCAGCATGGTCGTGAAGAGGATTTTCACGATCGCAAGTAGCTATCGGTGGGCTGCTGTCTAAGGTTACGATGAATCATGGGAATGATGAGGATAGGATGTTCATGTTTTATGATGATGATATCAAAAACTTTGAATTCTTGTCGGCACAATATTTCTCAACCATTTATGTGCCTTTTGTGAATCCTGAGTCCCTCTACCATGATCGCTCAAGCCCACTCTCATATGTGACTAAAGAAAACCTTGGAAATTGCACGAGCCTGGTCGTAGCCACTAAGGAAAGTTCGCCAGATGTGATAGAATCTACACACAAAGCTCATGAGAAGAATTTTGTAACCTCAACAATAGTGGACATGCCTGTGGGTCCAGAAATGAACAAGTCGGCTTTTCAAGGATGGAAACTGCTGGCTTCATTCAACAAAGGACATCGCATGTGGGAACACTTTGATGACATGGTTGAACTACAAAGAAACACTCATGCTTATCGGATCTATTGCCTCGAGGGCACGCCTCCAGTGAGCCTTTTCATACGGAAGTCCAAAGCATCGATGACCATGCCATTTGATGGCACACTAGTAGGTGCGCCTGCACGCATCTTGGTGGATACTGGAGCGGATGACTCCTTTGTGAGCGGTGCATTTGTACGCACATGGCAATCAAAGTAAACGCTTCGCACTGGCATGGTGGTCATCGGTGATGACAGACAAGAGCCAGTCCTTAGTGACTGTGTGGCACGATTCATACTGCCCGGCTTCACCACCAGAGTCCGCCTCACCGTGCTTGATCTCATGGATCTGTTTGACGTTGTTCTCGGATACCCGTGGCTTGTGCACCACAAGACACTTATGTGCTTCGACTCAAAGACATTGCATATAAGCAGTGGAAAGAGAATGGTCACCCTATCTCCAATCCCACAAATTCAACGACCTCAAACGAAGGCTCAATCAAGCTTCTCAGTGCTCCAAGTGAAACGACGACTTTGAGAAGGGTGCCACTGTTTTCTTGCAATCTTGAAGAAAATGGTTGACGAGACAGAGTGTGAATTATCCAAGGGGTCGCAAACATACTCAGAATTCTCGGATGTTTTCAAAGTACCATCGGATGGGTTACGACCTTGACAAATGGTTAGACATACTATTCCGTTGGAGCCCCGGGCTGTGCCTCCATTTCAGTCTGTGTATCATTTGAGTCTAGCAGAACGGCAAGAAGAAGAAGGCCAAACTAAGGAGTACCTTTGGAAGGGTTGGATTGAGCCAAGCTCTTCTTCCTTCGGAGCACTGATTCTGTTTATGAACAAGAAATATGGTGGCCTCACGATGTGCGTGGACTATCGGGCATTGAACAAACTCATTGTCAAGAATTGGTACCCGCTCCCATGCATCGAGGACCTTTTTGACCAGCTTCAAGGAGCAAAAGTCTTCACGTCTATGGATCAATCGCAGGGCTAACATCAATTCCGGATCACGAAGGAGGATGTACCCAAAACGGTATTCAGAACTCATCTCGGACACTACCAGTTTCGGGACCTTTGCTTTGGACTGACGAATGCACGTGGCACATTCCCAGCAGTGATGAACATTTTTCGTGAACACCTCGGCAAGTCGGTCCTGGTGCATCTTAACAACATCCTCATCTTCTCTAAGAACCACAAAGAACACGGGAAATACCTCCAAATGGTGCTTGAGATCCTTCGCAAGAACCGGTTTTTCCTTTAAGAGAAGCAAGTGCAAGTTTGTGCAGTCAGAATTGGAGTACCTTGGTCACGTTATTTGTGGCAAGGGGATCCAGGTGGACCCGCGTAAGGTGCACGTTGTGCAAGAATGGCCTCATCCCAAGAACGTAGGTCATCTCCGCTCTTTCCTTGGACTCGCAAAACACTTTCGAGGCTTCTCCACGTGTGTGAGCCCTCTCACCACCTTGACTCGGAAGGCGAGCACATGGGTCTGGTTAGCAAAATGTATTGAGGCTTTTGAGGCTGTGAAGGCAATGCTGATCTCAGCACCGGTACTTACACTCTCGAATCCAAAAAAACCCTGGGAGGTACGATGTGATGCATCAGTAACAAGGTTGGGAGTTGTACTCATGGAAGACGGCCACCCTGTTGCCTACGAGAGCTGCAAGCTCTTATATGCAGAGACCAGGTATACCACTAGGGATCAGGGGCTGCTGGCAGTCGTGCATGCTTTTAAAGTATGGCACTGTTATCTCAAAGGTGCCGAGGGACAGATCACCGTGGTCACAGACCACAACCCTCTCACGTATTTTCACATGCAACTGAACCTTTCACGACGACAGGCGTGGTGGAGTGAATACTTAAGTCGCTTCACATTCACCTGGTAAAACAAACCAGGGTGGGCTAATGTGGTAGACCCATTGAGTTGAAACCGAACACATGTGAGCCTCATGCTGAGCAAGAATGAGACCACAAATTGGCACTTTGCCGCTTTTGCGGCGGCAACAACATTGCACACAAACCCACTCCGCGCACCCCCAAGACCACTGGTCAGTGTGAACCCTTTCAAGAATCGCATTCAGATGGGCTACACTTTGGACCCCTGATTCACCAAGCCAAAGAACATTGAACGACATGGCCCCATGGAGGCTGCCGGGTTATACTGCCATGGCGAGCAGGTGGTGGTTCCGGATGTCAACAACTTGCGACAACAACTCATGTTCGAGTTTCATAATCCTCCCTCCTTAGGTCACATCGCATCAAAGGAGACGGGACATGCTCTGGCTCAGCACTACTCGTGGCTAGTGTGGAGCAGTGACGTCAGGAAGTACTGCACGGTGTGTGACCTGTGCTTTTGCAAAAAGACTACAAACAGTTGGAATGCTCCTCACCATGGCAAGAGTGACTCTGAAAAGGAACACCAAAAAGACAAGCCAAGGTGACTTAGTGTTTAATGGTGTTCACCTATAGAGGGAGGGGCCCGGGTTCAAGTCCCACAAGATGAATTTCTGTCCTGCCTCAAGGGAGGTGGGAAATAGATACAAGGAAGCTAGCTCAACCTCTAGAGTTCCTCTTTAAGTTTCTGGAAGGCCAGGTGAGGGTCCAGGAAGGTGGCACACCCTCTAGAAGGGGTGACTTGTCCTACAAGGCATCTAGAAGTATCTAAATCTTCTGGACACCTTCCCTCCTACTAGAAGCAAGCTGAGGAATCTAGGAAGGGGCAGAAGCTTCTACAGGAAGGAAGGGATGCCTTCCTAGGTGGGAAAAGGACAGCCTACCAAGGGCCACTCTAGAAGCCATAGAATCTGCTAGGAATCTCCAAATCTGGCATGCTTTGGTATTCTGGAAAGCTTAGATCAGTGGCTATAAAATTCCACTACTTTTGGGCCTTGATCAAGAGTTTCTGTCCAGTCAATTGAGGCAAAAAATATTGCCACAATCTCTGACCAGTTTTCTGCCATCCTTGGAACCAGTTGCCTCCACAGTTTCAGTCTCTCCACAAAGAGTTGGTGGTGTGAACCAGCCACTGCTAGGGACCCTCCAGGGTGCACACTCACCCTCAGGCCAACAAAGGGTTATGGGCCCACGCCTCTAAGGGGTTCAAAGCCAGCTTGATTTCACGGTTCCAAAATCAAGACAGGGCGACGAGCGAGCAAGAGAGCAGCCGCGCTGTCCTTAAGTTTGATGGGACAGGCTTTGCCTTGTGGAGGTGGCAGTTTGCGGTCTTCCTCGACGACAAGGGACTGCTTGAGCTTGTGAAGGGTGATGAGACTGCTCCGCCAGAGACTGTAACGGCTGAGGTGAAGGAGGCATACAAGAAGCGCAGCAAAATGGCGTTGGCGCTCCTTGTCTCTGCGTTATGCCCGCCACAACTTGGGCACATCCAAGGATGCACCCTGGCCGCAGAAGCATGGTCAAAACTATGCTCCATCTACTAGTCAAGCAACCTTGCCAATGAGCTCTTCATCTTCAAACGGCTCGTCACCCTCCGAGCGAGCGAAGACGACAACATCATGGAGATCATGCAGCAGATTGAGTCGCTCACAGCGGAGTGCATGGCCACTGGTTGGGAGATCGACTATCAGTTGCAAGCTATGATCCTCCTTCTGGCCTTGCCAGACAGTTGGAGTCCCATGATCACAGTCCTTGGTGGCTAGCCTTCGGACGAGCTAAAGTACCCGAAGGTTGCTGAGTACGTGCGCAATGAGTGGATGCGACTTGGCGGTCGAGAGAGTACAGCGGCATGAATTTCAGCTTACACGGTTCATCCTCAAAGTGGACGCTGAGGCGACAAGTGGAAGGGTGCCAAACAGGGCACCAAGAAGGGTGACAAGAAGGGGGAGTGCTTCAACTCTGGCAAGGAGGGCCACTACGCGCGCAACTGTCCCAAGAAGAAAATAGATCGGTCGCAGTGGGGCGGGAAGAAAGATGAGCACACCTTTATGACGTACAACTCCACCAACTTGAAGGATCCGGGAGTTGCCGTCATTGACTCTGGATCAGGCTCCCACACGCAATGCAACAGGGCCGCATTTTTCACCAACGGCGCCTCGGAGATACGCCTGATGGTGGCCAATGGAAAAACATAGGTGGCCGCCGGTGAGGGTAACATCCGCATTGAGTCAATTGTGGATGGCAAACCTGACACGAGCACAATCCACGCTGTGTTCTATATGCCCAACTTTGGCGCAAACCTGCTCTCCGTTAGCCGCCTTGCCGACAAGGGACTTGAGGTGCTCTTCACAAAGAAGGATGTCGTCATCCGCAAAGAGGACAAAGGTGAGGTGATTGCGTGTGCCAAGAGGGAGGACGACTTGTACCTGCTACGTGCAAAGATCCTTAGCAGCCGGGCGGGGTCCAATGCCGCCAATCTTGCAACAAACGATGGAGGAGACCTGGACCTCTGGCACCGCCGACTCTGCCACATTTCTCCATCTACAGTGAAGGAGATGGCTTAGAGGGAAGTGGTGTGGGGTCTCCAAATCAGCGGCCTTGATAGAACCAAGGAGACCATGTGTGAGCCATGCATCATTGGAAAATCAACTCGGCAACTGTTTGTTGCCAAGGGGACGAGTGCATCGGCAAAACTGGCTGTGGTGTACACAGATGTATGTGAACCGCTTGAGAGCTCCATCGGTGGAGCTCGCTATTTCCTCACCTTCATCGATGACCACAGCCGGACAATCTACCTTTACCCAATGAAGCGGAAGAGTGAGGTCCTTGCGTGCATGCATGATTTTGTGGCAGATGTGGAGCAGCAAACATAGTTGAAGGTGAAGGCTAGAGTGACAATGATGATGAATATACGGGGTGCCTTGGGTGGATGAAGAGCAAGGGGATAGAGTGGCAGAAAACAACTCCACACTCCCCACAATAGAATGGCGTCGTAGAGAGAGCAAATTGCACAATCATTAACATGGTGTGATCCATGTTGAGCGACGCTGGCCTTACACAACGGTATTGGGTGGAGGCGGCAAGGACAGCAGCGTACATCATGAATCTCATGCCGACCAAGCCGCTGAAGGACAAGGAGAGTAAGGCGTAGAAGACGCCACAAGAGGTGTGGAGCGGGAGGAAGCCGGCGGTCGGTCACCTCCGCACGTTTGGTTGTGTTGCACATGCAATGGTGTAGGCACGTGAGGGACGAAGCAAGCTGGACCCGCGTACCCGCCGGTGTATTTTTCCATGGATGTGAGAGCGGAAACAAGGCGTACCGGCTCTTTGACCCAAGGAGACAACTGATTGTGCAGAGTCACGACGTCGCGTTCGACAAGAAAAGCCGTTGGATATACAAGGAGGCAGGTCTCTCCAAGACGAAGGAGTGGATGCCACCCCTTGAGGGGGAGATGCCGGAGGACATGAATGAGGGTGACGTCCTTGCAGCAGCACCAGCCGGAGAGGATCGCCCGAGGGATGGGCGACCGGCAGAATTTTTTCCGGCCAGTTCGGATGAAGAATCGGAAGCACCGGAGATGGATGTGGAGGCGGGGAGTCGACCAATGTCTCCAAGGTCTCCAAGAGAGGGGGAGCAGGTGCTTGTAGAGGATGGAATCAAAAGGGGACAGCAACAAGCTTAACCGCCTCAACAGCCCCGAGTGAGCAGCCGTGTGCGAAGAATGACAAAGATGTACAATGCCGACAAGGGCATTTGGACTGGGTTCGCACAAGTCTTCTTCACACAAGAGGAGCCTGAAAAAGGCACTAGACAAGAAGGATGGGCCTGAGTGGGAGGGAGCAATGAAATGTAAGCTCGCCTTCCATGAGGAGAAAGACTCCTCAGTTGAAGGTTGAGCATGGACAACTGCCATGGATGATGCGCAAGGGGGAGATTGTTGGAATGCTCCTTACCATGGCAGGAGTGAATCCAAAAAGGAACACCAAAAAGACAAGCCAAGGTGGCTTAGTGGTTAATGGTGTTCACCTATAGAGGCAGGGGCCCGGGTTCAAGTCCCATATGATCAATTTCTGCCCTGCCTCAAGGGAGGTGGAGAATAGATGCCAGGAGGCTAGCTCAAACTCTAGAATTCCTCCTTAAGTTTCTAGAAGGCCAGGTGAGGGTCCAGGAAGGTGGCACACCTTCTAGAAGGGATGACATGTCCTACAAGGCATCTAGAAGTATCTAAGTCTTCTGGACACCTTCTCTCCTACTAGAAGCAAGCTGAGGAATCTAGGAAGGGGCAGAAGCTTCTACAGGAAGGAAGGGATGCCTTCCTAGGTGGGAAAAGGATAGCCTACCAAGGGCCACTCTAGAAGCCATAGAATCTGCTAGGAAGCTCCAAATCTGGCATGCTCTGGTGTTATGGAAAGCTTACATCAGTGGCTATAAAATTCAAGTGTTTTTTATCCTTGTAAAAGGTGTTTCTTCCCAGTCAATTGAGGCCAAAACTATTGACACAATATCTGACCAGTTTTCTGCCATCCTTGGAATTAGTTGCCTCCACAGTTTCGGTCTCTCCAAAAACAGTTGGTGGTGTGAACCAGCCATTGCTAGGGATCCTCCAGGGTGCACACTTACCCTCAGGCCAGCACGAACAAGGCTCCTATGGGGTTCTTCCAACATCTACAACTCCTTGACATCCCATGGGAGTCGGTGTCCATGGATTTCATCATGGGACTCCCAGAGACCAAGAAAGGCCACCATGCCATCTTGGTCGTTGTGGACAGGGCAACAAGAATGGCCCATTTCATGCTAACGACAACTCGCGTCACAACAGAAGAGACTGCCAGGCTTTTCTACGAAGGCGTCATCAAGTACCACGGCTTACCCATCCGCATCATCTCTGACCGTGACCTGCGCTTTGCAAGCCGGTTTTGGCTTGCATTGCAGGAACGGTTTGGACCGCGACAAAGTATGTCCTTGGCATTTCATCCCCAAACTGATGGGTAAACAGAGCGTATGAACCGCACACTCAAGCGGACGCTCCGCATGTACATTGACCCAACAATGGAGGACTAGGACAACGTTTTGGCCCCAGCCGTGTTTGGCATGTACAATGCGGTCAATGAATCAACCGGTTTTACCCCATTCATCCTCAACCACGGTCGGCATCGAGTGGTACCCGCTTCAATGGTGAAGTGCGGGGGTGGCGGTGATCAGGTGTCCTCAGCCCTGGCCTTTGTCGAGCGCATGGACGCCCTCTGGCGGGATGCCAAGGCCCATTTGTATGTGGCTCGACAGCGCCAGAAGGCCTTTGCTGGCCAGAGACGTCGTAAGTTGACGTTCTCCATCGGACATTGTGTGCTTTTAAGCACACGGAATTTACGGCTTAAAACACCGTGTGCACAAAAGATGTTACCAAAATTGCTAGGACCCTTCACGATTACACAGAAGTTGGGAAGTGTGGCCTATCGGTAGGCTCTTCCACTAGCCATGCGCATCCATGATACCTTTCATGTGAGTCTCCTCGCACCCTACACAGGAGAGGGGCTTGTTGAGCCACCCCCTCTTGATGTCCTCGCTGCGGAAGGCTAGTGTGAGGTGCACCGCATCCTCCAAGCTTCTAGAGGAGGGAAGGGATGCCTTCCTAGGTGGGAAAAGGACAGCCTACCAAGGGCCACTCTAGAAGCCATAGAATCTGCTAGGAAGCTTCAAATCTGGCATGCTTTGGTGTTCTGGAAAGCTTAGATCAATGGCTATAAAATGCCACTGCTTTTGAGCCTTGAAAAAGGTGTTCATTCCCAGTCAATTCAGGCCAAAACTATTGCCTCAATCNGTGCACCGCATCCTCCAAGCTTCTAGAGGAGGGAAGGGATGCCTTCCTAGGTGGGAAAAGGACAGCCTACCAAGGGCCACTCTAGAAGCCATAGAATCTGCTAGGAAGCTTCAAATCTGGCATGCTTTGGTGTTCTGGAAAGCTTAGATCAATGGCTATAAAATGCCACTGCTTTTGAGCCTTGAAAAAGGTGTTCATTCCCAGTCAATTCAGGCCAAAACTATTGCCTCAATCTCTGACCAGTTTTCTGCCATCCTTGGAACTAGTTGCCTCTACAGTTTCAGTCTCTCCAAAAACAGTTGGTGGTGTGAAACAGCCACTGCTAGGGACCCTCCAAGGTGCACACTCACCCTCAGGCCAACAGAGAAGGTCATGAACATAGACAATAATAGCAACAAGAGGTGAGGACAGAGACTCAGAGACAATGCAGGATTACACGATTGCGGCGGTATTCCTCCTTCTCAAGGGTGGTAGTGATCTCAATGTTCCAGCTGCGAGGGGCTTGGTTCAGCCCATACAAGGAGAGCACGAGCAGTGGTGCAGCGACCAATGGGGGTAAATGTCTTGAATTTAGCACCTGGCTTTTTAGAAAACCCCATTGCAGTGAGTCGCGCCTTGTAACAATGGATTGAACCATTAGGCTGTAACTTACCCTGGAAGATTAAGTACGTAGAGATAGCCTTTTGACCAGGTGGCAAGTCGACCCGTTCCAGCTCATACACACCATGCTCACGGAGGGCAACTAGTTCCTCCTATATGAAGGTCTCCCAGATGGAGGCATCTGTGACTTCACAAACCTGTGGGCTTGGATCCCAAGGGAGAGAGGCCACTTGCAGAAAACCAGGCAACAACATAACACGCCACACAGGTGTTGATGGCACTGTGCAGTTCCTATGAAATGAGAGAGTATCCGAGAGCAGTGCCAAAGTGCATGACACAGACCAAGCCCGTCCAATGTTGTGGTAGTGAGGCCCAGGGCACACAGCCCATGATCCCCTGACATAACACCACTCACAGAAGGGAGGGCTAAAAGCCGGCCTCCACGTGTGTACGGCTTGTGCAGAGGCAAAACTGGGACAACTAGGACCAAGATATGTGCACCGGGTGACAAAGCAGCGACACGGAGCGGATGAACCACTAGCGTGACAAGAGAGGAGATGCTGGATGGTGGAGGAGAAGAGGCAGCAAAGCCAGTGGACGTCAAGACAGGGGGTGACAACAATGCACACAGATACATAGGAGCACAGGGGTCAGACAAAGACTATGACGGTGACATGGCAGAGACATCGTGACCTCCGTCAGGGACAGAGATGACATTGCCGCGATCAGAGGAGGAAACAAGAATGGCCATTAGAGTGACCCCTCAAAACAAGAGAGAGAGAGAGAGGGACAAGGGTATCGACAGAGGCCAGACAAATGAGGTCACATTAACATACAAACTCAAAGAAGACAGTGTCGTAGAACTCAATGACACGACGGCGGGCAGGGTTCCAAAACCGCCAGGCTTTCAGGCTGGGCCAACAGTCCAAGAAAAACACAGAGACGACCCCGACTAGATAGCTTAGCATCCCGAAGGTCGTTTTGGACCCAAATAGTGGCGGTACAGCCCCAGACGCGAGGAAGGCAGAGATTGGTGCAACGATCTGTCTAACGCTTGTAAGAAGTGATATCACAAGGGAGAGGACCATGAGGTACGCGGTTCCATACTCAAGTCATGAAGGAAATGGACTTAAAAGCAAAGAGATGGGGAAGACCAGACTCAGAAAGCAAAGACCGGAAGGGGTCAGTGAGGGTGTGGTTCTAACATTCAGAGACGCCATTTTGCTGGGGTGTGCAGGGAGCGGCAGACTTCACACGCATGCCACGAGGGGAGAGGAAACAAGAGGTGGGACCAGAGAACTAACCACCACGGCCGGAAAGAAAGATACAGAGCTGTTGTTGGCATGCACGTTCAGCTGAAGGAAGTCACTCCTCAAGCACATCACTCACATCACTGTTTTGGCACAACGAGAAAACCCAGCGAAAGCAAGAGATAAAATCAGTGAGACAGAGAATATAGCGGCCAAGGCCACCAAGAAAATCATGAACAAGAGGTTCCATGACATCCGCATGCACTAGGTCAAGGGGATGTAATGTGAGGTGATCAGAGGCAGAGAAGGGCTACCTGTGCATCTTGCCCTGGGCATATTCAAGGCAGTCAGCAGCTCACGAGGGGACAGAAGAGGCAGCATGNAAAGAAAAGAACGGAGCTGTTGTTGGCATGCACGTTCAGCTGAAGGAAGTCACTCCTCAAGCACATCACTCACATCACTCTTTTGGCACAACGAGAAAACCCAGAAAAAGCGAGAGATAAAATCAGTGAGACAGAGAATATAGCGGCCAAGGCCACCAAGAAAATCATGAACAAGAGGTTCCATGACATCCGCATGCACTAGGTCAAGGGGATGTAATGTGAGGTGATCAGAGGCAGAGAAGGGCTACCTGTGCATCTTGCCCTGGGCATATTCAAGGCAGTCAGGAGCGCACGAGGGGACAGAAGAGGCAGCATGAAGACCATGATTTGGGCGAAGGCATATCAAGTGGTCAGTGGCAGCGTTATTAATGTGCCACAGGCAATGATGGAGAAGACGAGTGTGCTCAAAGGACAAGGACGGTGTGATGTAAACAAGAGCAGAAGTAGCAGAAGATGAGGAACACAAAATAGATGATTGTAACGTAGGCCACGAAGCACAACACGGCCGGAGGATTGCAGCAAAATAGTACTGACACCACGGCTAGACACAACATTCCATGCATTGATCATCTAGGGTGGTCACGGACAGTAGGCTGACCTTAACGTCAGGACATCTGGCAGGAACAACCCCCCCTGCCCCCAAACAACTAAGCCGACGGCAGTAACACCTTGGACGGAGAGTAAATGGCCGGAGCCAGTGCAAACAAAGCAAACGGAGCCAACAAGGCCAAGGAAGATAAATGAGGAGCGGCAGATAATCATGTGGTATGCAGCTCCAAAATCAATGAGCCGGAAGCCAGAGGATGATAAAGTAGAGGGGAGGATATGGGGGACAACAACAATGCCAAACACAAGGGAAGGGGACTGCCCACATACGGAAAGACAGCATGGCAAGGAAACAGTCTGCCAGTGCTCAATCCACGGCATACCAAGAGGCAACGTCTTCTGAACAGCCTCAAGCGACGCACCCTGCAGTGCTCCATCAGACTGACACGCATAAAGGGATGAGGTCTCAAGAACAATCTCACCTCCCTTGTCACAAAGACGTTGGATATCAGTAAGGTTCTTTTCCAGATTGCGCTCAGAAGCACGGTCGTCACAATGGCCACCGTCGTAAAAGTTACCACGGAAGCGGGCACCTTTGTGCAGCCAAGAGGGAGGCGTGTAGTAGGCAAATGGAGGTGCGTAGTATGACAGTTGCCCAGGAGGAGGGAGCCAGCCGGGACCAGAGGGTCCTAGAGGGAGGGCTGTGACATGGAGGAGCCCACCATTCCTGGTGGTGCTCGAGGACGGGCCAACAGAGGTGGAAGTTTTGGAAGAACCGGCAGTAGTAGGAGACCCACTGGTGGACAGAGTAGACGCATTACTGGTGCGTGCCCAATATGCCCGCATGGCAGACGCCAGGCGGGCATATTGGGCACGCACCAGTACTGCGTCTACTCTGTCCACCACCAATAGAAGTGGCTAGCCCTAAGAGTGATATTTGCACCACCAATAGAAGTGGAAGTGGTGCTAGAGGAGGAGGGAACAGCGGCTGCGACAGCAGCAATGACGGAGCAGTGAAAATGTTTGTTTTTTCAGGTTGTTCCACGAGTCTTAACAGCAAGATGCTCAAGCTCAGCTGTGGAAACTTGTTGAAATAAAGGTCAGAGAACTCGGAGGTGAGCCCTGTGAAAATGGAGAAGCAAGCTGAGAGGTAACCAGGAGCTTCCTTACAGAGGTGAAGAAGCAGCTTCAGGGTACGTGCCCAGTAGGAATCAGCAATCTCATCTGCACGCATGTGCCATTGATTGAATTGGACTGTTAGTGCACTCTGAGCAGCATGGCCGGTGACAATATTGTGACATTGAATGAGTGTATATGCGCCGATCGGATCAACAGAGGTGCCATGTGTAGTGTTAGTGCTGTAAGAGATAAACTCATCTATGAGTTTGTCTGGGCCAGGAGTGATGAGAGCGTGAACAGCACGAGCAGACTCAACAAGCTGTGGAACAAAGGGCGTGGCAGCAGCGGGGTCAGAAATCAGTATTGTGTCACCTTGCACCCACGCGCAGAAGCGCATTTTTCTAGAATAGAATATTAGCTTAGTCTTGAAATACGACAGCTGTGTCTATATGTCAAGATGGCGAGGCAGAGGCAAGAGTGCACTTGCGAGGACGGTTACAGAGCAGTTGGTGGCCTCCCATGTCGGGACCCATTTTCTAGACCGTTGCTATCCGGCGCATTGACAAAGGGTTGTGGGCCCACGCTTCTGTTTCTAGGACACGCTTCCAAGGCCGACTAGCGCGTGGTGTTGCAGGGCGCACAGGTAGAACAAGGACACGAACATCGGACGGATCCATCTACTCCATTGGCTCCATCAGCTTCTTCAGGTAGGATGCGTGCATGTGGCGGACTAGGGGACAAGGAACAACTCTGTCCATGTTGGACAAGACCCTCGAGCCCCAACGGGATTAAGCTCTACCCCTTTTAAGAAGGCGGTACGACCCCGAGTTCGTTCTCTCACGACGGCACCATCGCTTAAGGCAATCATTGGCAGGAGAGGTATGCAACGGAACCAACTGCACCTTTGACAACGGTCGCAGTCAGTAGCCTCATCAGCCTAATCGGCCTCAACGAAGCAAAGTAGCAGGAGAGCAGAGAAGACAAGCAACCGTAGGAAATGGCGGCTCCGACTCAAGCCCGCCATGAGGCGGGTATGTCCAAATTCACAGGGACAGGTTTTCCCTTGTGGAAATAGCAGTTTGAGATTGTCATGAATGTGCATGGCTACCTCGACATCCTAAAAGGGACCAAGACAACATCCGCAGATGTGACAGTGACGACGCATGCAGCTGACCTTACAGCATGGACGATGAAGAACAACATGGCTCTCGCCATTCTTGTGACGTCCATCAATGAGACTCAACACTCCCACATCACAGGATGCACATTGGCTGCCGAGGCCTACACAAAGCTCTCACACATGCGTCAATCAAACGCCTTAGCAAACTGAATCTTCATCTTCCAAAGGTTGATGTTGATGAGGGTGAGCAAAAGAGAATCGATACCCGCATTTTTGTAGTCATTCGACAACGTGCTGCAAGAGGTCCAACAAATGGAATGGAATCTTGACTCCAACATGCGTGCCATGATCCTTCTAATGGCGCTGTCGGAAAGCTGGGGGTCCATGATCACTGTATTTGGCGGTTAAAAGGAGGCAAATCTGACGTATGAGGCTGTCGCCGAACATGTCCGCAACGAGTCCATGCGACGCAGTGGTAGTGTGGCAAACATCTCAGCCTATGCCTCTCGCTTTGGTGGACAAGGTACAAGCTCTCGCTCCAGTCAAGGCAAGAGCGGAAGCGGTGGCGGTGAAGGGAAAGGCAATGGTGGCAGGAAGAGTTCCAAGAAGCCCGGCAACTGTCACAACTGTGGTAAGGTTGGGCACTGGGCTAGGGACTACCGTAGTCCCAAGAAAGGAGGCGAGAACAAAGGTGGGAAAAAGAAGAAGGAGCTCACCAACATGATGGCTAGGGGGTTGTCCATGAAGGGGGTAGCGATCATTAGGCCCGGGGCATTTGCCCTTAACTTGGGCACCAACCACCACTCATCAAAAGAGAAGGGTGGATTTGTCTCCATGGCCGAATCTGTCATGCGCATCAAGTGTGCAAACGGCGGCGTCGTCCAAGCCATGGGCAAAGGGGACAAGGTGATCACGTTCAACGTGAACGGTACGGAGAAGGCGGTAAACCTTCAAAAGGTAGTATACATGCCCTCCTTCAAAGCCAACGTGCTGTCCGTCTCACAAATTACTGACAAC
>SZWC01000668.1:19544-36790 GCA_023375785.1 Penium margaritaceum | reverse complement strand
AGAGAGAGAGGGCGAAAGAATCAGTAGGTCATCCACATATACAAGGAGGGCAGCTGGAGTGCCGCAAACACTGCGGATGAACAGGGAGGGGTCAGACAAAATTTGTAGAAATCCTCCAATTTCCAATGTTCGGCTGACTTCCTTGTTCCAACACCGTGGTGCCTGTTTCAGTCCGTACAGTGTCTTTAGAAGAAGCCAGACTCTGTCTGTCCCATCAGTGAACCCTGGTGGTTGTTCCACATAAATCTCCTCTTCTAGTGGCCCGTTCACAATAGCATTCTTGACATCCATTTGGTTTATTTCCCAGTCCTCGTGTGCCGCAACCCCTAGCAGCACGCGACCTGACGTGTACTTGCCCACGGGGGCGTAAGTGTCCGTAAAATCTTGCCCTGGTATCTGGTGGAAGCCTCTGGCCACCAGTCGAGCCTTGTATTTCTCAAACAAGCCCTGGACACTCTGTTTGACTTTGAACATCCACCTTAGGTCAATGGATTTACGTCCAGGGGGAAGAGGCACCAATTGATAACCTTCATGCTCAAGGAGAGCGTTCAGCTCATTGATCATAGCCTTTTCCCACTCTGTTGCATCAGGACGCCCCCTTGCCTCTTCGATGGTGAGAGGCTCTGGGTGGATAGCCAGAGGCTGTGTGGGACCAGCTGTGTGATAAAACTGTCTGTAATCCACCCTGGCCATGTTCCGCTGTGAGCGACGAACTGGATCAGGCTGGACAGGACTGTTTTATACTGGGGTCAGACCAGGTGGCAACCCTGAGGAGTCTGCACTGGTGCTTGCAAGATCAGCCAGTGTAAGCAAGTCAGTAGGGACCGGTGTGTCCTGGCCCGTGACCTTGTGCTCTCTCGACAGTGGTGTAACCTTCGATTGTGCGGTGGGAACGAAGATGGGTACACTCACGTACTCAGTGTATCGTTCAGGAACAGTGAGCACCAGTGCATGCTTGAGTCCCTTGAACGTCTTGTATGGCATGTGTTCTAGGAAGGACGCAACACGACTCTCGACAAATGTATGTTGCACGGGATCCCAAAACGCCCATGCCTTCGAGGCATGAGAGACTCTGAAAAAGACACACCATCTACCTTGTGGACTCAATTCATGGCTGCGTTGTGGGTCAGCAAACCACACACACGCCATAGTGCCCCACACCCGTGCACTGCGTAAATCTGCCTTCTGCTTGAACCATCTCTCCCAGGGAGTGATGGTCCTGGGCAGAGGCCCTTGGGGTATTCTGTTCCATACCCAAGTAATGTACTTGACAGCTTCCTCCCAGAATCCAAAGGTCAGACCAGACTCTGCCAGTAGGGTACGCAAAGCATCGCCTAACGTTCTGTGCCATCTCTCGGCCACCCCATTCTGTTGCGGTGTATACGGTGCGGTAGTTTGATGCACAATGCCTCTAGCTTTCAGGTCTGTTTCGAGTGGACCTAGAAATTCTCCACCCCTGTCTGTACGGAGGATGCGCAGAGAGCACCCAGTCTGTCGCTCAGCAAGGGGAATCCACTCCATGATTGCCCGTTGTGCATCCGCTTTGGTTTTGAGCAGGAAAGCCCAGCGAAAATGACTGTAGTCATCTGTCAGTGTGAGAAAGTAGAGTGACGCGTACTGGACTGAGGAGACTGGCATGGGTCCAGTTGAGTTACCATGCACCAGCTCGAGGGGTGCCTCGCTGACATGTTGTCTTAAGGGACAACTCTGTCGGTGTGCCTTTCCTTCCTGACAATTCAGACAGGCAGATGCCTTGAGGCCGTGAGGACAGTCGTCTGGGCTCAGTCCATGTGCAGGTTGGTGTTTCAGCAGGTTGATGAACAGTTCTGTGTTGATGTGGGCCAGTCTTCTGTGGATGACCTCAGTGTGCTTTGGGTCTGTTTTGGTCATGATGTGGGTCTGTGCACGGTTGGAGGGCAATGCAGGGAACAGGGTCAAGCGGTACAGCATGTCGGCATGCAAGGGTCCATCAGCCAGCAATGCACCATGTGCATCAAACAGCATGCATTTGTTTGCTTGTGTCAGTGTTGACATGCCCAATTGGTGATCCAACTGCCCCCCTGGGAAC
Organism: Penium margaritaceum; assembly: GCA_023375785.1. Lineage (NCBI taxonomy): Eukaryota > Viridiplantae > Streptophyta > Zygnematophyceae > Desmidiales > Peniaceae > Penium > Penium margaritaceum. The sequence continues at coordinate 34,722 of SZWC01000668.1, read as the reverse complement.
AGGTTCACCTTCAGCCGAGGAACATACAAAACCCCAGTCAGCCACATGACCCCTCCCGGTGCTTGCAATGCAACAGTCCCAATGCCCTCAACCCTCAGCACCTCCCCTATGCCCGTCCGCACTCCTTCCACATCATGAGTGGCATACAGAGACACAAACAATTGACGATGAGGTGACATGTGATGTGACGCTACTGTATCAAACAACCACTCGTGCATGGGCAAGACGTGTGAAGTGGTGATGTGCGTGTGCCCAAGGCGCGGACCTGGTTGGGAAGCTCTAGTGGTCTCTGGAAGGAAAGTGGTGGGCGTAGCCTCCTGCATGTCGGCAGTGTGCGGGGTCGCCATGTCGTTGTACACGCGTTGGGCCCACACTGGGACAGGCACCCAAGCCGTAGCGAACGGTGGCACGTAGTGCACGGGCAGCCCATAAGGCCCAGGCTGTGGCGTCATCTGCTGCAGCGGCTGCGGCTGAAGCTGATGATGAGGTGGCAGTACAAAGGTGGCTGCTGCTACAGGTTGGTAGGGGTGCAGCCCAGGTGGTCCATGTCGGCCAAAGTGCAGAACTGCGGGAAAATGCTGCAGTGGCTGATGCTACTGCTACACCTGCCTCTGCTGTTGCTGTGTCTGCCTCTGCTGCTACTAGGCCTGCTGCTGCTGCTGTTTCTCCGTTACCTTCCACTGAAAGGAAGGGCACCGGCGCCAAAAGTTCCCAGTCTGGTTGCAGTAGATGCACCTCTGGTTACCATGGCCGCGACCACGACCGCGACCACTGCCACCAGACCAGCCACGATCCCCACTAGAGGATCCTCCAAGGGAGGTGAATGACGTGTGGTTCGCTGTAGCAGTAGCGGAAGAGGAGCTTTGGTGTGCATATGCTGTCGGTGACGCCGCTATCATGTCGCGAGCCTCGCCCTTCAGTATGTCATCGTAGTTATGCATCTCCTCGAAAACGGAGGTGAGGTCGATGAGCTCGATCTCAGCGATTGGGTAGCGACATAGCAGGTCACGCCGGAACTCCTTGTACTGCTTGCCGAGGTGGAGCAGTACTACGTCCAGCCACTCAAGGATGGAGCACAAGGCACCAGGACCCAAGAGTCGTTGGCGAATGTCCATGGCTTCATCCCAGAACTCAGCAACAGGCGCGCCTGGTTTACGGTAGGGATTGCGGAGGCGATCTCTCAGCGTCACGACGAGGGTCATGCCCGGTTCTTCTTGGCGCGTGGGAAGGTGGCGCCAGGCATCATGCGATCGTGCTGCACCACTTCATGGGTCAGAGGGATCCTGACCTCGCCCACCAAAGCGAAAATGGCGCAGAGCGTAGGCTTGTGGGTCTGGCAGTACGCGTGTTAGTGCATTGAATGCGTGCAGTAGCATGAGGTCAGTTGCGGCATCTGGGGGTGGACGAATGTAAAGTTCCTCCAACCCATGTTCTGTCGCCCAGGACAAGAAGATGTCCCTCCATGCCAGGTAATCCCTCGTCCCAAGCAATGGAGGAGATAGTTCCTTTTGGCCTAGTCCAAGCTGCGCCATTGCGCCAGCAGTGAGGGTGACATTAGGAGCGTTGCCACCACTGTCGACGTTGCTGGCACTGCCAGTACCTCCATTTGTCCCTTCTACCTCGCTCATGGTGCTTGGGGAGTGGGTCCGGTGGTCTGCCTAGCTCCGGATGGTGCTGGAAAGGACCAAGGAAATTTTGGCAGCAATTGGCCGGGCCCACTTTAGGCCCAGTTTTCTGCCGAGAGCCCGAAGCTCTATAGGGAAGCCACCACAGACGTCCTGGGGTCCTGCAAGTGCGATCCCGTCCCCCCAAATCCTTTGCCCACCCTTAGAGTCGTAGTTGGGCACCTTGGGGAGGCCCTTAATGGGGCATGGGACCTTCTTTTGGTGGCGGCTCTTTGTCCCAAGCTTCCGCCGTATGCGAATAGCCCTGCTAGGGCTTGCGCGCCCCCTTAGGGCTGGTTCGATGCCCTGGATCTGCTTCGCCGCCCTTTACTAGCCCGCCGACCCTCGCTGACGTGGCGTCCAAGTGGCGGCCGCCCCTTTCTTCAGCTCCTACAATCGGCTCTCGTCCTCCTCAGGCCCGAAGGAGGGCTCTGATACCATGAGAACAAAGCTACAAAGAGAATGGGACCAAATGCGCTTTGTTTCATCAAGTGTGGAGCGTGTGAGCTCCAAAACCCTAGGGGCAAAGTCACGGTTTTTGCTATAATTCCTTTAGTAACAAGGGATCCCCTTGTTACGGATGAGACTCGTTAGTCGAGTCTCACCCGTCGGCTGGCGAGTGAAGCTCGCCGGCGCTCGACAGGGTGCGAGGGCGAAATCACCCTTTGCCCCTAAAAAAGGTGCGACGGCACCTGCAAAGTCACATCCTAGGCCAGATGTTAGGAAACCTAAACTAAACCTACAAACATGCAAGTTGGAGTCTAATCTAGGTCACGTATCACAGCGAGAACAGTATGCCACATGAAAATCAAGGACATAACTAGGCCTGTTAGCGGGGGCAGGCAAGGGTCGACGGCCGGTGGAGTGCGTGAGACAAGAGGGCAACGCCGCCACGTGAAAGGCTTGGCGAGCGCGTGTCTCCATTATCAACGTGGATCACCACCGACCGCCGAATCCTCATGCACTGCACACCCAAGGGCACATGCGCACAAAGATATATACAGAGGGTTATCAGTACAGCCTCAAGATGGCGCTCTCTAGGACACTGGGAGAATTGGGAGAGAAATTTGACAGTAAAGGCTACATGAGCACGAGTGGTAGTAGCAAGGTACATAAGTGGGCCAATCGCCCTCAAGTAGTCTCAGACACATCCACCATCTCCCCTAATTTTGACACATCGAGTGCCTTCAGCAGTGTCTGGGCTGCTGGGGTCATGGAGATGGAGGCAGAGGGAACTGAAAATAGCAGGGATGCAAAGTGCTCCCCAAGGCTGCAAGCGTACACAGCTTGGTGAATATGTCGTGTGCGTTGTTAGCGATCATGCTCAAGCTCCATGCTAAAAAAGATGAGAGTAGGACCAAGATCCTTCATCTTGTATGTTGATTGTAATTGGGCCTCTTCAGACTGAACAGCTATAAGACTGGGAGGATACAATCAGTAACTTATTGACATAGACAAGGATGGCAACAAAAGGAGTAGAGGAAGTACTAAGAAACACGATGACATCAACTGTGCCCCTATGAAACCCTCTTTTCTCAAGTGTAGAGATGATGTCCTACTTCCAACAGCGAGGCGACCGCTCTAGCCCATAAAGGACCTTACGAAGCCGCCACATTGTGTTGGTTCCATCTGTGAACTCAGGAGATTAGACCATGCAAATCTCCTGGTCAAGTCTATCATGAAGAAAGGCATTTTTTATATCCATTTGTTCCAACTCCCAGTCATGTTGGACCACCAAATTGAGGAAGGCTATGGCAGTCGTATATCGGCCGACTCGAGCAAACATGTCATCAAAGTCAATAGAAGGAATCTGGGAGAAACCTTTGACGGTGAGTCGAGCCTTGTACCGTTCGATTGAGCTGTAAGGTTTCAACTTCTGACAGTAAACCCACTTTGCTAACACCGTCTTCCGTCAGGGTAGAAGATCCACAAAATTGTAGATGTTGTGTTTGGTTAGAGCATCAAGCTCTTCTCACATTGCTGTCTCTCACATAGTGGAGTCAGTAGCGTTGCTTGAGTCACAAACTGCCAGTGGTTCACGTGGGAGCGGTGAGACATGAACAGCAGCAACGTACAAGGTGACATATCCAAAAACAGACGTGTCAAGAGCCCAGTGGAACTCCTGCTCAATGAGGTAGTATCCTAGGGCATAGCTGGGATACACAAAGGAGGCAACAATGAAAAAGGCAGTTGCATGGAGCCCAAGGGCACGAAGGCCGGGCTCACTAGAATCAATGACACGGGGCACGACGGCAGGGGAAGGGTCCACTACAGGGTCACTAGTGCTTAGATTGGAAAAGGTAGATGTACAAGACTGAGAGGTAGATGGACATGTCTGAGAGGGGAGAGCTTGAAGGTGACAACTAAGAACATATGGAGACATGACAAGGAGAACAGTGGCAGTAGAGGAAATTGTAGGCCGCGCCGTGGAAGTGGACGAGGTGAGAGAAGTGTCAGTCTGGACATTAGAAGGAGACACAGGAGGCATATGAGGGGAGGCTACAATGTCACCTGTTGTAGAAGCGTCAGGAGAGGATGAAAGGGGCAAGGGGGATGAGCCATAAAAGACGTGACAGGGGTGCAAGCATCACATTGAGAGGGAGCACTATCTGACGGATCCTGCACCGAGGGGACAACAGCAGGCGAACCAGAGACAGGTGGGACAAGCCCTCTCCGAAGCCGAGAGAGCGGGACTAGAGGAAGAGGAAAGCCGAGGCAATAAAATTTAGAACACATGTTCAAAGAAGAGAGCATCACGAGATTCACTGACACAACGAAGAGTGGAGTTTCAGAAACTCCAGGGTGGAGAAGGGAGAGACGACACAAAGACGACTGCAAGAAGAGAGCTGAAGAGAAATGAATGCGATCTGTTCCCACTCTCCCCTCCATTGTGGCTTATGTCTTCGCTCTTCTAACGCACGTTGTGAGCAACGATGGGGAAGAGCTCCCTGACAGAACACACGAATGGATGACTTGAGTACATGATCTTCTCTTCCCAGAATTTTTACTTGGCTTTGGTATGACAGAATGTCTCCTTGGAGACCTGCTCTACATCAGTTCCCCACTAACCAAGGAAGAACTATCTGCTGCCTATGCAGTAGTCCACAACCAAGTCCGTACCAGAATAAGAGAGATCGTACCAGAAGGGCGATGTAGCCTGGTGGACAACCATCCTGACAACCTTGGAGACATGTGGCGCCACCTTCCTGTCTCTTGTTGGGCTCGAATTTCCTCCGCCGACAGGAAAATCTACTCCCACAAGCCTACAACCCAGTGACCTCTGTCAGATTCAAAGGTGGCTTCAGAAACAGACTCCGGCAGAGGCCACTCCTCGGAGAAGTTATGAGAGACAAAACATTGGTTCAGGTCCCAGACCGAACCACCCTGACCAGTGGCTCTCCGGTCGCTTGACCGCTAAAATTCAATAGTCAAGTTATCCCCCAATAACGTGACAATTGTCACCGGCGTCTGGCTAGCCAAAAGAAGCCGTTGCTCTACCCTTTTTTTTTGTCCTCTTCTGTTGTATGCACAGAAGAAGTTCATTCCCTCCGAGTTTAACCTTGAACAGTCTTTTCATCCTGTTTGCCTTTGATTCCGTGGCCTTCGCCACTGTGTCTCTGCTTTTCCCATTTCTCGCTCGCTCATCCTTTTCCATCCAATGTCAAAGCTCTTGTTCTTGCATCTCTTCGATCCATCATTCTCACTCCTCCACTCAGCTTTTCTTATCAAGTTAAGGAATGTCATCATGCATCAACATTCTCTCACCATGCTCCCATCTACTCTTGCCTCCAGCGTTCTACCTTGGCTCCTACTCATTCTCACACCTCATTTTTGCCTTACTCCCTGCTCTCTTACAAAGCTTTCTCTTTTTGTCACAATTCCGTACTGCATCACTTTCCGTTGCTTCTGCTTGCTTCTGTCGTCACTCACTCAGCTCGCTCACTGCTTCTGACACCACTGTCTGACATGTTTTTTTGTTCCAGCGGCAAGGTGCTTGTTTCAATCCATGTAGATGTTTTAGAAGCAACCACACTTGGTCAGTCCCATCCTCAAATCCTTCAGGTTGTTGTACATACAACTCCTTCTTGAGGGGACCATTCATAAAAGTGTGGCAACTGGCAGCAGCACACGACTGGTTCCGTATTTCCCAACAGGTGCATAAATGTGAAGTCTTGTGCAGGGATTGGATTAAAACCCATCGCCACCAACCGAGCTTTGTATTTTTCAGTCAATCGATCCCGTCAGGTTCCTCTTCAAGTTGTATCCCCATTTGACATCAATGGCCTTTTGGCCAGGGGGACAAGGCACAAGCTCAGAGAATCTATGTTCTAGTAGTGCAGTAAGCTCAGCTGTCATTGCCTTTTCCCACTCAGTAGTACCAGGACGCCCCCTGGCCTCGGACAGTGTAAGTGGTTCCACCACTGTGGGGTCAATCTTGGTAGGACCTGTTGTGTGATAAAACTGCCGGTAGTCCACATGTGGACGATCCTGCAAGGACCGTCAGACTGGTGGAATTCGGGGGACGGTGTCCCTGTGCCCTCAGTATGCTCTGGGGGATCATGAGTGTACAGACCCGGTAGGGACTGTGGGACGCTGGAATCCATGCTGGCAAGGTCAGTAGGAGTCAGGAGCTCAACAGGTACAGATGTACTCCTGTTTGTGTTTCCCAGAGTGGATGGTGCTGACACCTTATGCGGAACAAACACAGGAACACTGACATAAATAGGATAATGCTCTGGTTGTGTTGGCTTGAGTGCATGTCTTAACGTTTGGAATTGTCTGTATGACATATGTTCCAAAATCAAAGTGTCTTGGCTTTGCACAAAACTGTTGCTTGTGGGGTCCCAAAACCGCCACGCTTTGGAGGCGTATGAGACCCCTACAAGAATGCAATGCACCAGCCTCCACGTGGACTAAGCTTGTTTTCACGTTGTGGGTATGGAAACCAGACACAAGCCATAGTCCTCCATACCTGTGCCGGCCGGAGGTTGGCCTTTTCCTTGAACCACGGCTCCCACGGTGTGATTGACTGGGGGAGTAGACCCTGTGGTATGTGGTTCCACATCCACGTCACATTCTTGAGCGCCTCTTCCCAAAACCCAAACGACCCAGACTCAATGAAGTCCTCAGAGCATCACCCAGTGTTATGTGCCACCTCTCCACTACACCATACTGTTGAGGTGTATACGGGGCAATGTCTGGTGTTTAACACCCTTGGCCTTGAGTCCTACGGCTATGGTTCCCAGAAATTCCCTTCCTCTGTCTGCGCGCTATCTTTGCATTCTGTACTTTGTGCGACGCTCTGGACTCAACAATTGCTTGTTATGCATCGGCCTTAAATTCCAGCAGGAATTCCCAAAAAAACCTGGTGGAATCATCAGTCAGTGTAAGAATGTACTGTGCTCCTAACTGTATCGAGGGTACCGGCATGGGACCGGCCAAGTCTGCGTGAACCAGTGCAATTAGGACCTTGCTAACACTGTTGGACCTCAGAAAAGTTTGCCTGTAGGACTTCCCCTCTTGACACCCCAGACAAGCACTTGCCTCAGACCATGCGGACAGTCAGCAGGGAGAAGTCCACGTGTTGGGGTTTCTTTCAACATGTCAGTTATCAAGTTTGTGTTAATTTGTGCCAAACGACGGTACAATAGCTCTGTGTGAATTCCATCAGTGACAGTGACAACATGTGATTGCAGACAGCGTAAGTGATTTGGTGCAAGTAGAAAAAGCGGAGGATGATGCAACATGTCAGCATGCAAAGGCCCATCTGCCAACAATGCACCTGCTGAATCAAAGAGCATGAATTGCTCCTTTTGCTTCATAGTGGACATGTTAGCTTGCGATCCAACTGCCCCCCTAAAAGCAGATTCACACACAGCTTGGAAACAAACAACACACCAATCAACCACAAGACACCCCCGACGCATTCCACAGTTCCCATACCCTCAACTGGTAGTACTTCCCCAGACCCAGTCTTCACTCTCTCAACATCATGCGTGGCATAAAGTGACACAAACATCTACCCATGCGGTGACATGTGGTGTGATATAGCGGCATCAAACAGCCACTCGTGCATGGGAAGTGCATGTGATGCGTGTGACCAACCCACTGACCTAACGCCTGAGGCATGGCTGTCGGCTCGGGTGGCTGCAGCTCCTTGGGCGTGGTCCACCCAGCAGCGGGGAGCATTGCTGTAGGCTGCTGCAACTCTCCCATGTCCGCATAGACACGCTGTGCCCATGCAGGCACAGGGACTGGATTGGTTAAGGCCGGTGGCACGTACGGTCATAGATACAGCAGCGGCGGGGATGGGGACGGCCAAAAAGTGGCTACCTCAGAAGGAGTCGGGGCACACAGTCAAGAAAGAGTCCGTGTGGACCACGCCGGTGGGTGCAGCTGCTTAGGGAAAGGAAGTGGTAGGGAAGGCCACTGCTGCTGCTGGGTTGGGTTTATGATCCCCTGCAGCTCAGGGCAAGCCCGCAAGCAGTGACCAGGCTGGTAGCTGCATGTGCGGCCAGATGCACCCCGGCCGCGACCTCATCCTCCATCTGACTGCGTACCTCGTCCTCCATCTGACTGCGTACCTCTTCCTCCTGATCCTCGGCCTCCTCCATAGCTCAGTCCTGAGGAAGGGTCTAGGGCATCCTGATGTATGAAGGTGCTAGCTAAAGAAGATTCTGCATCACGCGCCTCTCCGTGCAGGATATCCTCATAGTGGCGGAGCTCCACAAACACCTCTTCCAGATTGGTAGTCTCGATGTCAGTCACGCGTAGACGTCGCCGAAGGTTACGTCGAGAATCCTTGTACGGCTCGCCGAGATGAAGGAGGACTGGGTCCAACCACTCAAGCACGGATCAAGGAGCACCACGACCAAGAATCGGCCGAAAAATGTCCATCGCAGCGTCCCAGTACTCTGCATTGGGCGCGCCTGGCTTGGGATATAGGCCCCGCATCTTATCGCAAAGGGATATGACCAGGGCCATTCCTCGCTCCTCGTGTCGGGTGGCAAGATGTTGCCACGCCTGGTAAGGGCAAGGGGCTCCGCAAGGAGGGTAAGAGGGATCTTCCCCTTTGTCGCCAAAGCGCAGATGCCGGATTGCATAGGCCTGGTCATCAGGAAGGACCCGGACCAGGGCATTGAAGGCGTGCAAGAGAACGTGGTCTTTGGTCGCATCGGTTGGAGGATTCAAGTACCAGTCGTCCAAGCGGAGCTCGGCCACCCAAGCGAGGAAGATGTCCTTCCACACTAGAAATTCACGTGTGCCCAGTGGTGGCGGCATGGGGTTTTATGGGCCATGACACGTGACAGTTTTTCCCACTTCACCATTGCGGTGATGGCGATGGGTTGTTTGCCGCCGGGAATAGAGGCAGTTTCTGGTGCGGAGCCACCTTGGTGGCTTCCGGTATCGGTGCTAGTTTGAATCATGCTTCTGTCAAGCTGTGACCGTGTTCCCAGGATGAACTTTGGCTCCTCCTCACAGGATGGCCGGCGTCCGTTCAATTTCTCCAACCAAGAGGGGCATGCTCGAGGGGGGTTTCACCGCTCACTCCCTAGCTCCTTGCTCTCTTGGATTTGTCGCCGCATTTCTTCCTCCATTAAAAATTCTGTCAATGTTGTGGTGTCCCTCACTCTTCTTCAGCTCCGGCGTCGTCCCTTGGACACCATTCTCTTTGGTGCCTTGGCAGTCTACGACCCCTAGAGGCCACCTATCATGCCTTTTTGGCTACCCGTGGATCTTGCTTGTCTCATTCGCGATCATGGAGTAGTCAAGTGTGGTATTTGTATGGACAACAGCGGCAGCCAGCCCGAGTGCGTCTAGACCAGTGGCCGAAGCAGACTGGTCAGACAAAAGGACGAGTGGACACAGAACAATCGCTGGAGGGAGTAGAGTGAAAGGAAGATGAAGATGGACGAAGGCGACCGCTAGGTGCCCAAATGAATGGCTCGGGGGCAGATGAGGGTGGAGCACGTGGCTGGCCTGAATCTGGAGGGACTGGCATGCGGTTAGACTACACCACAGACGTGCCTGGTGATGTCCCAGGTGATGATGTAGGCGATGGTACACGCAATGATCCAGGCGGTGATGCAGATATGACACTATGTGATGATGTAGGGAGTGGTGTAGCTGATGATGCAGATGTGGGACCAGGTGATGACATAGGAGATGATGTAGGTGGTGATGCAGGTAGTGATGTACGCGGTAACGCATGTGCTCCACGTAGGTACTGACATAGGCGCTGGTGTACACACAGACACCAATGGAGTGGCAGTAGAGGATGGTGCTGGTGCGGGGGAAGAAACTGATGCAGGTACGGGTGTAGACGACACGTAAGGCATGGTCGAGCAAGGTGAGGCACCGGAGGGACACCCAGCATAGGAACTACCCTGAGCATGAGAAGCTGGGATGAGAGAATGGACTTAATGGACAATGTCACAACTGAAATTTCTCTGGAAGAGGAGGGCCTCATGTGACTCAATGACATGCCAAGATTCAGGTTCCCAAAAGCGTCAAGCCTTGGACTGCGCGAGACGCAGAGGAACGGGCACATGCGGCCGCAAGGTGAAAGCTTCCCATCTTGCTGTTCTTCAAGAACAGCAGAATGGGAAGCAACAATTCTCCCCCAAACTTGCGGGAGGCACAAGTTAGCACGAAAACTGTACCAGCGCTCATAAGGGATGACGTGGTGTGGAAGCAGCCCATGAGGAATCCGGTTCCACACCCAAGTAATGTACTTCATGGCCTCGTAAGCAAACGCCTCATACAGGACAGCAAACCCCTCATACAAGACATACACGAACATCGTGTGAACCCCATCAGCCAGAGTATGGTTCCAACGTTCACATGAGTCATGCTGTTGTGGAGTGTAGGGGATGGAAGGCTCAAGACAGACCCCAACCAACACAAGAAAAGAAAGGTTGGAACTGACAAACTTGCCACCGCGATCAGAGAAAAAAAACCTGCAGCTTGCGCCGACAGGCACGCTCTGCCAGGACGAGCCAGGACTCGATTGTGGGACCAACGTTACTCTTCAGATGGAGTGGGAAGATCTTATTGAAGCGCGAATGGTCATCAGTCAAACAGAGGACATAACCATCGCCACTGAATTTCAAAAAGTGATCCTACATGACAGCCTCATTGAGATTTACATGGTTCAACAGCATGATTTTAAACATAGCATTAGCCGCGCATGGCCTCTCTTCAAGGTACTCTATGGGCTGAAGCAATCTCCTCACTGCAGAGTCAAAATCTCCTCAAACTTGAAACAAGGTGGCTATCATCACAACACAGTCAATATTGCTCTGGTTGTCCCTGCTCATCCCCTTTGCCGTAATCTTGGTCTATGTTGATGACCTTCTCACTGATTCACATGAAACTAAAGTTATCAAAGAGGTCAAAGACCTACTGTAATATGCTGCATAATGAAGGAGATACCACGACTGTCTTTCTCTATTTCTGCCTTGTAGAGGCACCAGATCCCGTCAGTGCCGAAAGTGAACCCTCGGGGTTGAATCATGTGAATCTCTTGGCTGATCCTTTCATGCACAGCGACATTGTTCAGATCCATATGCCCAAGCTCCTCGTCATGGGGCATGCAACGACTCAGGATTTAGAATCCCTATTCCTTACGTTGTTCCTAGTGTGACATCGTAGAGGCACAAGCAGTTCATTGAAGTCAGTTTCGGGCAGTTGGGAAAACCTTTGCCCCTTTGGACATCCCTTGTACAAGTGAACAGAGCCAATAGGCTTCAACTTCTACCGATACACCCAGCATGAAGAGACAACTGTGCAGCCCGGGGGAAGGCTGACCAAATAATAGACATCATGCTCAATGAAGGGAGTCAAGCTCCTTGTGTATGGACTGTTCCCCGATGCTGCATTGGAGGCCTTAGAGGCCAGAAGTTCTATGGTGGGTTCAGATCCAAAAGGAGTGGTAGTGTGAGTGCTATGATACGCAGCAACCTGGCCCAACATATATGCCTCAATAGCACAATGGAACTCCTCTACAATGAGCGAGTATGTTAAAGCGGTGACAGGGCGCATCGCACTAGTGGAGAGACTGAGTGCATCAAGGCCTATGCGGATTGGAGGGACAGCTGGAGCCAAAGAAGATGAGGGAGCAACACTAGACTGTGTTGCACCCTGTGTTTTGGACTGCAGTGAGTGACTACTAGAGACAACAATGATAGAGTGTGAGGGGAGGACCCGCAGCCTTCCCCACGTACATCTGAAGACTCCATGGGAAGCACACAAGGCTATGAGGCACCAACAACGACAGGCAGTGACTGAGATGAAAATGTGGGTGTGGATAATGCGGATGGTGCAGACGGCAAAGAGGGCATACTTGACAATGCTGCAAACAATGAAGACTTAGCCAAAGTCTCAGTCAATGGGTTTGATGACAACTCAGACAGTGATCATGTAGCCATTGCAGAATCAGACGACTGAGACACGAGCGTGATGCCAGGCAACCCAGTCGACGGGGAGGAAGGGGATGTGCCATCATGAGTAGAGGATGAGATAGTAAAGGATCTCTTCCAAGCCAAGAGGATGGGGTGAGAGAGGAGACGGAGGCGAGACCATCGAGGTTCTCCTCAAAGAAGAGGTTTTCCAGTGACTTGACGACGCGTGCACCAAACACCGTACACAAAGGACGGTTTGGAGAGCTTGCCGTACCACAGTTCCTGAAGGAGCTATTTTCAAGCAATTCTCCCCCAGAACTGGGCAAGACATAGATCTACACAATGCCCATACCATTGTCCACACAGTGTGGCACTCTTGGGAAGAGGACCGTTGGGAACACATGTTCACATTTATGTCATGTAGCTCATTTCCTCAAAAGCAAAGAGGGAGAGAAAGACCAGACTCAGAGAGTGAAGAACGGGCAAGAGTGCAGTTCTAGTGCTCAGAGACCATTTTTCTGGGTGTGTACGGAGCCAAAGGCTCCATATGCAATCCGTGGGACTTAAGAAAAGTGGGTGGTGGGTCCCATGAACTCACCACACCTCTCAAAGCAAACTTAGTACACGGTGTCCTTACTGGCATGATTAGCCTAGATCAGCTAAGATTCAATGATTTCACAAAGTTTCTTCTTGTGACAGAGCAAAGATCTTGCAGTAGCGAGAAATATCCAGTGAGACAGAGGACATGCCAGCTGTCCCCACCAAGGAAGCCATGGGGGAGACACCCCATGACATGAGCATGAAGCAGTTCAAGAGGGTGGGAGGAATAGGAATCAGGCGCAAAAAATGGGGAATGATCAGCAAAGAAGGGCATTGGGAAAGTGGAGGCATAGAGACCCACAGCAGGCTGCAAATGAACTATGTCAATAAAAGGAACTTCAATAACATAGCCAAGAAAATAGAGCAAGAGACAGATGTGCTCAAGGGAAAGAAGGCACAATGTGCACCAGGGAAATGCCTATTGAAGTGAAATGTGGAAAAGAGTGACATGAAAAAGAGCTTTTCCTACTCGAAACCACACCACACAACACAACATGACTAGATGCCCAGAAAGAGATGGTGCCAACACCATGACTCGAGACAAAGTTCATGTCTTCTCCCACACTGTGCGGTCGAAGGAAATGGAGTAAACAGAGCCATGGGGGATGAATGCACAGGGAGAGGACGTCACGTGTTGGGTGGCTCATTATCAAGGATCCACGAGCCACCCACTGCACGAACAAAGGGAAAGCTGTGACAAAGAGCAACAGTGCCGACGGGGTGGACTGATTGTCGACGGACCACACAGTGCAAGAATCCGTGGTAACCTAACAAATAACTAGCTTTTGCTCTATGAAGTACCATTAGATGGATCCCAAAAGGAAACTCTAGATGATGCTCCACAAAGGGCTCCATTTAACTGTGACAGAGGACCTCTTGACTGGAAGGCAGCACTCTCACTTCCTTGATCACGAAGACGGAGTGTGTCGGTGAGGGACTACTCTAGCCAATGCTAGCCATCACCAGGCGGAGGCGAGCAGGGGAAGCGAATAGGCCCGAGGAGTCTTGCGAAGATGGGTACCTTAACCGCAACATGTAGGCGGACAATGGGGGTTTAGAGTCTGACGGTTTTCCCTAGGATGGAGGCCACCCGCAAGTGTACTGAGGAGTAGGTGGATCGAGAGGTGCTGTCTGAGTGGTGGAGACACGGACATGGGTGGGACTTACCGCAAGGGAAAGGTTGAGCTGGAGGAAGAGGAAGAGCCGGCAGTTCTTGCACAAAGGGCACGGAAGAGGCAAGGCGGGTGTTCTCATTCAGAAGAGGACATTTGTGGACAGAATGCTTGCGAGACACAAATTTATAACAGATTTCAGTGCCATGGTCAGCGGTGGATGAGGAAGCTATCTTGCCTTTGCCCCTGCCCTTTCCTCTACCTTTGCCTTTTCCCTGAAGGGAATGAGCCTTGCCTGATGAAGAATAGGTGGATAAGGAAAAGGGAAACCAACAAAGAGGATGAAGACGAGGGGACAGCTGTAGTGATGGTGCCGACACCGGCAATGCCTGAGCGATGGATGTGTTGGACTTACAAGCAGGCACACCACGTAGTGAGGCAGTGTATGTTAAAAGAGCACCATCAGCAGGAGGGATTCGGGTGGGAGTGGGGTGGCAGCAAGATGCTCGAGCTTTTGCGGGTGAGACCTTGGGCAGTACTTCTATTAGTTTTGAGAGTGAGTCTGGTGACCGTTGTGAGGAAAGTAGACAGCTAACCAAGAGCGGCCTTACCTAGTTCCCGGAGGAGCTTGAGGTTGCGAGCCCAGTGCATGCACGCATGAGAATTGTAAGAATATTGTTAGCAAAAACAAGCGAGACAAAAGGGGTCGGCAGTGACAAGGCCAACTCCCACCAAACGAGCTTCAGGCTCTTTTGATGGGAAATCGCTGTGTCGGGACATAGATTTCATGGAATCAAGAAAAGAAGAACAGAATGCATGAGATGCATGTTCGATGTATCTCATTGAACTATCTTCATTTGTACGCGTGTAGCTGGATCCCCTCATGATCTCTTGTGCGACAAGACTGATGTCAATGCGCCGGATAGCAACAGTCTAGAAAACGGGTCCCGACATGGGAGGCCGCCAACTGCTCTTGGTATTGCAACCAAGATAACATATCACCCTCAAACGAGGGATCCACACTTTAGGTTCGTTTGGTTTGCAACCTCACAAAGTCGGCATGTCGGTCTTGAGTGTCTACCTTTGGTTGGACACTCTGTGATGTGTCTCAAAGGCAAGAATTGTAAATGAATGCATGCAAGGTACAGTCTTTTATACTTGCAGAGCTTTGCTAAAGCTTTTGCTTGTAGTGGCTCCACTGGAGCCAACCTCAACCTACAGTCCTACTTGGCGCGTCCTTAGACCGCCAAGTGTCATCCTCAAGGCAGGCTCTAGTAAGCTTCCTAGAAGCTTCCTGTCCCAGTTTGGGCCACAAAGAAAATTGCGGCCGTCACGGTGTTTGAACCCGCGACCTCTCGTTCGAGACTCCTGTGCCTATTCAACCAGGCCAAAAAGGTAT
>SZWC01000668.1:471-10674 GCA_023375785.1 Penium margaritaceum | reverse complement strand
AATGCAATGGCTATGGCAACACCACTTTCAACGATGTCGAACCGCACATCAAAAGCGGTGAAGTTGTGTTTCAGTTGCACGCGATCAGTTCCATGCCTGTGCTTGTGTGTGTGACAACAAGCAGAACTTGTGGTATTGTGCAGGACAGAACTTGCGTTGTCATGCAGGACAGAACGGAGGAAAAGCGGCAGCTGAGGAGACGGAAGCGAAGCAGGTGAGGTCGTTGGCTGTTGGACATGGGTGTGTGAGTGCACCATCTGACAGGCGGGATTGGCGGCACAAGTAATGATGCGTGTGAGCGCATCATGTGACTGGCAGCAGCTCTCACCACAGCCTATCTGACACATCTCACACTGCACAAAACAACAGGAATGAACACAGAGACCCCAGAAGCAAGTGCGGGGCTGCNGGGGGGGGGGGGGGGGCCTTCCAACCTGCAAGCTCATGTGGTCGCCGATGGCGGAGAAAGGGTAGCTGACGAGCGTCGACGCAAACGCACCCGCAGCGCCAGCCAGAGATGATGCGGGAGTCGCAGCGGACGGCAGCGGCAGCAGCTTGGGGTCGTGGCCTGGCCCTTTACGCATGGCCCACTTCTTGACCCCCTCGTACACATAGAACTGCAAAGCATGATGCAGCATGCACCGCGCGCGTGTGTGTGGCATGGCGACAGACAGTGCACATCATTGGCCTCCTTGTGGGCATACAACTGCAGAGCTGACAACACGCAACATGCAACATCTAGCATCGCAGCGTGTACCATGAAACATGAGAAACGCAACACACAACATGAAACAGGAGATTTTCTTGGACAGTCTCTCATATCCCAAGAGAAAGTGCAGCATGCAAGATCCACCCATGCAATAAGACGGTGATACGCATGGCAAACCAGACGGCAACGGCATGGCGTGCAGCACTCCAAGCACCCTGCTGCATGTCCCACCACAGGGAATGCTGCACCTGCACTACTTCACCGCAGCGTCTTGCCGCAGGGTCCTGCTGTGGCCGACCGAGAAACAGTGAGAAAAGCATAGTAGCGAAACGTGGCAAGTCGCAATGCAAGTGCAAGTGGTGTGCAAAAACAGGTACATCCCACAGCTGTCGACATGAACTTGTCATGTAAAGGTACTCTCTTTCGGTTGCTTTTGACATATGTTCTATTCCTTCTAATCATACACCTCTCAATGGAGAAAAAAAAAGGGTCTCAAGGTTTTTTCCACGAGTATGTTTGCTCCAAGTGTTTATGATGAATGGATACTTCATTAGAACATCGACAACAGATAAACGTGGAAGGACAGGCAATGATTGTAAGCCTCCGCAAAGGAGAAAAAGAGAGCTCCCAAAGGAGTTACTCTACTTTTTCACCTGACATGCACTGCGCTTGGCTTCCCATGGCCATGGCAGCACCACAAGGTCACAGCTGTCGCCTTGCGGAGTTGTCAAGGCACATTTCCACTTCATCTTCCAAACCACCCACCCCTCGTCACACAGACGGTTTTGTTCCGCTCCCCTCTTTAATGCATAAGACACGCCCTTGCAGACCTAAGAAAAAAAGAACTCCCCAAGAACACACACGCCCACCTGCACGCTACGGGTAGCAGCACCCATTGCCGCCGCCGTCGCAACGCCCTTCATGCTCAGGGCGCTGGACACCACCTCGCCTTGCTTCACCGCTTGCAGGGCCATCTGTGCTGCTGAGTCAGCGCCAGGCTGGCGGGCTATGACACGCGTGCGAACGCCCTCCAACGGTCCCGTGCATGCGCCTGATACTGCGCCCGCCAACACTCCGCACAGGAACTGCCCACGCACCAACGAGCATGTCATCACATACAATCAGGGATTTTAGGAAACAAGCGCGCCATTGCACATATGCATGATGTGAACACCGCAGGTGGCCACAAGGGCATGTGGACCATATGATGATGGTACTTAAGAGCACAAGACAAACTTACTCTCATGTACAAATTTCTGTCGCACAACTGTGTTCTGCACCTCCAAGTCAGGGAAAAATGTCACGACACGCGCCACGCTGGGTCAGGCTGCGCAGCGCCACGCTGAAGCATCGCCATTACCTAGCATGCCATGTCACAAACTAAGCCCTGTCATACCCAAGTGGGTGCATGTGGACGCTCACGTGTTGAGTGGATGTTGCAGGAGATGCCACGCATGTGCACTGCCATGAACCCACACTCAGAAATGACCCGTCATCTACTCCGTTGCATTCCAATNGCACGTCATCACATACAATCAGGGATTTTAGGAAACAAGCGCGCCATTGCACATATGCATGATGTGAACACCGCAGGTGGCCACAAGGGCATGTGTGGACCATATGATGATGGTACTTAAGAGCACAAGACAAACTTACTCTCATGTACAAATTTCTGTCGCACAACTGTGTTCTGCACCTCCAAGTCAGGGAAAAATGTCACGACACGCGCCACGCTGGGTCAGGCTGCGCAGCGCCACGCTGAAGCATCGCCATTACCTAGCATGCCATGTCACAAACTAAGCCCTGTCATACCCACGTGGGTGCATGTGGACGCTCACGCGTTGAGTGGATGTTGCAGGAGATGCCACGCATGTGCACTGCCATGAACCCACACTCAGAAATGACCCGTCATCTACTCCGTTGCATTCCAATGTCATGCCATGGCAGTGCATTGCATCGCACCGCATCGTGTCGCACGCAAACATGCAGTTCCTGTCTGGCGCTGTGGGCTGCCATGCCATGCATTGTCACAAACCGCCTTCGTCACATGAAATTGCAGTCTGACCTGTTTGAGCTCGAGGCTGCGGATGGGTCGCACGGGAGTGGGCACATGGTCCGGCACAGGCACACGCATCTGCGGCGGAAGCTTCTTGTGCTCTGCGACGTGCCCTGCCACCTCCCTCCCAGCTGCCGCCGTCTTTGCCACTGCATCCGCAGCCTCCGTCACAACATTCGTGCCTGTGCCCAAGGTTGTGCCTGTGGCCCTGCTACTCTTTTCCTGCTGCTGCTCCTGCCGACCTTCATGCTGCGGGCTGCTTTGGTTACTGTGCACGCTGACGTGCGAGAGGTTAAGGCCAGAGGTGACGTCTGTGGAAGGCGCCGTGCGCCACTGCTGTCGGCAATGCCTCTGCTGCTTCAAGCAAAAGCAGCAAAAGCCAGAAGACGCAACAGCAAAGAATTGGCACGACAAGCGCAGGCAACAGCAGAGCTTCGGCACGACAAGCACGAGCAACAGTAGAGCATTGGCACAGCAAGCACAAGCGGCAGTAGAGCATTGGCACATCAAGCTAAGGAAAGGCAAACGAGACTTTGGAGTCGCACATCTGTAGTTAATTATCTCGGCCTTTGCGGCGCGAGAGTCTAAAAACTCGTCCGGCTCTTCTGGACGAGAGTACGGATACCCGACTAAACAGTGCTCTTTTTGTTGAAAATCACCTCAAAACAGTATTTCGCGTAATCCGTCGGTTGTTTTCCAGAACAGACTGCCTGCAACTCCTACTGGTCGTCGCTGTTGGATGATTCATCGGACGGCGAAAGGGGAAAACGTCAGCCAAAAAAGAAACGCTCTCTGAGGTTGACACAAGAATTCTTCATGATCGAAACCCCCCTAGTTCTTTAATGGATTTGGTCCGCAAACCCAAGTTCGCATGTGCAATTATTCTCGCGTGGGTGACAAGGCCCCTGCCAGCGTTACAAATACAGTGCCTCGGTGGCAGATAAGGTATGAGGAGAGTGCTCCAAACCCTCGCGACTTCGCTATCCTTAATTCACAGTTGGATGCCTCTTGAATAAGCCTTCTCTCTCAAACCCCAGTTCGCTCATTGAGAACTTTCGTCAAACGCCAAGATTGTTCATCGTAAATAAATGGAACCTTCCAGCCGGAGTTATGACCAGAAAACGTCTGCACATTTCGACTTCAGTCATTGCGCAAGTTTCAGGAATTTTCTACTCCCGGTTGAATTTTTTCTTGTGCAGCGGTTTGTAAGTCGGGTAGGACGAGGATTGGTTCTTTGGATGAGAATATTGCTTACCCTCGGGTTCGAACACGGGAGCTTGCATTCTGGACGCCTATTTGAACATAGTGCCTGTAATTTCGCCGTACCCAACTGTTCATCCGGGATTCTAAAATCCCGCTATTCTACCGGACCTGGCGACCGTACTCTCGGTACAGTCTCGACGCGCTTCCAGACCTCCAATTTCTCTCGTAGCGCAAGTCTTGTTTGCCATTCCTTACATCAAGCACAAGCGGCAGTAGAGCATTGGCACATCAAGCACGTGCGACAGTAGAGCACTGGCACAGCAAGCACACGCGACAGTAGAGCATCGGCATAGTAAGCCTGCGTGACAGCCGAGGCATGCCATGCATGCAACAGCACACGCAAGCCAGTGCAGGAATGTCCAACGCAGACAGACAGACGGACGGACGGACGGACGGACGGACGGACGGACGGTCGGACGGACGGACGGACGGACGGACGGACGGACGGACGGACGGACGGACAGTCGGACATACAGACAGACCGATCGACAGACAGACTGATCGATAGACAGACCGATCGACAGACAGACCGATCGACAGACAGACCGATCGACAGACAGACAGACAGACAGACAGACAGACAGACAGACGGCCGGCCAGACGGAAGGATGGCGGGACGGACAGACGGACGGACAGCAGGACGGACGGAGAAACGGACAGACGGACAAACGGATGGACGGACGGACAAACGGACGGACGGATGGATGGACGGACGGACGGAGGGACGGACGGACGACGGAGGGACAGACGGAGGGACAGACGGACGGAGGGACGGACGGAGGAAACGATGGAAGGACGGACGGAGGGATGGACGGGTGGGAGGGCGGGCGGGTGGGTGGACGGGCAGGCGGGCGGACGGGCAGGCAGGTGGGTGGGCGGGCGGGCGGACGGGCGGACGGAGGGACGGACAGAGGGGCGGGCGGGCGGACGGACGAAAGGGCGGACGGACAGACATACGGACGAACGGAGGGGCAGACGGACAGACAGAGAGAAAGACAGACAGGAAGACAGGCTACAACTGTTCTAAGGCATTGGCATCGGTGGTGGCGCACGGTCAGGAACAGCAAGGAACTTCCCCATCCTATCCACCCGAAATTGGTCCAGGGTCTAACTGAAACACGACGCTGCAACTTCGAAGGCAGCAGCATTGGCAATGAGCAGTGCAGCCAGGTCACTGCGTGACGCAAAGCAAGGCAGGGAGAGCATTGGGCCTTCTTTGACAGGCGAAGAAGTTAGCAGCACTGGCACAGTTGCGTCTGATATGGCACTTGCTGCCATTTCTGACATCCCCACAACCTATCGCCACAGCAGCTCACAGCGAAGGTGACGATGACAAAGCCGGCGGCGGCGTTGGCAGCAGTGGCGGCGTTAGAGGGGGGGGGGGGGGGGGGGGAGGAACGACAGCTGGAGCTGCAGCAGGGGCTACAGCTCCAGCTGCCTCTTCGTCATTGACGATGACGAAGCCGGCGGCGGCGTTGGCAGCAGTGGAAATGGATATGGCACTCGAGGGGCAACAAGACAGGCCGGTGGGGCACATCATGTCATATCATGTCATCTCACTCTTCTTGCTGGTGACGCTGGCCGCTCGACGCCCACAGCTGGCTGCTGCATGCTTGCGTGGTGGTTGGTTGTCTTGCCCGTGTTGCTTGCGTGGTGGTTGGTTGTCTTGTCCGTGTTGCTTACGTGGTGGTTGCTTGTCTTGTCCGTGTTGCTTGCGTGGTGGTTGCTTGTCTTGTCCGTGTTGCTTGCGTGGTGGTTGGTTGTCTTGTCCGTGTTGCTTGCGTGGTGGTTGGTTGTCTTGTCCGTGTTGCTTGCGTGGTGGTTGGTTGTCTTGTGCGTGTTGCTTGCCGCACACGCAGACGCACACGGATGTGCTGAGCAGGAGGGCCCACGCAATTCTACAGCTGATGCTGCTGCCTTCCACCCACAGAAGCAACCGCTTCGCACCGTGGACAACGCTGATGCTGATGCTGATGCGAGTCAGCCACACCCGTGCGTACGCTGCGATCCACTGCGCTGCACACCTCTTCACCTCACTGCTGCCACTGCGTATCCTAGAGGACGGCGCCACAGCGGCGGCGGTTCTGGTGGCGCTGCTGTACTGTGCTGTGCTGTGTCGTGGTGGTGTGCTTCGGTGTGGTGTGCTATGGTGTGGTGTGCTGTGAGCAAGGCCGCGGCCAGTCTCAAAGCCAGCGGAACCTGCTCACTGTCTCGCCGAAATCGCGCTACCTCGGAGCCCCATCGACAGCTGCCGCGCGTCCCCTCTTCCCTCTGCGGCGGTGCACACCGCACCGCCGCATTCACGCACTCGTGCACGTACGAAAGCCGCAGAAGACGTAGACGCAGAAGTCCGAGGCGGCGTTCTGCGGCAGAACGCCTCCCCGGAGGAGGAGTGGCAATGGCGACAATGACGATGGCCGGTTGCGCGCGCGCGCCACACCACTGCGCACATCGTCGCCCATCCTGGCAGCTGGCACGACGACATGCTTTTCCGAAGGCGTTGGTTAACGCGTGCGGCTGTCGGCACAAGGCCGCAGCAAAAGCGTGCAGTGCAGTTGCTGCTGCCATCGACACCGACGCAGCAGCCTCTGTGAAGGTGAAAGCAGCAGTAGCAGCAGCAGTAGAAACTGCAGCACCGGGGCCGCCGCCCACGAGGCAGAGCAGCATTCCTCCCCTCACCCCTCCCACACCCGACGGGGGAGGAGCAGTTCCTTTTCTGCTCTCCTCTCCCTCGTGGCTGGCAACTCCGGGCTCAGAGGAAGGCTTTCCGTCTGTCGCGTCCGTCCTGTCCCTTCATCACCAACAGCAGAGGGTGCAGACGGCGCCGCAATCGCCGCGGACGCCAAGGTGCTGCGCGGTCTACTGGAAGACCGAAATTTCTACGCTTCGGAAAGCTATGGCCGAGATGCCGAACGGACTCGCACGCTGTGTGCTGCGCTGCTGTCCGCATAGCGCACGGCTCGCCTGCCTGCTGCATCCTCCCCCGCCTCCTGTGTGCTACTCTGCAGCGGCAGTGCACTGCAGCAAGAAGCGGCTGCTGTGGAATCGGCGCCGCCATGGCTGAATGGGCGCTCACAGGAGTGCGGCGCGACGTGGCAGGACTCGGAATGGCCTCGTGCTTTGAGGCCGCATGTTTGCCCCACGACGTCTAAGCCGCGCCGCTTCATACGGCATTTCATACATGCTTGCCGGATGTCTGACTGCGCAGCAACACAGCAAAAGAATTGGGTACACTTGCCTCATACCCACTGTCTTACCCACTTTTCGCAGAAAAAGCATGGGAGGGCCACTTTTGCAGAAACATGCATCTAACGTCCACAATATGTACATAATACTTCCGATGGCCACTGTTAAAAACAAATACTTTGGACGTCCACCATGCCAAAAATTGTATGGAGGACGAACTTATTCTCCGCATACCCACTTTGACACCACCGAAATACGCTCGACGACATGCTAAGAAAACCTTAGTCACTGACGACATCACGAATTAGGTCCCGTATGCAAATACGTTTCCATTTTCAAAAGAACATGTATCGAGAGTTTAAAACGACTTACATGCTCATTTTGCATATCTCTTACCACGTTTTTGCAATAAATACATTGGTCTATTGTTCTCAAGTATTTCAACTGTAGACGTCGGATGACCAAGTCGAAGGAGCGGAAGAGTTTGACATGATTTATTTTCGTTTTGCTGTATGTTCAAATTTCTCTCTTTATGAAAAAGTAAGGAAATAAAAGTCGTAGTAGGAAGAAATAGCAAGAATAGACACGCACTTTTCTCTTTCTTCTGCTTCATCGTCGTCTTACGTCCGATTGAAGGATCGAATGCCCACAAACCGGAGACACTATGAATTTGCTCTTCTTCCGTTGTGTGTGATCGACAACGATTTGGAAAAAAAAAAAGAGGTCTCGCTTTCAGCTTACGGGCGTGCGATGCCTGGTGCGATAGGCCACGCGATTTTTTTTATGCGCACAACTATCCTACGGTGTGCGCAATGGAAGTGCGTACAATGCCAACGAGGACCGACAGGCTGGCTTGCGGCAGCGAGCCAGCCCCGCTCAACCCCCTATTTAGCTAGTCCTCGTCTACAAATGCCAACAAGGACTATCGGCTTGTCGACCGGACGAGGTCCGATCGACACACGCCATTTTTTTTGGCGCTCTTCTCAAGTCGACGACATCGACATGAGACATATGTCCAAAACCAATTGACGTCGACGTCGACTCGGCGTTCAATTTTGCGCTGAAAAAATAAACGTCGAGTTGACGTCAATTTTTTTTTGTGTGGGAGAGAATTTACGAAAACAATTACGTCGCTCAATTGTTTTTCACACTATTCCAAACTGAAGTGAACGGTTTAAAGTGAACAGAACTGTTTCGCTCGTTAACGTAAGAAACGAGCGAAACAGTCCTCGAACCGGTCTTAAGATCCAGTGCTAAAAGGCCCATTCGAGGGGTTTTTTGCTCGTTCGCGTTGGGAACGAGCACATAACGCGACTGTGGACATCCACGGTCGCGTGATTGTGATGTACACGAAAGACCAGCGGCCCATGTCCGACGACGAAAAAAAAAGGATTGTTGAGTGGATAAAAATGATACCCCCACAGTTTAACGCACCAAAAACTTGACTACTTGTCCGTCAAAATAGAAATGTTAGAAATTTGGTCACGTAAAACAACAATGAACATAGGACAAAACAAAAGTATGACATGAAACCAATGAAACTTAGAAAATCATACTTTGGATACCCACAGTTGTTGAACTAATTCAGCCTAAACCGGTGTAGCATGCATGTTTTCACAATAGTGGATGCGCCATGCATGATCTCCAGCGGTTCGAAAAGAAGTGGGAATTAGACTTTTTGTTTGCACAGTGAGTACAGTGCCTTAAATGTGCGAGAACAGGCCAACAGAAAATTCAGAGGCCCAAACAATGGGTATAACAGAATTAGGCTGAAAAGAATTTGGGTCAATTGCTTCATTAGAAACGGATTCTATATTTCATTGTCTTAGGTGATTCGACTCGCAACTAATTCACAGTGCCTAACCAGTGATAAACCTTGTTTCCAATATGTAGCCTCGATCTTCACGCTCTTGCTCTTCACTCTATTACCAAAGATATTCGCATCTTCATTGTGGGTTCGAATCAGTAGGTTAGTTCTTTCCTAGCCTGAGGATGTTTGCTTGAACGAATATGTCAAAAACATGCTACGGAAACATTTGAAAAGACAACTTAAGCATAATCTAGGCCAAAGTCATAATGATGGATTCAAGAACTATTTTAATGTTTCCCCAAAGATGTATTGAAAGAAAAGATGATTAAAGATCTTTTCTACTTCATTCCTTCAATATAAACATTCTTTTCATAATTGTCTCTTTAAAACACTTCTGCAAAAAGAAGAAAATATTTCCAAATCTGTGTGAGAAATGGTTTTGAATTTGAAATCAAATTCAAATTTATATATGTACATGTTTATACATAGGTATATGTATATGTATATGTATATGTATATGTATATGTAAATGTAAATGTATATGTATATGTATATGTATATGTATATGTATATGTATATGTATATGCATATGTATATGTATATGTATATGTATATGTATATGTATATGTATATGTAAATGTAAATGTATATGTATATGCAAGTGTATATGTATACGTACATGTATATGTATGTGTATATGTATATGTATATCTATATGTATATGTATATGTATATGTATATGTATATGTATATGTATATTTATATGTATATGTATATGTATATGTATATGTATATGTATATGTATATGTATGTGTATGTGTATGTGCATGTGCATGTGTATGTGTATGTGTATGTGTATGTGTATGTGTATGTGTATGTGTATGTGTATGTGAATGTACATGTATATGTGTATGTATATGTATATCTATATGTATATGTGTATGTATATGTATATGTATATGTATATGTTTATGTATATGTATATGAATATGTATATGTATATGTATATGTATATGTATATGTATATGTATATGTATCTGTATATGTATATGTATTTGTATTTGTATATGTATATGTATATGTATATGTATATGTATATGTATATGTATTTGTATATGTATATGTATATGTATATGTATATGTATATGTATATGTATATGTATATGTATATGTGTATGT
>SZWC01000667.1:344183-357691 GCA_023375785.1 Penium margaritaceum | reverse complement strand
GCACGCACGCACACACACACACACACACACACACACACACACACACACACACATAGATGACACTCATGACACACGTTATGGACATGATACACGTGAGGCACCCGCAATGGTGATGCCGCCAGCACCAACGGCAGCCTTTGCAGCACTGCCATGTCGTGTTCGAGACTGCTCTCACACCCGCTCGAGCATGCAATGCAATGCAATGAATGCTCTCTGGCGACTTTCGCCGTTGGAAGCCAAGTTGGGCACAAGCATCGTTTGTCACGCCGTCACATTCACACACACACCCAATCAGCCAACTTCATCACCTGCAAATGAGTGGGTGACTGATGCGCCATTCATTGACTGCTCGCGGATGCAATGTGTGCCGTAGAGTAAATGCGATGTCTGACCATAAGGCGGATTCCACATTGCACCACTAAACTACGGCACACAGCATACCACTCTGTGCACATGTCTACAAATCTCGCTTACCTTGTTTTTTTCATGGCATATTTCCATTCTCTCCCTCACCTTTGTTTCGTCATTGGCACTTCTCCACTGTCTCGTTCACCCTTGTTTGATTGGTCCCACGTTTCCACAACCACTCCCTCGCTCACCTTGTTGGTGGCGCGTTGGTGCGACCACGACCCCCAGCAGCTTTCAAACGCCTGGCCCTTCCATTCGTACGGAAAACCGTCCTTGGCCGCGCCGCCCGTGCCCAGAACCGATCGCAGAAACTGCATCGCGCCCTCTCGTGCCCCCTCGCGACTTGTCTGTTGTCGTCGTGTCCGCTGTCGTCGTGTCCGTTTTTTTCTTGTCTGTTGTCGTCTTGTCTGTTGTTGACTTGTCTGCTGTCGTCGTGTCCGCTGTCGTTGTGTCCGTTGTCGTCTTGTCCGTTGTCGTCTTGTTTGTTGTCGTCTTCACAAGTCTTGCTCAGTAAGGGCTGTTGCTCTGTCACGCCGCTCTTGCCTCACCTTGCGGAGCCAGTGCCAGCTCACGCTCATTCGTCCCTCATCCGATATCTAGCTCCTGCTCCTGCGCACTTCGTCCCTCATCCGATATCTAGCTCCTGCTCCTGCTCACTTCGTCTCTGCTCCGAACAGATTTGCCTTGACTCGAACAGCTCTGCGCTCCGTTAACCTTCCGGCAATCGCCTCAGCAGCCCGTGCTTCTTCCGACGCACTGCACGGCACTGCACTGCACTGCACTATGCCCCTGCCGTCCCTCCGCCCAATCCTCGCACCTTGCGACCCTCCAACTTTCCAACCTTCAACCCACACCGGTCTGCCGACGTCGTCCCCAGCCTGCCCAGATCAGCCCGCCTCCGCACACGCAAACCCTAGCAGAGGGCCGCAACGCCGACTTCAAGAGGAGGAGCTGCGGACCAGACCCCGAACGCCCGCGCCGTAGCTTCCTTCGGCGTCTGCGTGCGCAGACGCGAGAGGCGCAGCGCGGGCAGAAGAAGGTACAAGCGCCGAGAACGAAAGGGTCGTCACTTGCCCCGCAGCCGCGGGTGCGATCGGTGTGGAGCGGATGACGAGCGGTCTAGCGGCTGGATGGAGGGGCCGCCGACAGAAGGGCTGCCAAGTGCCGGGTCTCTTCGTGAGACAGTTCAGCACTCATTCGCTTTGCTGCCAAGAGCACTTGGATGAATCGCAAGTCAACGTATCACGCAGAAGCCGTGCTTGGGATTCCGGTGGGATGCTCACCGAACAGCTAGGGGTGGCCGAAGACCGCGGGTAGGCGGAGATGGCCTCCGGCATTCTCCTCGTCCCATTTTCCCGCCAAAAACCGCGTTCGAGCCGCGTACAGCGCTCTCGCTGAGGAAATAGGTCAAATGGCTTTGATACATGAATATGTGACATTCTTAAAACCCAAAGTCGATAATTGACACTAAAGTACACTTTCCCTCAATTATAAATTATTATAAGTATCCCAAATTCTCAAACCGTGCTCTTTCTCGCAACTTCTACGCGGTCACTGTCATACAACAGACCTACACGATTCCGTAATCTTTCGAGTGGGCATTTCTTTCATCACAGTAGCCTACTGCTCGTCGAGACCTCAATTCTCTCTCCGACGGTCGAGGCCAATTCGACCAACTTCCCTCGCCCTCAAAAGAACCTTCTTGCACCTTCGGACAACTTCTATCACTTTCAAGAATCGACGACAGATGTGTCACGAACATTCGGTTGGCTTTTGGACGCATCGAGGAATACCTGCATACACAAAGATGCATCTCGCATCTTCATCGTCGATCTTCAAAGGCTCCCAATTCCTCGGCACAGTTTCTAGATCTGACCACTCACGACGCAACTCCACACGCAGTCGCTCGACAATCGACCCAACGACCCCCAGTACGTCTCACTTGTAACTCGACACTTGTATACATGTGTTCGATCATTTCGACACTTTTCATCCAAGTACAATTACCGCTAATTATGAATTGCTCAAGGGTCCCAAACTCTCAATCGTATTTTGCCTCGCAACTTCTACCTGCTCACCATCTACGCTCCATTCGGCATAACACTTGGTATCAAGAGGACTACCTCGCACAAGCCGTCAGCGCATCTCGCACGTCAAGACTTTATAGACTTTACAAGTACGACGTTAAGCGTGCAAGTGTACCCAACGACCAGCAGCAGGTCTACATGATTTACCCCCGAAAAACTTTTCAAAGGCGACC
Source organism: Penium margaritaceum (assembly GCA_023375785.1). Taxonomy (NCBI): domain Eukaryota; kingdom Viridiplantae; phylum Streptophyta; class Zygnematophyceae; order Desmidiales; family Peniaceae; genus Penium; species Penium margaritaceum. Next base: position 355,023 of record SZWC01000667.1, on the reverse strand, counting down.
ACTTCTCCAACACAACTCTCTTCAATTCTCCTCACACAACTTGAGACCTCTTGTGCTCTCACAACTTTGGCAACTGGGAACTTAGAGACCAAGTCCAACTGGAGGGCAAATAGAACTCAGAATCAGGTAAGTTATCTAAGTTTATGAACCAAATGGCACAATGGGCTATATATAGCCTTTTAGTCCTACAGCCCCACACACTCGACGGACCAACCCGTCCTACACACGCAAAGCGTCCAAGTAACAAGGTGAGCACATTGTATCCCGTGCTCTCTTACACACTCACACAGATGCAACCATGAGTACAACGTGTCTTGTACTCACACACACACACACACACACACACACACACAGACGTTTCACCAATATGAGTGCACCATGAGTCGCACTCTCACACGTGGGAGCGTCGGACGCTCCACAAACTGTCATGTCGAAATAGGAGATTCTGTGTTACATCTATAACAGTCCTCCCCTCCAAGTTAAGCTCGTCTCGAGCTTTTCTTTGCCCTTGACTTGTGTCGGTACTCGATCTTCTTGCTTTGATCACCAATCCTGTTAACTTTCCTCTTCTACTTCCTTCGCATGAGCTTGTCCTGCTCCTGTCGCTAAATTCGTGACAACTCGGCCAGGCTTCGATAGATCTTTGTGCTTGGAGCGATTCTACTGACAAACTTATACCCCTGGTGTGGTCCGTCAAGGGGCCAGCAATCTTCCATCTTGGTACAGAAATCCAGGGAGTCCCCTCTCCCAACGACGTGTAGCTCATCAGTCTTTCAGAATATCTGTTTTATCTCGTATGGCCCTTGGGGTCGATTCCCCGCACGGGGACGATTGCGGTTTCCCACCGTGCTCCACAGTACTGCTTGTCCCTCTACGAACTTCAGCTTCTGCAATGGCTTGATGCACCGTCCATCGTATCCGGTCTTTTGCCGTAGTGATGCACGGTCTGCATTCTGCCACATTCGAGAAGCGTAGCACGGATGTCGGCAGCACGGGTTGTGATTTTGTAGCGTACGGACCACTTTTACAGTTAAAAATGGTCTTTAAATAATTATCGGGTGCTTCGGGTACTCGAGGCTCAAGTTTCGAGGAGCCAAAGCCCGGAAAAATATAATAGGCTAGAGTCTCGTTCGACTCTAGCCTGGAAAATGTCCGTGACCGGATTCTAGGTGAAAGGAGTACCGCGATGGAAAATCCATCGCGTCACTCCTCCTCCACTCCTAGCTTGGCGCTAGGGTCCTGTTCCAGCGTGGCAATGCCACGTGGAACGATTAGGGTTAAGATGCATGTTTTGCAAAATGCCCTATGACGACTACGTCCGTTTGTGGCGCGGTTCGTCTCAGCCAAAATGGCTGAGGCGACCATTCGCCCACCCTCCTTGGACTACACTTTCTGAGGGCCTACGTTTTGGTTTCAGAAGTTAGTCGCAAAACAGTCCACAACTGTTACATTGGCATCAGAGCCAGAGCTTCCGCAAGAGAAAAAAAAAGTGTGACCGTCGGAAACACTTGGACGTCGGATCTGAACATCTACGGACAGTGTTAGCCGTCGACGCAGTTTACAGCAAAAAAAAATGTTTGGACCAGTTCGTCCAAACGCCGCCCGATCGGCGGAGAGAGCGTGCTGGCGGAGCCCCGTCGAGCCGACAGGCGAGCTAGAGCTCCGACGAGCTGACTGAAAAAAAAAAAACATAGGGAGTCCGAGGGAGACCAAACGGCACCCGACCGGCGTCGTGGCGGCGTTTCGAGCATCGAGCGTCGAGCTCAACGAGCTCGTCGAACTCGGAAGGGTGCCGACAAGGAAAGGAGGGGAGAGTCTCCCCTCCCCCCCCGTCCATGGCGCCGACGGCGCCATGTGGGGGCTAGTGAGGGGAAAATGCCCCCCCCACGGTGCCGACGACGCCAAGGGCGGCGGGTGAGGGGAGAGCCCCTCCCTCCCCCCGCCTCATGTGGGCCGACGGCCCATGGGGGAGGAGAGGGGCGTCTCCCCCTCCCTCCCCCCTTCTCCTATGGGCCGACGGCCCATGGGGGAGGAGAGGGGCGTCTCCCCCTCCCTCCCCCCGCCTCATGTGGGCCGACGGCCCATGGGGGAGGAGAGGGGCGTCGCCCCCTCCCTCCTCCCCGTCTCATGTTGGCCGACGGCCCAAGGGGGAGGAGAGGGGCGTCGCCCCCTCCCTCCTCCCCGTCTCATGTTGGCCGACGGCCCAAGGGGGAGGAGAGGGGCGTCGCCCCCTCCCTCCTCCCCGTCTCATGTTGGCCGACGGCCCAAGGGGGAGGAGAGGGGCGTCGCCCCCTCCCTCCTCCCCGTCTCATGTTGGCCGACGGCCCAAGGGGGAGGAGAGGGGCGTCGCCCCCTCCCTCCTCCCCGTCTCATGTTGGCCGACGGCCCAAGGGGGAGGAGAGGGGGCGTTCGCCCCTCCCCCCCCCTCTCCCGCGGGCCAACAGCCCAAGGGGGAGGCGGGGAGGCGACCCCCCACCTCCCCCCTCTCTCACAGGGGCCGATAGCCCAAGGAGGAAGGAGCGAGGAAGTTGCCTCCCTCCTCCCCTCTCCAGTGGCGGGATGGGCCCGCAGACAACGTTTACAAAGCAAAAAGCAAAAAAAACCGACCACAGAACGTGCGCACGTAGCGCAGTCGGTGTCTGGTCGGTTTTGTGACGGCAAGTCACTTGTTCGACTTCTAATGATGTCTGTTTTCCCTCTTCTCCAAAGTACTCTTTGTTTTGAACCCGGCTGGTTCTACACAAAGACGAGGGCAAATCCTCTGTTTGGTGTCCGTTTTGGACGCCGTAAAAACTAGTTTGAAGCTTCAACTGAGCTTCAAAAATTATTTAAAAAAAAAATCTCTTGGTGCCACTAGCACTAGAGGCGAGGACGATTTTCTCGAGCCCGAGATTGACCGTGTCAATCATGGATTTGCCATCGTGACGTGGTAAAAAGCTCCGATTGAGCGCTATAACATTTCTGGTCTTATGAAATATTCTAAATCCATTTCCTCATGAATGAAAAAAAATGGAAAATCGACCATTTTCCCAAGAGACCATGGGGTGTCCCTTTCAAAGGAACAAGTTGTTCCATGCGATGGAATTGGCATTTAGAATGCAAAAAAATGGGAAGCTTCCTCACCAAGAAAAATCAAGCACCGATCGTGCATATTTCTTTTTTTTTTCGATTAACGTCAAACTTTGGGGTTTTCCATGGAAAGACGACCCGAAATGGGTGACCGCTAAAAAGCCACGACATGGCTCAAGCGAGTCGTTCATGCGCTAAACAGTTTTGTCTACGCAAAACGACGACTACAACATGCACCAGGTGGTAACACCATAATGGTGACATGCATCGAGAAGAATTCTCGATGAAGAAAGAGGAAAGCACCGAACGTGCTACGACCACTCGACGACTCACCTACTCGTCGCAACAATGCGAAATGTGCAGAGTGCACAAAATGAGTGTCGATTGCACAGTTGCACGGGCGTCAATTACATCATTGACGTAAGTGCCGATTGCACTACGAGCAATGGCAAAAGTGCTAGTCGCAGAAATTTTGTCGGTGTTGAACATCCCTCTGGAAAAGTGCAAGTTGCACTTTGATCACAGATGCCGAAAGCATCCGTGATGTTAGTGCCGAACGCACTGCTCATGGTCGATGGAGATATGACCAAAATAAATGCCGATTACATATCCACGCGGGTGTCGATTGTACCAAGAATGCTGGATAAGTCATTTGTGAATGGATTCGACAAGACGTGAATGTGAGTGTCGATCGCACTCAACACACACACACGCGATGGTGGAAATGCACACGTGATGGTCGGTTGACAAGTGCCGGCTGTACCTGGAATACGACCAACGTTGAAAATGCAATCGTAGCATTCCTACAAGTGCTGAACGCACAATTACCATGATGCGGAATGCATGGCCGATCAGGTTGTCGGTTAAATCGTGACACGAGTGCCGAATGCACCATTGTTATAACGTCGATTGCACGATTGACACAAGCTGCGAGTTGCACATTTGTCATGGGTGCTGAATGCACCATCAATGCGAGGGTCGATCGCACTATGGCAATGAGTCCTGGTTGGACTAGCCATGCTAGTTTTGAGGGTACAACACATAGGTATAAGATGCCGATTGCAACAATAACATGGGTGCCGATCGCACCTCGTTGTATCAACTAGCAATAACTAGGCAACTCGTTGACTCGTCGTGCTAGCTTGCGATAGACCACTAGAAAAAAAAAGCATACGATCTATGCGCGGAGTGGTTCTATGGGCAAGTGCATCAAGCGCCTTACCCAAAACGCCGAAAACACGTCGTTGACGTTTGCAAGGCATCTTGACGAAGTTCAGGATGGTCATACTGTCAAATCCTTCAAATGGAGAACAGACAGGTATGGCTGGAAACAATCACAGACAACTGTGGTGCTCAGAGGTATGCCCGAACGGCGTAACAAAAACACAACGATATCGGTCGCCACCGACAGTGACGACCATTCACCCTGCCGATAGCAGTTTGGGAAGGTACTTCCAAGAGAAGTACGAACCAGTTTTTTTTTGGATGGATCACGTGTGACGAGGACGATTTCCTCAAAATTAGACCATGCTAAAGGTGGACGAACTCCTCTCTGTCTATAGATGGAACGTGCTACAAAAGCCCAGTCGGTTGAGCACCAATTCCAAAATATGCACGGCTTGCATTACCGCAAGGGGTCAGCGCACATGATCAAGCACCAGAGACAACCCACTTTTCAATACGTGCACGACATGCACAAAAACCTAATCCACTAAGTGTTGGTGCGTCGACCACGACACCCAGTCATGGATAAGTTGGACAGTCAAATGATCACAACGGTTTTGTGACATTTGAACAAGCTGACGATATCAGTTGATGTCTTGGATAAAAATGGCGACACCATTCTACCAAACAAGTAGTTTGGTGGTCGCAGGACGTGTGCCACGACAGTCGCACGTCCCATTGCGCTACAATGTTCAAAGGCAAATGTGATCATTTCATGACTGTGTCCGTGTCATAACTATGTCATGAGATGTGAAGCGGACCAGGTGTGTTAGCACACTGACTTCATTTCTCGAGGATTGACATATCGCTGCCTGTACATAGTGTGTACTAGATGTATCAGTACCTTTCAGAGGTTATGTGCATCATTAGTCATGGCTGATACAAACATCGGTCCGTGATTGAACGTGTCAAGCATGATACCCTTGAATAAATTCTCAATGGCGAAACCATTGACACCCTATCACTCGGTGAGTGATAGATACACATCGTAGTACCCGGCTGGTACGGACAAAAAAAAAAAGTACACGAGTGTACTCACAACCCTGTTCATGAGACAAGGATTATTATCAATGAGGGTTTTAAAAGCGCCAGAGAGAGGCGGAGACTCTTCAATGGGTCCTCAACGATTTGAGACACCGCAGTGCGATGGTCGAAGATCGCAAGAGTCAATTCTCGCGTATGACAACGATTGACCGAATACCGAATGTGAACAAATTTTAAGGCGACACCTTCAGTCTATCATCACTCGATGAGTGAACATGTCATGGACATTGATAGACAAAAGTGCGTGAACCGATGTCGGTGACATGAGTTCACCCACAGTTCTGTGAAAGTTCCATTTTGAAGAAAACGAGCGACACTCCTTTTCTACTAATGGAGTTCTTGAGTACTATGATGATCTCATAGTTTTCTACAAACCAACTAGGACATAGTTGGGATCACAAAAGGTCTAGGTTTTGTGTATAAATCTTATGACCATGGAAACGACCTATAAGCTGATAGCTTCATGCTAACAGTGTGTTAGCATCCACATCTTGGTGGTCCGACCGACCACATAACGAGTCATCATCAACATTGAAACAAAATAACGACCTGTGTGTCATAACCAAATGTTGATGTGAAATGACTCTTCAAGATGGACCTTGAGAAACGATATTTCTCATCAGATTCTTTCGATGTTTTGAGAAATGCCTCCAAGTCAATGGCATCGTGACACGGTACACCAGTCGTGTACGCCACGATCTTCAAACATCATGCGGATGGATTCTGATTATGCCAAAGATATGGTATAGCACCGCCTATGCGATATCGATGTGCAAAATAAATCCAATATCCGATTTGTTGAAACCCAACCCATCTCCGAGGGAGATCATAATGACTACGGTGTAGTCGAACCATGCTTCACTGACCCGAAAGGTTATCGTGAAGTGACTCAAGCCCCTTGGTTTTGGGGATGGTTTAGTTGATGTACATTGCCGAATGCAAGTACAATATGTTTTTGGATGTCGTTGCGGTGATATCCAGGATTGTGGTGATTTGTCAGATGTCTTCGATGAGGGCGATACCCTCTACAAGTGTCCCGGACACGTCATATGGAAAATACTCTATTGAGTGGAAGTACCGAATGTACACAATAAAAGACATTGGAGAAACACGGATTGTTGCAACTTGGCAAACACAATCCACTGGCGGGTTCCTGAATGGAATCCTTGGACGCGATGACACAAACACATCATAGTTTAGGAACTAGTTGTTCTAGGATCACCGGATGTGATTTGAAAGTGTTCGATCACAATCATATGGAATTGACACCTGAAATGTGTTCTTCCAACATATACCGCAATGATTGTGATCATGGTACACCCGTTAGGTGAATACCATACGATGAACACTTTGTTCGTGGATTGAATCCATGGTCGTTGAGATCGGTTATCTCAACTAACCTAGTTCAAAAGCAGTGTGCTTTTGACAGGGTCGTGAGCGGTAGCCTACGGTACCCATTTCAGACAGAAATGAGGAGATGGTTGAAAACAAGATCATCTAGGTCGGAGCATTGTCGTGTCTAATGACGGATGTTGACGACAATTGCGTGTGCCAGACGACCAATGCCGCCTCCTTCAAAGATGGGTGCAACCTTTGAAAGGAAAACAAGTGTGCTCAGCAACCATGTCTTAGGACCTTGGTGCCTCCCAACCCTAAGATAAAGCTAGCATGCAAGTCGCATGGGCTTGGTGGAGCTTGGTTGAGTTCAGCCAACCAATCCACGGATGCTGAAGGAGGTCTAGTAGACCTACGCGTGGTCATGAACACGTGGTTACAAACCGAGAGGACTGATGTCTAGATTTCGGATTGCACTTATTGACAATGTTGCAGGGAGGTACCACCTTGGCAACAACCCCTTGGAAGAGATCATGTCCCAACAACATGGGAAGTGTTGTGTGGACCTGGACGGTTTTCGCGGGGACGCCCCGTTAATTGGTCGCAGGGACGCTCCTTGCAAAAGGGGAGGAGGCGTCACCACAACCGTTTGTTGAACATGTACCACACGGAATGTGGGAAAATTTATTCCATGTATCCTCTTCCAAACTGGCAAGACATCGTTGACAATGTACGTCCCAAAAGGCATCGACTATGCCATCGATACACACGTATGATGAGTCTTCGATGAAGACTCACCAACACTTGTGAAGAACGTAAAAATCTTGGCAAGAGCCAAGGGATCACGCGATCAACACTGGATGTTGTACGCAAATGACCATAATCACAAAAACCACAAGTGTGTGATTGATGGTGCGTGAACGTGATGCAACCGTGTTGCGGATGACAAGGGTTCACACGTGTAATCTTGTTTGCACTTCTTGTTGCATGGTTTGTATCATGAAGTACGCGATGATCAAACCCCCGTGAGCAAAGACGAACCGGGACGGTTCGAAGCAAAGGGGAAGGAATGTAGCGTACGGACCACTTTTATACTTAAAAATGGTCTTTAAATAATTATCGGGTGCTTCGGGTACTCGAGGCTCAAGTTTCGAGGAGCCAAAGCCCGGAAAAATATAATAGGCTAGAGTCTCGTTCGACTCTAGCCTGGAAAATGTCCGTGACCGGATTCTAGGTGAAAGGAGTNCCGCGATGGAAAATCCATCGCGTCACTCCTCCTCCACTCCTAGCTTGGCGCTAGGGTCCTGTTCCAGCGTGGCAATGCCACGTGGAACGATTAGGGTTAAGATGCATGTTTTGCAAAATGCCCTATGACGACTACGTCCGTTTGTGGCGCGGTTCGTCTCAGCCAAAATGGCTGAGGCGACCATTCGCCCACCCTCCTTGGACTACACTTTCTGAGGGCCTACGTTTTGGTTTCAGAAGTTAGTCGCAAAACAGTCCACAGCTGTTTCAGATTTATTCCACAATTCTTTCTTCCTCGCTCTCATCGTCCTCGGGTAGAGCAATGGGCTCGAATGTCTGCCTGCCGAGAAACTGACAATGTGGATCCCTCTCGTAGGTGAGCCTGAAGGGTGTGTATCGAGTGGAACTTTGAACTAACATCCTGAAAGACATTAGCACGGAAGGTAAGATCTTGTCCCACTTCATGCTGTATGATGCCACGGTCTTGCTTAAGGAAGATTTCAGAGTGCGGTTAAAGCGCTCCACCAGACCAGAACACTGGGGATGTTCCACTTCAGAGAACTCCATGTAGATGTTGAAGAGAGCCATCATCGCCTTCACCTCTTTTTGAAAGTCTCCACCGTTGTCGTAGTGAACCAATCGTGGGCAGCCATGCCTGCAAATGACGCACTTGTAAAGGAACTCGGCCATTGTTCCTGCCGATTTCTTCTGCAATGCCTCGGCTTCCGCCCACTTGGTGTAGTGGTCAATCGCTACCACCATGTACTTGTTCTTCTCGATGGTCTCATCCATGCAGGTGATGTTGAAGACCACTCGATCCCATGGCTCGATCACATGGACGGTCTTCAGCTTTCACTCGGCCTTGTACGTTGGCTTCTTCATGAGACAGAGCTCGCAACTCTTCTAGATACTCTTGGCTAGAGTGTTGATGTCCGGGAAGTAGTAGATGGTCGCCACCATCCCGGCAACTCGCTCTGGGCAAAAATGCCCCAGAAGGTGGGCTCTGGTTACTATCTCCTCCCGTTCTTGCATCCTTTGCACACGACGCCTCCTTTTGTGCTTGCAGCTTGCTTCCCACCACAGGTCCCCTTCGTCATTCATGAAGTAGTTTATGGCTCGTGCTACAAATCTTTTCTTTTTTTTGCTTCGTCCCACTCTGGCCAACACTCGTAGTTGTTGGCCAGGTACTCGTGCATGTTGATATCATCAATTGGGTCTACTTTCTTCTTTTTGCCATGGGAGAAGGCGTCATCATCTTTTTCTTCCCCCTCTCCTGCCCACTGCTGTGGTTCCCCTTCTTTCGCCAGGGGTTCCTCCCCTCCAAGTGGGTAAATGCCCTCTCCATTTGTTCCCTCCCAAGCACCCCAGGCGGCGGCTTCATCATCTGCTCCTTCTGCTGCTCTTGGAGCACTTTCAATACTTGTGTTTTAGTCATTCGCATCTTGTGCGTCGTCAAAGTTGAGAACACGTTCAACTGGCGTGTCCTGGAATGTGGCTTGACGGGTGGCGGCCGGTAGTGGGGTCGTGTCCCCTTTCTGCTCCTGTAGGAGCTCTCTTCACCGAAGGCGGTCTTGTGTTGTTTTGGAAAGGAAGCGTTTATAGGAGATGGTGAGGGGTGGGCCCTCGGGTGAAGTATGTTTCTCCTCTCTATCCCCCACTTCCTCTTCCTCTTCCTTGGCTCCCCCTCCTTTTTCTTCCTCTTGTGCCATGTATATGGGTAGGATGATGCACTCATCTGAACTTGTGGTTGTTGATTGGGGTCGAGCAGGTGTGTACGCCAGTCCCTTCTTTTGTCCCTTCGCAGCGCAGCTTAGCGTGAGGACGCTACTATCTCCCTTCACGACGGCCTGCCTGTCTTCCATAGGGGTCGCAACTGCGACCTTACTCACAACTTCGTGCTTTTCTTTTTGCACCGTGCTGATCCTCTCAGCAGTGTTTTTTTCGGCTGCTTGTTGGGTTCCTGCAATAGCTGCATGTTCTTGCAATACACAGACTCTTCATGGTCCACAGCTGTGATCCTTTTGATCCATCTCACTTGCTCAGGTGTGAACACTTCACGGACAGCATAGCTTGGTAAGGTGGCCGCTACCTTGGCACTTGGCAGTGATGCTGCTGTCTGATTGGTCGCCCCCTTCTTCGTTGGGCTGGAGCAATGTCGGGCAAAGTGTTCTTCTTGACCACAGTTGTGGCAAGTCAAGGATCGCCCTCTCAAGTAATGCGGGATCCCTCCAGGTGCTGGTGGTCTCGCCTGCGAGGCGAGCTTTGTGCGAAGCTCGGCTAGCTCAGTGCGGAGTGTTGTTCTTCTATGCCCCATGGCTTCTGATATGGCTTGACACACAGGTTGGGCATGCACTGCTTCCTTGGAGTAAGTCCCCCAAACCTTGTTCGTGGTGCAAGTCCCAGCGAGACACCAGAAGTGTAGCGCAACGGATAGCATGTTAGACGTAGGGACAACAGGTCCTGCGATCGAGCCTTGATGTGCGCAGGAAGGTTCTTGACCTTCGTGCACAGGGGAAGTTTCTTAGACATTTCCCCATGCATGAGGAGAGTGCGCCACTTCGCGGTCAATGGATGCGCCAATTGGCGGACTGTTGAGGTGGTATGGAGTGACCACCCCAAAATTGCAACTACCCACATACCTTAGAAACCAAGCCCAGGACTATATGTACCACACTCATTCCTCATACTAATTACACAATCTGGCCTTAGATGCTCCTCATAGAGTTTTCCACCTAAGGAAGAGTAAAAAGAAGACACTGGTTGGTCTAAGTCCGAGGAGTTAGTCTTTGACTAGCACTTCGTGCGAAAGTGACCAAGTGTTAAGTGGACACCGTTGCTAGCAAGTGATTGCCTAGGAACTGCTCAGTGTGGAACCGTGATCCTGAGGGTGATATCTTCTCCTAGCTGAAATGCTAGGAGCGGA
>SZWC01000667.1:327133-339520 GCA_023375785.1 Penium margaritaceum | reverse complement strand
CAGCAGTGATGTCCCGGCGCTATAGCAAATGTGGCCCGATGGCGGCAAAAGTAGCTATCAATCAGATGATTGATGTATTGAAGGTTGTCGTAGGGCTCCCAGCTGTTGTGCATGACATCGTAGCCGTGCCACTTGACCAGATACTCGGTCGTTTTCCCATGGAGTTGATTTCTGTGGATGTCTTTGATCACGTAATCCATATCCCCGTCCACTTGTACAGGAGGTGCAGGTGCCAAATCTCTGTCGGGGAAGTCCGTGCAAGGGTCCCGGTAGTGCTTGAGCTTGCGAATGTGGAAGACATGATTAATAACCATAGTTTCGGGTAGGCGAAGTCGGGCGACGACTGGGATTTGCATTCGCTTGAGCTAAACCGGTCCCAACCATCAAGGTTTGAGCTTTGCAAAGTCCTGTATGAGGAGTTTGATGCTCGCTGAGCTGAGGAGGACACGATCTCTAGTGTTGAACACATCATTGCCGCGATGTCAGTCGGCCATCTGCTTCATATCTGCTTGCCTCTTTGCCAGGGGGTGTCAAGTTCCGTCCCAGATGCTTGCAATTTCCCGAGGGTGAATTTCAACCTTGGGGATGTTGCTTTGAATTTGTAATCCAGCCGGGGTGGTGGAAAGCCGTAAACCACCTCAAAAGATATTTTACCAGCTGCGGTGGAAGTGACGGTGTTGTATGCGAGTTCGGTGGTCAGTTGTTTTGGTGCCCAATTAGTACCGCTCAGTTTGCCCGCCGGTCTGAGGATGGAATGTTGTTGATAGCTGGATCCAACTGCCGTAACGCGTTATCAGTCCGTGCCAAAAATGGCTGGTGAAGCGGCCGTCTCTGTCATTGATGATGATCCATGACACTCTGTGGAGCGGTACAATCTACTTTAGAAACAACCGCACTATTCCTTTTTCGGTGACGATGGTCATTGTCGGGATGAAGTGCGATGTATTGGAATATCTGTCCACCACGACCAGGATGGTGTCATATGCCTCGGTGGTGGCGGGCAGTCCCGTCACGCAATCCATGCTGATGTCAGTCCATGCCAAACCAAACTTAGTTTTTTTTTTGTACCCCCCAAACTCCTCGTAACCCCTTGTGAACAACCTTGCGAGATACGGGTCTCGTTCGATGAGTAGCATGCTAATGTCGACCATTAGACTGTCAGACTAGTTTGTCCAGATCAGTATCCAATGTCGTAATTGAAGTTGGACTTGAGGAACTCCAACCATCGAGTTTGTCGACGGCGCAGATTTGGCCGAGTCTTGAGATATCTCAGGCAGACGATGCATCGTCCGCATTCCAAGTAGCATCGCCATGCCTTGAACGCATGTAGGACTGCGAGCATCTCTTTCTCATGCATCGTGTAATTGAGTTCCGGCCCACAAACTGTTTTGGACATATTGGTGAACGGTTGTTCTCCACCGCCGTTGTCTTAAAGGAGAATGGCTCCGATGGATCGATCCAATGCTTCGGTGGCCATGATGTAATTCATTGTTGAATCTGCCTGTCTTCAGGCTGGCGCCAAGGTTAAAACGTTTCTTGTTTGGTATCCCCCCGATTCCACTTGAATTTCTGAAACATTTGAAGCCATTAACCAATCAACAACTACCTCAAACTCTTTTCAGTCCATGGTCATTCTTCTGCCGCCGATGATGTGACCCAGAAACTTGATTAAATGGCAACGGAAGTTGCATTTCAAGAGTTCTAAAAAAAATCCCTGTTTGTAAAATCTCAACAACTTCTTGGAGAATTCCATTGTGCTCCTTCGAGGTGCGGCTGTACACAAGAATGTCGTCAAGGCACTCAATGAGAAATTTGGAATATGTTATTCATTGCCATAAAAGACATTGTGGGGGTGTTCATGATTCCAAACGGCATGACTGTGAACTCGAAGTGTGCGTATTTGGTGCGGAACATTGTCGTCTCGGCTATTTTGGTTCCAGTTTTCTTTTAACACTTAGGTTTTTCCCTTTGAGGTGAAACCAAAACCTAATAAAAAAGAAGGTTAAGTAAAAAATCCACATATATTCCTCACATTTTACAAGGGAGAAACCAGTTTCACATCTGACATTGGTTTCCTGAGGGGGAAACCAAAACCAAAACACAATCGATGTTTTGATTAGGTTCGGTTTTGATTCTGGATGTCTCGTTACAAAAACCGGAAAATGAACATTAGATTATCATTGACCCCAACTCTATTCTCAGCGCCCTTATCAGATACGTGGATCTGATGATAGCCGGTGCACCGGTCAATTTGGTGAAAATTCGGGCTCCGTGGACTTGGTAGAAATTTGGAGTTGGCTTTTTGTGGCTGTTGCTACTTCCTGTGCTGCTTGCACCTGTGCTGCTTCATGTAACCGCCATTGCATCGTGGGTCACTCGACCAGAGGAAGATGTTGTTTTATTCCATTAAGGCTGATGTAGAATGATCGGTTGCTCCAATCCACCTGCAGATTATGCCGGTAGAGGGAATATCACGCGAGGATGATTTTTTGGTCGCTCATTCGGCATGTTCTCCATATTGTTACATTGTGCACATCTCCAATTTGTAGTTGGAGAGGTTTACAAAGTTGACAAATCTGTAGTCCTTTCTTGACAGTTTCACATTAAAAAAACCTGGTTCGTTTTGTGAACCTGAATTCTGAACATGTCGTTGCTCACAAAGCTATTAGAAGCTCCTCAATCAAGGAGTGCCGGTACCATTATTTAATTTCTACAAACCCTTGGTTGTACTCGTTGCAGAATTGCCGGTTGGTCATCTTCGTATCCCTCCTTGAACTTTGCAAATCAGGTACTGCTGTCTGCGGAAAAGTGAGCTACTCAGATGGGTGATCATTTGACAGAGAATTTTCTGACTGGACAGGAGTTTTTGCCGTCTTCTACTGCCCTTTGCTGTTTCCTGACTCATCATTTTGTTTCTTCGACCTCTCCTCCTTTTTCTTTCTTCTGCTGATGCCATTTCCAAAAGTCACGTGAGATATGACATGTCTTCCCAAAAGTCCAGAAGAGCTGTTGATTGTGTTGATCGATGGCATCAATATCCATTGAGGATGGGGTTTCCGTCAACTGTGAATTTCCCCCGCCACGATAAGAATTGCGGCTTTGGGATTGCGAGCCATTGGATTCATGCATCTGAGAGTTGTTGTCGGCATTGTCACTGCATTTGGCTTTTGGGATCATTTGTGGAAGGTTTTCCTAGATGTAAAAAATGGTAATCTCTTACTGAATATCTCGCTTGAGGCTGTTGCTATAGTAGAAACAGATATCTTCAGGGAAAAGGTGGCTGCTGGTGATGATTTTGTGGAAACACCACGTACACTCCACCACGTTGGACTATTGATGCAGGCGTTGGAGTGTGCACCGTGCGTCAGAATTATTGTTTGCCTTCCCAAAGTGAGCAAGTGTAGCACACACAGTCGCTCCACATTTTTTACGGTGAGAGAGACTCATGCCATGTCGGATTCTTCTGCTCGAGAGGTAGTACGCCTGTGGTTGACAATGTGAGAGCATTCGTGTGAGCCGTTGATCTGGCTACGCTGATCTCTTGCTGCCATTGGATGGTCTTTAGGTCGGACCACCAACTTCAAGCTGTGCCACGCAAAACCCAGGGTGCAAATTCAGTTATATTCTTGTCGTTGTTGACCCCAAGAGCAATGAAGTACACCTCCAAACTCGTCAGCCACATCTTGACAATCGGTCCCTACGGGTGTGCAGTATAAAACTGCTCAGGGAGTTATGGCCGAATCTGGGGTTCACTTGAGAGTTGGAGAATTCTCTTGATGAGCATTGCTTCACGCGTACAGGAAGTCCGAAGCTCCTCCATCCCCACGTTGAGATGTTGGATCAGATGGATGTTGAGGCTCTGGAGTCCCGACAAGTTTTGGTGTAAGTCTTCGTTGATTTGAGCCTGTCGGCTTGTGCCTCCCATTGCGTCAGGTGTCGACATGACGGGTAGTGGCGGAGGAAAAGGGTTTGCCGAGCCTGAAGGGTCCGTTACTAGGTCGGCCGTTGGGTTTTTTGGTGTTTTTCCATTCACCACAAAGGTTGCCGCTGCTGTCTGGTTTGTTTGGAGAGCATAGGTGTTCACGTGATACTAATCCTCCATTGCCGGAGTATTAGGCGGCAACTACTGCTTGTTTCCAGTTGTGCTCATTCTAATCACCGTTTTCATCATGAGATGTGTGATCATCTAAATGGTGAAGGTGCAATAAAGAATTGTGCAAGGTTGTTGCAGAGTACCGTACTGCTCTTAGATTTCGTGGTCCAGAATAGTTTAGGGTTTGCACTTTGGATTCGTGGTTGTCATACATTGTTTTTGTGTATTAAAAAAAGAACAAATTAGGGGTATATGTGTCTTTGATTTCGAACTCAAGCTGTCTGGTAGGATTTTTTTTTCTTGGCTGGTGGTCGGATCGATCCCTGCCAGCGTAAAGAGCCGACGGTCGGTCAACGGCAACCGCATGACCGCCAACCAATAGGCTTTGTCCATTGGCGCTTTCTGTATGTCCTAGCGGTATCCATTACAAAATTTTGGACGTGCAAGAGGGATTGTCAAGTTGCATCCTTTGCATGACGGAGTTGCAGTCTCGATTTGCCACTTTGCACTTGTACAAGACGCTTGATCTGGCTGAGTGTATGTGTCCAGTTGCCTCCACCGAGAAGCGAAAATGCCTTCACAAAAGTCTCCCCTGATGAGTATTGGCGCAATGTCGAGAAAGCTCTGTCCGGTCTGAGGCCTGTAGCCACGCCAAAGCGTGGTCCTGGATGTCCGCGCAAGACCAGTTTGGTGCTGCCCGCGTCCGTCCCTCCATCACCGTCCATCTTTCAATCAACGCCAAGCGATGAACCCGCCCGCGAGCTCAAGGTTGGCTTGACCGACTCCAAATTCGCAGACACCCCATCTAACGAGAGACTACCCAAATGGCACGCTCACATCATGCTGTCCAATGAAGAAGACGAAGAAGCTGCCGTGAGGGAGGAATGCATAGACAATGGTGACCCAGACATGGCAGCAGATGATGATGTCCATGGAGATGAAGACCCACATGCAGCTGCCATTGATTAAGTGGAGGCGATCGTGGATGCCATCCTATGAGCAGAAGACATCGCAGAGTGCCGTGCTGCTGAAATGGCTGTCTACGATGCCCTCATGGCAATGCTTGCAGGTGATGCTGCTGACGAGGCTGTCACGGAGTATGCCGACTCCATCATTGACGCACTAGCCCGGCCCCCTGCTCCATCATCGGAAGTGGGTTTCATTTTTTCTAAACACTTTGCAAAGCGTTTAAGAAAAAATAAAGGCCCCCTGCTCCATCATCGGAAGTGGATGCAGGTGCACCCTCATCCTCACAAAAGCGTGGTCCTTACATGGAATGGTTTGGGCTTGGGCATGTGCCCAGCATCCACGCCGCAGTCCTCAAGCATGGCGGGAGCATCACCAAAGCATTCGCGTGGCTGCTTCTCCACTACTGCACTTCTGCAGGTCCCTCTATCTATGAGCGTCTGTTGTACTCAACCGTCAAGGGGTGGTACAAGCTTTCTACAACCCTCCACCCTGCTTACACTGGAGCCATCACCGCCATGCCCGCGAAGCCGATCGACGAATCTGCCCGCAACTCGTCACGTGTGCAAGGTGCCCGGGGCAGAAAATCGTACTTCCATGACCATCCTGCCCTGAAGCATGAGATCGTGCGTGCGATCGAACTCATGCGAGAGCGCGGCACATCACTGTGCAGCACGGTCATCAGGGAGAAGGCCATCTCCATCGTCAAAGAGCGCGGGCTGCCCATCCAGCCTGTCAAAGCAGCTGACGACATGTTCAGCCGGTCGTGGTGCCAGAAGTTCGTTGCCACTGAAATGAACTGGGCGTGGCGCTGCAGGACGTCTGTGTCACAGAAGCTGCCGGATGATTGGGCAGAGAGAGCAACATGAATGTACCGACGGCCAGCGTTCCAGATTTCCATGCACAAAATCAAGCCCTGCATGGTCGTCAACGCAGACCACACGGGTGTCCACCTCGTGCCCAGTCCGCGCTACACCTATGCACCGATAGGCGCAAACGAGGTGAAAGTCTGCGGACAGGAGGACAAGAGACATGTGACCGTGCTTTTTGCCTCCAGCATGGAAGGTGACATGCTGCCGTGCCATGGACCAGCAAAATGACAGCATGTCACCCTCATGGTGACAACACTGACAACGCACTGCGCAACCGCAAATGGCACTTCACGCACACGCTGAACCACTGGGGGAGTGTCGAGACTTCGCAGCAGTGGTTCAGCATGGTGCTGGAACCCTACTTCATCCGCACATGCGGTGAGTACGGGATGGACACATCGACAACAAAGATGCTGCTGATTTTGGATGCATGGCGGCCACAAGCCAGCGACAGTTTCAAGTCATGGGTTCGCGAACACTATCCATGGGTACTGTTGTTTTACATCCCTGCTGGGTGTACGAGCAAGCTTCACCCTGCGGACATGGGCCTGCCGAAGCCCTTTTAGTCTGCCATCAGCAGGGGCTACAGCTCGTGGGTGGGCAAAAAACTATCCGAAGCCCCTCAGGTGGACCTCGGGATGCGGAAAGTGAAGGATGTAGCTGTGGGATGGATGTTGCGTGCATGGGCACACATCGAGAAGGACATGGTGCATGCAGCATGGCGCGAGGCTGGATGAGATCTATGCTGCAACTGTGACTTCCAGCAGGCTGCAGGAGCTGAATACCTGAACTTTCTTTCTGAGCCCAAAATGCAGGGCTACAAACCCGAGGATGTGGTGGCGTAGTTTTCTAGGAAGTTGTTGTTTTTTTTTAATGTCATTTGCTGCGTCATGTCTTGTCCATGTCACGTATGTCACTTGCAAAGGAAAAAGTGTTTCCAAATCTGTCTCACAAGTGATCCCCTTACCCCCCCCCCCCAACCCCACCCCCCCTCGAGACCCACCCATAACTGTGCCATTGCGAACTGATATGACGCACGAATTTAAAGAGCACCCGCAGACCGATGTCACATTTTGCCCACACGCCGAATAGAACATGACAGGATTGTCCCCTCTTAAAACGTTGAAGGACTCATCTGACCCTTTATTATGTTGTACCCTGAAAACAACAAAGTTTATGAACCCTGTAACCAAATTCATGAATTCTTCGCAAAAAAAAAAAAAAACAACAACAACAACAAAATTTAAGAGCAGTACGGTATTGAATGTGTCGGCTGTCCCTCCAGCTCCATTGCGCTGTGAGACCAAGTGTTATGCCAAGGGAAACGCATGTGGGTCAGGGATGAGATGCGGGACAATAGCTAATTCAAGGATTTGGGACACATGGATAGTTTGTATACACAGTCAGTATCATTCGATGACAAGTGTCAAATGAGTCCAACACATATCTACAATGACAAGAATCAGAATGAGGTATATGCTGGGTACTTGGTCCTCGAGCCAAGCGGCATGTGCAAGGTTGCGGCATAAGTGGCTGCTTTGAGAAGCTCAATCGAGAAGTTGGGGGGATTCAAGAATATTGAGGCACGGTTAATGAAAGCCCTGTGCAGTGTATAAGTCAAACAAGGATTACTAAAGATTGAATATGGTTCGAAATACTTTTTTCAACCATTTTAGAAAGTGGTGACAGTTTTCAGAACTTTCTGGAACAGAGCACCGGAGTTCAGGGCAGGTGGCCAGAATTCAGCCAATCGGCATAAAAATCCAAGGTCAATGAGCGGTGGGCCACGAGTATAATGACAAAGATACCCAGTCGCAAAGATTAGGGACTCATGTACATCAGAGAGGTAACACCTCTCTCCCCTCCCCTTTCATGTGCGACGTCTTGGCGCTTTCGCAAACGTAGGTCAATGACGGTGATAGTAGCCATTGATCAGGTGATCGATGCCTTGGAGGTTATCGTAGGGCAACCAGCTGTTGTACACATCGTCGCAACCATGCCAGCTGACCAGATACTTGGTCATTTTTCCACGTTGTTGATGTCCAAGGATATCTTCAATGAAGTACTCATTATCGGTAGGAGGTGGGGTACAACATCGCTACCGTGTTGGGATCCCGGTAGTGATTGAGCTTGGTGATGTGGAAGAGAGGGTGGATGGCCTGTTTTCAGGTAGACAAAGGCGAGTAACGGAGTGATAGAATCTTTCCCATTGTGGTGGATAACTCCGCCACTTCCACCACAGCGGGAAAAATTGTATCGCTCTGTCTCAAGATTACACGTATGACCAAGTAGACAGAGCGAATGAAAACCCCTATCGTTTGAGACAGAGCGATAGAATTTTTCCCCTTGTGGTGGAAGTGGCGGAGTTGTATGCAAGTTCAACGGTCGGAAGTTTGGCTGCCCAATTTGTGCTGTGTGGCTTGCATGAATTGTGAAGGAGTTGTTTGAGCATATGATTGGTCCACTCTATTTGCCCATCGGTTTGAGGATAGAACACCGTTGACAGATGGATCCGACTGCCGCAACGTGTGATCAATTTGAACCAAAAATGGCTAGTGAACCAGCCATCTCTATCGTTGATGATGGTACATGGCACGCTGTTTAGTCATACGCTCTAGGTTAGGAATAGCTGTACCGTTCCTTCTGCAACGACTGTGGTCGTTGTCCAGATGAAGTGTAATAATTTGGAGAATCCATCCCATATCATGAGGATGGAATCATAGCCCTTGGGAGAGGTGGGAAATCCCGTCATGAAGTCCATGCTGATGTTTACCAATGAATCTTTCAGAACAGGGAGTAGTTAGACCAGTCTGGGTGGCTTCATGAGACAAGATTTTTGCCGTTGACAGGTGTCGCACAACTTGCAGAAGGCTACCACATCAGTCTACATCTTGTCCCGCAAAAAGTGCTTTGCAAGATTCTTGAGCGTCTTTCCTTGCCGAAGTTTCCACCAAGGCTGGTGTCGTGGCATTCCTTCAATATCATGCGCCCTAGTCCCTCCTTTGGTTGGACGACAACCTGGTGAGTAATGATCGTCAATAGTAGGGATTGGACTAGACCTTAGTCTCGTCATATCCACGGAACTCCTTGTATCCTTTTGCCGACATCCTCACAAGGTGCACGTCGCATTTGATGAGTAGCGCTTTGATGTTGGCCATCAGATCTAGTCGCCAACTTAGAGCATCCGCTGGATTAGTTTTTCCAAGTTGGTACTCAACGTCATTATTAAAACTGGATTTGAGGAACTCCATCCTTCAATTTTGTTGACAACTCATATTTGCCTGGTTCTTGAGACATTGCAGCACATGATGGTCGATGCAAAGAATGCGTCGTGAACATTCCAAGTAGCACCACCATGTTTTGAATGCATGCACAAGTGCAACTATTTCCTTCTCATGCACAATGTAGTTGAGTTCTGGCCCGCGCAATTTTCACAACATGTTCATGACCGGTTGTTATCCACCGCCTGTTGAGGAGGAGAACGGCTTTGATGGTTCACTTGGATGCTTTGGTGGCCATGATGTAGTCTACCATTGGATCTGTCATTCGTAAGGCTGGCATCGATGTCAGAGCATCTCTCAAAGTTTTGAACGCTGCTTGTTTGTTATTCCCCCAATTCCACTATGTGGTTTTCCGGGTGAGATCAGAGAGAGGCGCTGACACTCGGATGTACTCTCTTACAAATGGAAAGTAGTAGATGTAGAAGCCAATAAACACTTGGAAGTCCCAAATACTGGTGGGCGTCGGCCAACGACCGCCTTAGCCTTTTTTGGGTCCATTTTCATCCATTCGCGGTGGATGATGTGGCCCAAGAACTCGATCGAACGGAAAACAGATTCACATTGTGAGATTTTTCTAAAGAAAAATCTATTCCTGGAATCTTGCAAACTTTTCAAAGATGTCCATTGTGGTCCTCCAGGGTGTAGCTGTACACCAGAATATCACAAAGATATAAGACGCCAAAGTCATTAAGGTATGGGCGAATAACATTGTTCATTGCCGCTACAAATGAAAGAGGGGAGTTTGTGAGTCCAAACGGCATGACCATGAAATTGAAGTGGCTGTATATGAGGTATGATTATGTTATCTTTATACACTACATAACCTGTGTATTAAGTACGTACTAAGGAGTACCTTCGAAGAAATTTCTTGAAATGTAATGATGATTTCCTCCACCTGGTCATACGTGTAATGTTAGGTATTGCACAATTAACCGATGATAGTTCAATTTGTCTTTAAACCTTTTGAAATTGATGAATACTCCTTAAGAATTACAAAGCGTAGTTGATGGAAACTTGGCAGCCCTCAGGGAGGTGATCAGGCTCACTAAGAGCCGCCTAGGCAGGACCAACTGTTTGTGAGAGGGAATTGCAGGTTGCACAGACAGAAATTACGGAAGAAAATGTAGGTCTGCAGAGAATGCGGATGTATGAATCAACTCTTGAGTGAGAAAGTACATTAGCACAGCTTTCTAACAAGCCTAAGTACGCCTCATTTGGCACATGGAGCTGGAAGAACCACTCAGTCAAAGTTCACCTCCTAGCACACTCCTAGCCTAGCGGGATGAGCGGCAGTCACACTCTCACACAAGAGAATTACCATCCCTGCCATGTGCACAACCAATAATCTTGGTGGGGACCTTCCTTGAAGCTCCCTGAAGGTCCTCCTGCCGCCTTTCTACCCTGAAGGCCGCTCCAAACTTCCTTGGCCAATAATTGTGGCCGTCATTGGTGCTGGTAGTGCAGGAGCCATCACTTGAACCGGACCCATCGCCACCAAACCTTGAAAATCCATATCTCCCTCAAACGGACTCCGAATCGAGTTCCGTAAAGTGCTACAGAACCAGCAAAACATCCTCTATTCACTTTTGTGGCCTGATGATTTATATCGAGCAACCCACTTTGGTCACTTTTTTTGCACCCCATATCCAACATTCTCCCACTTTGCGACAATAAAAATCACACAAGTCCACACTGTCCCTTCCGCTGCTGAAAGCGGTGTGCTGCCAGCGGCTTGGTCAGGAAGTCTGCCAACATCATGCTTGAAGGGAAGAAATTGATCTGTACCACCTTCTTTGCCACGAGTTCGCGGATGAAGTGATATTGCAAGTCAATGTGCTTGGTGCGTGCGTGAAACTCTGCGTTCTTGGTCAGAGCAATGGCGCTCATGTTGTCACAGTAGATTGTAGTTGCTGTGGTTTGCTGCTGTCCAAGGCTTGCCAGGAGCTCACGCAGCCACACGGCTTCCTTTGCTGCTTCACTCAAGGCAATGTACTCAGCTTCGGTGGAGGAGAGGGAGACGCACTCTTGCTTCTTGCTCCTCCAACTGATTGCACCTCCCCCGAGTACAAACACGAACCCACTGGTCGACCTCCTAGTGTCCAGGTCACCTCCCTAATCTGCGTCACTGTAGCCGATGAGGATGGGGCTGTTGTTGCCGTTGAAGGTGAGGCAAAGGCTGCTGCTACTGTTGAGGTAGCGCAGCACGCGCTTAACCGCCTCCCAATGCGGCATGCCCGGATTCGTGCAAGACTTGCTTAACACTCCCACTGCTTGGCTGATGTCAAGGCGCGTGCCAACTGCAGCATACATGAGGCTCCCAACTACTGCTTGGTACGGCACTGCAACCATGCGGCTGCTCTCTTGCATGCCGCGGGGAGTCTGCGTCATGCTGAGCTTTGCTCCCACTTCGAGTGGTGTCGCTGCTTTGCCCGCTCCTGCCATGTTGAAGCGCTTGACGATGTCGCTCACGTACGTGCTCTGCGACAACTCCAAAGTCTGCTGCTGCCGGTCGCGCTTGACCTGAAGGCCAAGGTAGTAACTGAGCTCTCCCATGTCTTTCATGTCAAACCTGGCAGCAAGGGACTGCTTCACATCGTCCAAAAGAGACTTGGAGTCAGATGCAATGAGCAAATCAACATAGAGCAAGATGATGATCTGGTTTGCCTCTTGTGTGCGCCTATAGACAGCATGGTCTGCTTCACTGTGCACAAAGCCAAGGCCAGCTAGCTGCTCATCCATCTTGTGGTACCATGCTCGCGGGGCTGGCTTCAGGCTGTAGAAGGCCTTCACAAGCTCGCACACCAAACCTTCCTTCCCTTCCACGACATACCCCTTCGGCTGCTCCATGTACACATCCTCCTCAAGGTCACCATTCAGAAATGCACACGTCACATCCATTTGGTGCACCTCCCAGTCCATAGCAGCAGCAAGAGCGAGGATCGCTCGGATGGATGGGAACTTAGCAACAGGTGCAAATGTCTCATTGTAATCCACACCCTCCATCTGCGCATACCCCTTTGCAACCAGCCGTGCATTGTACCTGAGAATCTTACCATCCGCACCACGCTTGCCCCTGAAGATCCACCGGCATCCGATCACCTGGCTGCCGTGTGGAGCCTCCTCGAGAGTCCAGGTGCCGTTCTTCATGAGCGCACCATACTCCTCATCTGCTGCG
>SZWC01000667.1:304000-326543 GCA_023375785.1 Penium margaritaceum | reverse complement strand
GTGCGGAAGTCGTTGGAGAGGTACTCTCCTCCACCATCGGTGCGAAGCACCTTCAACCGCCTGCCACTCTCATTCTGTGCAGCACCAATCCACACCTTGAAAGCGTCAAAGCTCTCATCCTTTCCAGCCAAGAAGGACACACACGTCTTCCTTGACTTGTCATCAATGAACGTGACAAAGTACAACTTGCCGGACAAGGACTGTGATGGCATGGGACCGCACAAATCAGAGTGAACGAGTGAGAGAAGCTCAGCCGCCCCCTTCCCTTCCACCGTGAAAGGAGCGTGGGCTTGCTTTCCTTCAATGCAGCTTTCACAAGCTAATGCACCTAGCTGCTTCAGCCCCTTGAGCTCCAGGCCGCGGACCATCTGCTGCATGGAGATGATGGCGCCAAAGCCGAGGTGACCAAGCCGGCGGTGCCACAGGCCGATGTCGTGTTTTTCCTCTCTCGCTGCCAACGCTGAGTCGGCTTCCTTCTCCGACGCCACGTAGAGGCGGTAAAGACCGTCCTCCTTACTCGCTTTTGCAAGCACACGGCCTGCACTGGTAGAGATGGTGCAGCCACCATTCTCAAAGAAAACCTGCATGCCTTCGGAGATGAGAGATGAGACAGAGAGGAGGTTAGCTGCCAGCCCCGGAACGTGGAGCACCCCCTTCACACGACGTTCCACGTGCTTATCCTCAACGGAAGCACAAAACACAATCTCACCCTCCCCAACCGCCATTTGCACATGGTTGTCCCCCATGTACACCCGACGAGGCTCGATGACAGTGTAGACGACGAACCGCTCCCGGCGACAAGTCATGTGCCGCGTGGCTCCCGAGTCGATGATCTAGAACAGGGCGGTGTTGTCGGAGACGTGCAGGACCCGGATGGTTGTCACGAATCCACTCTCCCAATCTGCGGCGTTCGCGGAAGCGTCGGACTGTTTTTCCCGCTCCAACTCCAGCTGCAAGGTCCGCCTTCTTCTTCAGGCATTCACGTGCCCAATGGCCCGGCTTCTTGCAGTAGTTGCAGTTCCCCTTCTTCTTCCCTCCTCCGCCATTGCCCCTGGTTGGTGCAGCACCACCCCCATGACCAGAGTTGGTGATGAGAGCGACGTCCAGTCCGCTTCCGCCCTCATCTCCCTTGCGCCGCTCCTCAAACAACAGGCTCTCCTCCACATCATTGAGGGAGATCTTGTCGCCACGCTGGTCTAGAACAACAATGAGAGGAGTATAGCTGCTAGGAAGACCAGAGAGGATGGTTAGCATGAGCACATGCTCCTTGACAGGGTCCTCAATCGCAGCAAGCTGGTCAGAGAGAGACTTCACCATGTTGATGTAGTCAATCATGGATCCGGATTCATCCATCTTCACAGTGTGAAAGCGACGACGCAGCTGCATGTTCATGAGGATTGACTTGGAAGAATAAGTGGACTCAAGAGTTTTCCAAATCTCCTTTGGTGTGAGGATGCCACGGACGAGGAGTTGCTGCCATTCGGCGAGGTGGAGGTAGATGGTTGCGAGGGCGCGGTCACGCTTCTCGTGGTAGGTACGGGCCTCGACAGGGGATAGGGAGCTTTCTTCTGGTTCCTTCTCCTTCTCATCCACCTGGCTCCAGAGACCCTTCTCCATCAGCACCATCTTCATGTTGTTGCTCCAGTTAAAGAAGTTCTTGCCTTCGAACTTGGCGATGTTGACGCCGGCCACCACGGAAGCGGATGTCGTCATGGTAGTGCAACGTTCAGCCCACAAACGGCTCTCTCACACAACAGGGTGCAAGGAATGCCTCAAGGATGAGACAAAGCCTTGTTCTAGCTCTGATACCACTGATGGAAACTTGGCAGCCCTTAGGGAGGTGATCAGGCTCACTAAGAGCCGCCTAGGCAGGACCAACTGTTTGTGAGAGGGAATTGCAGGTTGCACAGACAGAAATTACGGAAGCAAATGTAGGTCTGCAGAGAATGCGGATGTATGAATCAACTCTTGAGTGAGAAAGTAAATTAGCACAGCTTTCTAACAAGCCTAAGTACGCCTCATTTGGCACATGGAGCTGGAAGAACCACTCAGACAAAGTTCACCTCCTAGCATACTCCTAGCCTAGCGGGATGAGCGGCAGTCACACTCTCACACAAGAGAATTACCATCTCTGCCATGTGCACAACCAATAATCTTGGTGGGGACCTTCCTTGAAGCTCCCTGAAGGTCGTCCTGCCGCCTTTCTACCCTGAAGGCCGCTCCAAACTTCCTTGGCCAATAATTGTGGCCGTCATTGGTGCTGGTAGTGCAGGAGCCATCACTTGAACCGGACCCATCGCCACCAAACCTTGAAAATCCATATCTCCCTCAAACGGATTCCGAATCGAGTTCCGTAAAGTGCTACAGAACCAGCAAAACATCCTCTATTTAATTTTGTGGCCTGATGATTTTTATCGAGCAACCCACTTTGGTCACTTTTTTGGCACCCCATATCCAACAGTAGTTCTTTCCAACAATTTGACCAAGTGTTGTTTTGCATATCCTACTTGGGGTCAGCAATAGCACAGTAGTTACAGGCGGTCTCTTTGGTACACGATGGCCTACCCGGACATANCCCCCCCCCAATCGCAAATTGTATTGGTCTGGTGTAGCTGGTATTGTATCGTGAAAGTCCAGATGCATGTTCACTAGTCTAATGCATTGTTGAGTGGCAACGTCTGTTTGAGCAGGAACTTCTCGCACGATCAACTGTGAAGTGTATTGTCCAACTGTAGTATGTAATGTGGCTGATGGACATCATGGAGAATGAACTAGTGAATTTGCTTGTAAAATATCATCTTGAGCCCAGTTTTGAAAGTCATCAATAGATAACATCAAGGAAATTGGAAGGTTTGGTTGCAAACCTGTTGGCACAAAGAGTTCTATAAAAAATTTTGTAATAGACCCCTGCAACTATCCCATCCGCATGACCGCCGCAGTGTACTGCTCCACAAGTGGGGAGTGTATTGTGTAAGACCCAATACTGGCCATAAAAAAATCGTGTCCCCCACCCATTGAGCTCTAAATTGCATTGCGCGGCTGCAGCAAAGAGTGTTATGTGCGGACGATTTAAAAATGCACAGTTCTCATTGACTTCTCAATGTTGCAGTTTGAACTGCATAGCCTCTGATCAAGCGCACAGTCTAGATTCTTCTTACCCCTACAGNGGGGGGGGGGGGGGGGGGGGGGGGAGAAGGATCTGTCTCTGCATTTGTGTGTGTGTGTGTGTGTGTGTGTGTGTGTGTGTGTGTGTGTGTGTGTGTGTGTGTGTGTGTGTGTGTGTGTGTGTGAACTATTTGCCTTCAAAGATTTGTGTAATGGCGGATTCCTTGAAGAACCGATCGGTAATGCACTAACTACTTTTGACACTCAATCGAAAGTACACTTGTGGAAAAACAAGTATAAGAAAAGTAAGTGTACAGAACAAAGCCTCGTAATTTGCTTAAGTTGAAGCAGAAGTTGCAAGCACGTGATTGCTCAACATTTGATTGACTTCTATGCCAGCTGTTGCACAAGAGACAGCCAGAGTTTTGCTTGAGCGATGATGAAAGTGCTGCTCACGCGCAGTGCTACCTCTAGATAAAAATTCTGGACGTAGTAGCCAATGACTACGTTGTGAGATACATCTAAGTTTAGAATACAAGTGACGTCCTAACCATTTTTGTGATATGGCATATGTTATGTCATTTACAGCTGTAAAGTTTATGTAAGAACAATAACCATTTTATGAGTATTTGTTTTAAATCTTGTTCCACATAAGTAATTTCAAACAACGTTCTCACCTTCCAAAAGAATACTCTCTTGAATTCCACTGGGTTCCATAATGAAAAAGATCAAACAAAGAAATATACATTTACGATGAAGGTTCTTAGATCCTTTCAAGAGTCTGGTGTTTACATAAACAATTTTTACATCGTGTATGTTTCTGGGTTGATTAGCTGCAAATGCTGTATATGGTATGGAACGCTGTCTTCTTGATGTCCTAATCAGGTACAAGGATCTGATGATAGCTGTCGGTTGATTTTGCTGGAACTTGAGCCCCGCAGAGCTGGTCAAAATGTTTTTTTGCTTGTGAGAGAGGGTAGGAGTTCTTGATGATGATGTCATTCAAGGCTTGGTAATCCACGCACATCTACATCTCCCCAGCTTCCTTTTTTACAAAAGCACGGGTTTACTGGCGTATGAAGGTTTAAAAATCCCCTGACCGAGCTGCTTCTTGAGTCCAGTTAGCTTGCGATTGCTCATCCAATAGGTTCCTTTCACCGCTTTTCTATAGCCTGTCTTCATGTCTATCTGGTGCTTGATATTTTGTTGCATTGTAACTCTGAGGGCTGTTCGTCAAGAAGAACCCCTTCAAATTCCTCGATGAGTGGTGTGAACTTCTCCGGAACGACTACAAAATTTTCGGGTGTCAAGGCCAATGTGGTCGCCTCGGCAGCTGCAACTTCTTATGATTTCCCTTTCTCCACGTGGACTAGCCACACTTGAGCTCCACACTGCATGTCTAGCTCGGCCAAGTCCAAATGTGTCAGCTATTGTTCTCCAACCACTGTGAAATTTGTCTGCTGCTTCCACCTCTACTGCTTCCTGTAACCGCCGCCGCGTCGTGGGTCGCTCAACCAGAGGCAAATGTTGTGTTTTGCCATGAAGGCTGACGTGAACTGATCCACTAGGTAGATTGTGCCAGTACAGAGAAAAAATAGTCTGAGGATGATTTTGTGTTCGTTCATTGGGCATGTACTCCAGACTGTTACATCATACAAATCTCCAATTTGCAGTCGGAGAGGTTTGCAAGGTCGACAGATTTGCAGTTGTTTATTGCCATTTTTTCCTTCAAAAACCCCCAGCTCCGTCTGTAAGCTCAGTTTTTAAACCACATTGATGCTGAAGAAGCCATGAGAAGCTCCTCAATCCAGTATTGTCGGTATCGTTGTGCAACGTTTGCAACTCCTAACTTGTACTCGTAGCAATATCGCCTGTTGGTCGTCCTCATACCACTCAAAAACTCAGCAATCTCGAGGACCCTCACCGCAGACAAGGGTCTACAGCGATGAGAGTCGCTCAGATGGACAGTCGGTGAATGCAGATTTTTTCTACCAAACAGGAGCCTACGTCCTATCACGTTATTCCATGCTAATGTATTCAGAGCTTAGGCCTGCTTTGAACACTCTAATTCTTTCAAAGTAAAATTGCCAGCTCCACTCCTACCCTTTGCCATTTCCTGACTCCTTATTTTCTCTATGGCTTCTACCGTTTTTGGCCTTTCATGTTTGTTTCTGACAACAAGGAAAGATATGACCCGAATGTCTGCAATTCCAATAGAGCCGTTGATCGTGTTGATCAATGGCGTTAATGTCCATAGGAGATGAGGTTTACGCCAATTGAAATCTTCCTCAGCCATAGTAAAGATTGAGGCTTTGGGATAAAAAACTGCTGGATTCCTGTATCCAAGCGTTGTAATCGGCATTGTCAATGCACTCAGCTGCTGCAATCTGATGAATTGGTGGGAGGCATATCAGAGCTGCGAGGGAGACTGATGTTAGGAGAGAGATGGACGGGAGGGTGTCTGAGAGAAATTCATAGAAGGCGTACCGGTTTTGGCCGGGTGGCCTTCATCAGTGCCTTTGAGAAAACACATCAGAAAGTGCTAGTCATTTGACTAGCACTGTCTTTGACTAGCACTAGCCAAGGGTCCATCAGCGACGCGTGAGAACAAAGCAAGGGTTCTAGGTTTTACTCAAGGTTCTACTCATGGGCCTAAGACCCATGTAGCATCCGGTGGTTTACCAGTGGTCACCCATCAAGCCTAGAGGTCCCAAGGAAGGTCCTAATCCTTCTAGGCAATCTCCATGCCAAGATAGCACGGCCCGAGAACACGGACGCATTAAAGTGCTTGAGTCGACGTGAAAAATGTCATAGATGTAGACCTAGTTTTAACCCTTCTGCTCTTGGAGTGAGGAGGGTTTTTAAAACAAGAGGTCGTGCGTTGGTCGACTGTGAGGCAGGAGGGTTTTTATGTTGGAGCCGAATAACTTCTTCTTGGCGATGGGTGTGAAGAACCTGTGAGAAGATAGGACGGAGGAATTTCTGAGGGTAGCCACGTGCTTGTAGGCGAGCGAAGAACTTCCTTTTTATGTCGAGGAAGTCTTGAGCGGCCGACGCTCGTAGGAGGTAATGTCGAAGCTCAGAGTAGATGAACGCTCGTATGCAGCTCCGGGTATGGTAGCTGTGAAATGGTAGGTAGAGATATTTGTTCATGGGCTTCTGGTATGTAACCATATCCAGAACCTGAGTAGTCTCAAACCTTTTACCTTTGAAGAGCGTGAGGTCGAGGAAGTCAATGCTAGTGGTTGAGATATCCCACTTTAGCTTGATGTTTTCGTCAATGCCGTTGAAGGTGGATAGGAATAAGAGGAGGTCCGTCCAGAGGATAAGGCCATCGTCAATGTATCGTCGGTGAAGTAAGGGTTTTGTTTTGCACCGATGGGTAAATTCATGGTCCAAAAAGCTCATAAACAGAATTGCAAAGGCAGGGGTTGTGGGTGTGCTCATCGCCGTACCCTTGATCTGTTTGTAAGTGGCACCCATGAAATCCACGTACGAGTTGTTCATCACCCATGGTAGGAATTGGATGAGAACTGGTGTCTTAGGGTGCTGTGCTTGACGGAGAAGGCCTTGGATGAAGGTGAGTGCGCTGGAGATGGGGATGCTTGGGTTCAGTGCTACAACATCATATGAAGCAAGGATCACATGTGGAGGAAGCGTCAGTTTGTCAACCTCAAGCAGCAACGATGTGCTGTCTTTGAGGTAGGTTGACTGACGTTGTACAAGAATTTACAGTTCTGAGTCCAGCCATTTTGAGACATTGGTTGTGATCCAGCTGTGGCAGGCCACTATTGGCCGACCAACATGAGGAGTTTTGTGAATTTTGAGAAGACAGTAGAAGGTAGCAGGTTTCCATCCTCCAGCAGGTTCTTGGAGAAAGAAGGTCCAGAGAGAATGTGGAAGCATGCCAGAGGTGTTGCAGCTCTCCTTGATGGTAAGGAGTTGCTGCTTAATGTCGTCGATGTTACACTCAATGGCCATGTACGTGGTACTGTCTGACAGATGTGACATGCACTCATTGACGAATGGCATCTCGGTCTAAGATGACCAGGCCTAGATTTTTGTCAGCTGCTCGGATGACAATAGATTTGTCATCTCTGAGCCTTTTGAGAGCAGTCCACAATCGTCTGGGTAAAGCTCTTCTAGGCTTGAAACTGGACCTGTAAAAGCAGTGTGATACTTCATGCATGAGAGATTGGCAGGATTCCTCTGCCTCACATGGTGCCTTGGGTGGCATCCATGATGGGTTTGGGATTCTAAGTTTGGGGATGCCTTTGTGAGGGCTATCCTTGAAGTACCACATGAGTCGGACAGATCTGAAAAGGTCTTCTAGGCTAGATGAGATTTCAGCAAAAGAGCAAGCACTTGGACGTATGACAAAGTTGAGGCCGAGATTTAGTAGGTTGGCTTCATCAGTGGTGAGACACCTCTGGCTGAGGTTGTGCACACCGGTGTTAGCCATTCTACTTTCAACCTGTGAGGGGGTTTTTTGACTGAAGAGAAGGAGAGCCAGGTCATGTTCAGAGAGTTCTAGAAGTCGATGCCGCGAACGCAGCCTTACTCGTTGTTTGAGCCTTGCTTCTTGAACCTCTTCTTGTTTTTGACCGGTGGGCTCTGCTTTGTCTGTACTGAACCTCCCTTCTTCTTCTGTTTGTAGTGCTTGGGCTTGGTAGAGGTCTTTTTGTTGTAGGGGTCGGAGCTGGAGGTAGACTTGGGCGGAGCAGTAGCAGTTGTAGCCTGTTTAGGCCGCAGCTTGGCAGGTGTAGGGGAGGGGTTGGCAGCAAGGCTCTTGGTGGAGCCTTTGTCTGCTTGCCCTGGTTGCTGCCGCGTTTGGTCGTCGTCTGCTTCTGTTTGATCGTAGTCAGTTTCAGCTTTTGCTTTTTTATCGTGGTTGCCAGAGTTGCGGCAACGACTTTCTTCACCTTGGCCTTGAACAGTTCTGCTATGGTTTGGTCGACAGCCATGGTTTCAGCTGCGGCTTCGGCTGTGTTGAGCTTGTTGCATGCCGCATCGGCATCATGTGCAGAGGAGACACGTGTGAGCTCGTGGCGGGAAACCATATCGAGAACGTGTTGGTTTGTGTCATTCACCAGTTTCTGCATCCAGCCATTGCAGAACTTGGTGATGTCGTACACATTGGAGATGGTGGAAGGCGGGTTCGTTGGACGGCAGGCGGCAGCAAGGCGTTGCTCCAGGATGGCTTTCAGGTTGAGGAGGCGTTGGAGAATGGCCTCTCTGTGAGCCTGTTTGCCCTCAAGGATCAGCTGGTGGAGGCGGGCATTGTGTGCCTTTTGCAATTCCTGCAGTTTGGCCGTCCATTCGGCGGCCAGGGCAGGCTCGTCGGCAGCCAGGAACTCTGGGGCGTGTAGTTGGCAGGAGCGCGCCACTTGGCCATTGACCTGCAGTTCCTTGAGGCTGTTGATGGTTTTGTCAGCTCGGACCATTGTTGTAGTAGAAACAGGGATCATTAGGGATGAGGTTGTTGCAAGTGATAACTTTTTTGCTTTTTTTTGCGTGAACTCCGCCGTGCTTGACCGCTGACATTTGCATTGAAGCCTACACTATACCTCAGAATTCTTGTTCATTCTTCCAAAACGGGCAAGTGCAGCACGCACAAAGTTGCTCCATGTTTCTAATGGCATGAAGGAGTTGTGTTATTTCAGATTTATCTGCTAAAGAGCTAGTACAACTGCGGTTGACAACGTGAGAGAGGGCGCGTGAGCTGTTGATCCAGGTCCACTAGTCACCTGTTGTCGTTGGATGGTCTTTACATTGGACCACCAACTTAAAGCCGTACCACGTAAAAATGAGGCCGCGATGTCATTTTTCTTTGTTTTTGCGTGTTTGACCCCAGAAGCTGCAAAGTATACCTCCAAACTCATTAGCCACAAATTGACCCCACAAATTGAAGAGTCGGTGAAACCTGGGACTAGCTTGAGAGCTGGATGTTTTGCTTAGTGAGCATTGATTCTTGGGCACAGGACGTCCAAAGCCCCTCCATCACCACATTGAGTTGGAGCAGATGATTTCTGAGGCTCTTAAGTCCTGGCAACTTCTCGTCCAAGTCTTCATTAATGCGGGCTTTTCGACTGGTGCCTCCCATCGCCCCTGGTGTTGTCTGGGTGGGTAGCGGCGGGGGTAAAGGATTTGCTGAGCCCAAGGGTTTTGTCACCAGCTTGGCTGTTGGGTTTTTTGGTGCCATTCTCCGTGAAAACTACTGTTACTACTTGGCTCGCCTAGAGAGCGTCGTTGTTTGGGTGCTGCTGATCCTCCATCGCTGTAGTCTTTGTTTGTTACTGTGGCTTATCGTTGGTTGCCCTTTCTCTGTTCAGCGTTGTTGTCGCAGGATATGCGCTCTGATGAATGGTGGAGATGTGCTGAAGAGTCGCGCAATGTCGTCGCCTGTTAGCTCATGCGCCGGCTGTCCATCTAGCACTGTTGCACTCTGATACCAAGTGTTACACGGAGCGGAACGTAGCTGGTTCACAGGGATGAGATGCAGATAAGTAGATGACTCAAGGAATTAGGACAAACTGATAACTTGTATTAAGGCATTAAGTGTACTTTGATGACATGTTTTGAGTAAGTCAAGCATGTACATGCAATGAAGAGAATCAGAATGAGGCATATGTTGGGATCTCGACAAAGTGTGAGTGGCTATTTCAAGAAGCTCCGCCAAGAAGGCAGAGGGATTTGAGAAATCCGAGGCTTGGTTTTATAAAATTCTGGCACCGTTGAGAACTTGACCAAAAAGGAACGAAACATCGATATGGTCCGCGATGCTTCTGTCAACCATTTCAGAAAGTGGTTGTCACAACCTTCCAGAACAGAACACTGGAGGTCGACACTCGGTGGGCCATGAATGTAATGAAGAAAACACCAAGTTGTAGAGTTTAGGGAATTATGTATTTCAGGGACGTAACAGTAAGTGTACTTCAATGACGGGTGTCAGAAACTTTGAGTGCATTTATTCCATAACTTATCTTTAGAGTAGAGAATACTTGGGGTCTTAGGTGCACACATCCAGCGACGAGTGTGACACCGTGTCGGGGGAGGTTGTGTTACATCCCTGACATACATGAGTCCCTAAACTCCGTGAGCGGGCATTTTTGTCCTTTCATTCATGGGCCACCACATGTTGACCTCAGGATTTTTATGCTGATTGGCCGAGGGCATTTTGGCCACCTACCCGACTTTTGGTGTTCCATTCCAGAAGGTTCTCAAAGCTTTGACCACTTTATGGAATGGTCAACAAAAGTGTCCCAAACTGTATCAACTTTTCTGTCTTTGTTCCGGTGACTTGATGATGGTGCTGGACTTTCATAAAAGTGGGTCTCGATATTCTTGAAGCCCCCTGACTTCTTAGTGGAGCTTCTTGAAGCAGCCACTCATGGCGCGACCTCACACGCATTTCTTGGCTGGGATGCTGAGGACCCAACAAATGCCTCATTGTGATTCTGGTCATTGTATGGTTGTTCTCAACTTACTCAACACTTGTGATCAAAGTACACTTCTTGATTAATGAATTTAATCCATTTTCCAAATCATTTGTCTAGGCTCCACACATCATCTCTTTGAACCATCCACGTTTTTCTTGGCATAACACTTAGTATCAGAGCACAGCAGCGATTGAGGGGTAGGAGACGCATTACCTGCCAGGCAAAAGTCCCACATGAGTTTCCAGCACATCTTCACCATTCAGAAGATTGCAGGCCTCTCGACGACAATGGTGAGCGGAGCGAGCACACCCGGTGACGAGCTGTGATAACCGGCAAATACTTTGGCCATGCAGGATCAGCAGGAAGACAAGGACACTCTTCAGATGACTCCGGCAGCAGCAGAAGCTTTCGCGGCAAATGGCACAGCCCTATGGGCACGCCGGCTAATTCCGGTAACGGACCCCTCAGGCTCAGCAGCCCCTTTGTCCCTGCCATTGCCTGCCGGAATGACACCTAGAGCGATGGGAGGCACCGACCAACATGCTTGCATTAATGAGGATTTTACCAGAAGTTGTCACAACTAGAAAGCCTGAACATTAATCTGCTCCGACAACTGAACACGATGACGGAGGAGTTTTGGAATTCCCGTGCGCACGAAGCAGTGCTCACTGAGAGAAATTTCCAACTCTCTAGTGGAGGTATGGTTAATCATGTGCATTTCATACACTGTTTAGAGAATTTATTAAAGTATGCAGAAGTAAGAAGCTTCAATGAAAGTAAGGTGCATGAAAGATTTTTTTTTTCTTCTCAGAGCAACATGTACGTAAAACCCAGGTATGAAAGTGTAGTATGGGAAACATTGTGTGACATTGCTGTAAAGAATACTGCCAGAACAGTTAAGTCCAATCTTGGTTTCTCTAGAGGATTGGCATAGATTATCTCATAACCTTATTTGGAAACAACTTCCTTAGTCGAGAGATTTTGAGCTTGTCAGGAGTCATTTGTTGCATTTGTGCATCCGTTTTCCAAAGCAAACTTCTAGGTACCCCCTCCCCCATTTCCCCATATCGTATTGGATGATTGTTGTGTACAATTTATCAAGAGGATGTTTTGGAAAGTTCACAAACGGATGCACAAAAGCAGCAATGTGTAGTTTCTTTGTAACCTCTTTTAGTCAAACACATTCATGTATCTTAGTTCACCTTCCTCCTGTTCACATCCACATACATCCATTTAATATAATTTCAGCATTGGAGAGGGGGCAGGCGGGGGGGGGGGGGGGGGGGGGGGGGGGGGGGGGGGGCGAGGCTTGGCAGATATCATGTGGATGTCATGGCCGATCTCCATCCCCCCTCCCCCTCACAGTGAGAGTGTATTAGGAAAATGTA
Source organism: Penium margaritaceum (assembly GCA_023375785.1). Classification (NCBI taxonomy): domain Eukaryota; kingdom Viridiplantae; phylum Streptophyta; class Zygnematophyceae; order Desmidiales; family Peniaceae; genus Penium; species Penium margaritaceum. The sequence continues at coordinate 314,611 of SZWC01000667.1, read as the reverse complement.
TTGGAATATGAATGTTGCGAAGTATGAGAAATGGGAGAAATGTGTAGACAGGCAAACAAAACAAATTGAACGTTTGTACTTGCTTTGTCCATTGATGTGTCGATATAGATGGATGAAGCTTGTTAAAGTTGACATCACAAACTTGACAGATATATGTTGTGCACGTTTGTGTTCACAGTTCTCTTCATGGGGAAAATGGCGATGTCACAGCGTGGTAAATGCGAGCGACAACCAGCCGCCCCCCTCCTTACAGAATATGTGTATTGTATTGAGGAATGTATCTTGGCAGTCTGCAAGCACATACACAAGTGTACATTCCAGTTCGTTTCCGAGTAACTTCTGTCTAGGAAATCCATTCGTGAACTTGCAGTGGAAGCCTCCCAATACACTGCCAGCTACTTCCACCATATTATGTTGTGCTTGGAGGGGGGGGGGGGGGGGCTCCACTGCTCTCGGTACCCATATCATATTCCCGACCCCCCCTCCCCCCCGCCTAAAGCGAAGAATATGTTGGACCAATGTCATGGTCAATGAACATAGCAAGATATGTAACAAGCGAGAAAACTGTTCACCTCTGAACACCACCTGGAACAACGAGGAAACTCATTGATCGAGCTTCATTTGGACATTCAAGGTTCTGCACTCGATGATTAAGACAATTGTCATTGATAAACATGGACTGCTAATCAGGCATGTTTCATAAAGGGTTTGCACTTGAGATTTTTTTTTGGTTTGAAGTATTTCTTCTTCCGCAGTCAACGCCACCTAAACTGTTTGGACCACTGCCTTTGTTCATGTTTTCTCTTGTCGCACCTGGTGTTCAAGTGGTATTGTTCATTTTCTGTCTGACTTGGTCAATGGTATCCTCTGCATTCTGAGGTCGATGCGGTGATTGAATGTGAATGCGTGCTGAGTTGAATATTCTTCACACTTGACACAGGTTGTTTGAACTTTTGATCCGTTCCTTCAACAACTCCATCCTGTAACACGTGAACACCAATGGGAAAACTGTGTCAATTGATGCGTGTGGCGATTGAATGTAAAGTAACATAGACAATAAAGGTTCTGAAAAAGTCCCTGTTTGTCTGACATCGACACATAGAAGGCTACAGTTGAACAGTTGTACTCAATTATTACATCTTGATTGCTGCACAAGAACATTTGAAACAGGTTTTGAGAAAAAAAAAAAACTATTATAAGCTGTGGGTAGGTAGCATACAGTTTTTATCCTAATAAGCGTACCATAGAAAAATACAAACGTGACCATTCCATCTTACAGCACAAGTTATGGCGATGATTTCTAACAGTCTGATACGATGTATAGAGAATTTTATGTAGTAATCATGTTTCAATGAAACTTCCTTGAACCTTCATAACATCTCAGAATCACATGATATGTCTAATTTTTTACTGTCAGGGATTGTGAAAATCTCCATACAATAGAGAAGTATCTCACCACCTTCCTGTGCCTATGCAATCATCTTGCACATTGCTTAATCAAGGTCCATATGAAATCATGTCCTCATCTTGAAAACACCATACAAGGGATTATTCCCATTGCTCTGTGCATGTGATGGTTTTTGGGTGATACTCAGATCTATCCAAGTCTTGAGTGATTTTTGGTTTCTGATGAGAGAGGAACCTGTTACATGCGAGTGTGTTAGATCATGCTGAGGTATACGTCACATTTTATCCTCTTTGGAAGCTTAGCTGAGGGCCACGTCATTAGGCTCTATGAATTTTGTTATGAATTCTATCTTTTTACCAGAAGAATTCTCCCCTTCACCGCTTCCCATGATTAACTCATACCTCTTGCGACCAGGCTATCACAGACTATTGACTCATAACTTTTGCTACATCAAAGATTAACTTTATCCCCTCAAGACCAAGCCAAAAGAAAACCAACCAGATGCTCTTCAATATTGTTTCATACTTCATGTCGAGCCCTTTGACATCTCTCAACAATTGTATCTTGATCCAACCTTCCTTTTTTGTTTTTGGTCTCACCTCCATTCCTGAAAATTTCCCAAATTGTCTATTAATCTCCATCTTGTACCCATTGATAGACTTACCATTCTCTCTTCTCAAAGAAAAAAACGAGGTTTCTGTGTTTCTCCTATAGCAACCACCATTTTTCAGACATCGCATGAAACATAGATTCAGATTCCTTGAAGAATGTTTTTCATTTTTCTTCCGTCATTGAATGTGAATTGCTTCATCATGCAAACATCCTCCTATAAAATTCCATGTAATAAATATAAATATGTATACATATACACATATACATGTATATTTATGTATATATATATATATCCTTTTTTACATCTTGTGGATGTTTCATATGTATCATTTACGCACTGCAAACAAACCCACGCACATAAAAGCAATTTCATCAGGTGCAAAGGTGTCCAAAAGTTTGGTTACACAGTGTGAAAACATCATTATTCTCTTAAATACTTCTAGTCTGGAACAATCATTTCCATACATAGTCACATACTGATATTGCCCAAATGGCTTTCCTCCTTATTGGCCAATATTCCTTATTATACATATAAAATGATTAAAAATGACCACAATCCTCCTCAAGTATCTTCTGTGCTAATTGAAATACCAATGCCTCTTTTATTACAGCATGAATTCCATGCCTTTGTCTCCCAAGAAATCAAATGAATCCTTCAGCGTATCCTTGAAGTAATGGTTGTGAATGGTATTGTACAATGATTCACTGAGGTGTTTCCAAACATGCAAAAATTGAATCTTTACATCTTACTCATTCCATAAATGATCTGGCTTCCCTTTTTTTCTCATCCTATCAAGTCAAAACTCTCTATTCTACTTCAGAAACTCTTTCCTTTAGTTCAATAAGAACCAGTTTCATGAGAGGTATTGTTCAATGATATGGATTTTTTTGAGTGAAGTGAAATAGGAGGTGATTTTTTTTAGCTATGGATGAAACTGGTTCTGATGGTGCTCGTGTGAAGGTAGTGCAGATTGTGGTAATATTGTTCGTGTTGCAAATGCAATTGTGAAGTGTGGTTCATGTATCTTTCCATACACGTGTTCAATTGATTCTTCCCTGTGAGAATTTTGTACCATGCCATGTTCAATGTCATTGGAGAAAAAAAAAACATTTGGCCAATGCCGTTTGTTCAGATCTAGCAGTGGGTTGAGTGCAACAAAAAGGTACTGGTGTTTCTGACTGTAAGGAATGATTTTGTGCAAACATTATTCTCTTAACATTGCAACGTAGACATTTGGAGACATCAGAGATGATCGGAATCCATGTGACATCAAAATAGTGCATCTAGTCTCAAGAGCATAACTGCATTACACCTGTAATGTGTGTCTCGGTCCCACCAACATTTCTGTACATAAACAATGCGTGTTATGTTTATCTGAGAACCACAAAGAGCACATGCTCCTTCCCATACTCGAGATGGAGTCAACTAAGATCTTCCATGGTAACATTACTGGTACCAAAACATAAGTTATTGAGGGCTGATAAACAAGTTTTGGTATGTAATCGGCATGCTTTATACCTAGTGCAACAGTGTACGTAAATCAAGGTCCTCTTTTGCATTTGGGTGGTAACTTGGGGAATTTTCACAACTTGTGGATTTATAGGGACATAAATTCACTCAGATTTTTTCTCAACTCCAGTGGATAGTGCAGACAAGAAAGAGGATCAAGCAAGGAAGGAAGAACGAGGAATAATCTACTATGGCATCAGAGTGAAAGTTGTAAGAAAGCTGTGAAAAATGCCATGCTATTGCACCTGGATGTGAAAATACTAGTTACGCAGGAAAATGACATGGGAAGAATTCAAGCAAGACTTCAGAGATTTTTGTTGTTGTTGTTGTTGTTGTTGTTGTTGTTGTTGTTGTTGTTGTTGTTGTGGTTGTTGTTGTTGTTGTTGTTGTTGTTGTTGTTGCTGTTGTTGTTGTTGTTGTTGTTGTTGTTGTTGTTGTTGTTGTTTTTGTTGTTGTTGTTGTTGTTGTTGTTGTTGTTGTTGTTGTTGTTGTTGTTGTTGTTGTTGTTGTTGTTGTTGTTGATATATTGCAGATCTCATAGATTTCACAAAAGAACACAAAACAGCTAAAAAAGGTGACAGAATACCAAGAGTACATGTTTTTGTTCTTCTTCTCGTGCTCACATATTGAAAACATGAATGTGCACAAGAAAACTACCATGCTGGTTCTAAGGTGGAAACTTAGAACGCAACGGCACTCAAATGAGTAACAAGCTATGGTGGTAGCTGCTGAGTGCACCGGCGAACTACGGTACCATAAAAAAGCAGACTGCTACAAACAGGAGACTTCTTGACATTGACCAGAACAACACAACAACAACTCAATGTATATTGACTCAATGTAGGGAGGCTGGCAGTAGAGGAAGCTACGTGGCGGGAAGCACTAGATGTACAGGAAGCAGGCACAATACTAGAAGCAGTTGAAGAAGACGTAGTAAGGGAACAGAACCAAATTGAGTGGCAGATGGCCACCTTCAAGGAAAACCTGTCCCCATCAATGAACACTGGCTAAGAATTTCAGTTGAAACGTAGGAAGCTTCCGATGGTATTTATGCAGGGCAGTGGACGTGACAGCATTATGGGGGTCCTGTCTAAGACTAAAAAAAATAGGCTCGTTTCATCAACAGTGGGGGGTGCCAAAATCTTCTGCCACATACAGCAGTTGTTAACTTTCTTTGTTTCACAGTAACTATTTAGCATATGGATTATTGAGAGGTAAATGTTACAGTAGCTTCCAAGGAAGCTGCCTAAGGTGTCAATGGAAATGGATCTAGAGTGTAATTTGGTTCTGAATCATTTTGCAACTCTGCACATAATCAATTTACACATGCAATTCCAATAGCGTGAAAGGATGCACTAATTAAATCTTGCTGTGGATTGGCTTTGTACATGCATGAAATTGAAGAATAAGGAAAGAATATTGTTCTAGAACCATACATTGATGGTGTGGAATTTAAGGCAGGCATGTTGCAGCAAGTGATTTGAAACATAGTTGCAGCCTTTTCAGTGAAAGGGGTGGGTGTGGGAGGAGTAATATAAAGAAGGTGAGATCTTGGCAGCTGAAGGAAAGAAGCAAGAGAGAGAGTGGCAAAATCGAGCTGCTATAGCATGAAGAAAATTTCTGAAGGGGGTGATGGAGAGATGTGCTGATGTACACTGTAGCAAGCTACCTGTAGGTTTTTTCATCAAACCTGGGAATCTACCGCAAAACTGAGTTGGTATGGGAAGCCACCCCAAGAGTCTGTGGTTCTTATCAGAAACATAATTTTAGCAAGATGATATCAGTAGGAAAATCAATGGACCCATGGTGTAATGTTCAACCAGGCCCTACGTGTCACCTTATTCTGCACTGGTCCTCAAGTTAAAAAGAGGTATGGGTGGATGTGGATGAGAATGCGTGATTTCAGAATGAACAATCTAAAAAAAAAGGAACCGATTCTCAATGCAAAGGGCCAAGAGGTTCTTTGACTAGCTGAGGGGAGACCATTTTTAACAAGATTGACATGCACTTCAGCTACCATCAGATCTATGTAAAAGAAAGGATGTGGAAAATGTTCATTCTAGATGCTTTACAACACTTTTGAGTACCTCGTGATGTTGACCAATCTGCCAGTTCTTTTATGTGGTTTGTGAATTGGATCCTGCAACCTCACTTGGATCAGTTTGTAGTGGTGTTGCTCTATGACATCTTTGCCTCATCTCGGACTAGAACACAATATCAGCAAAATCTCTGGAAGGCACTAGAAATTCTATCACGAGTGAATCTTTTTGTTGAACCATCTATGCATGAGTTCAAGAAACAAGAGGTGGGGTTTCTCGGGAACATTATGACCTGTTCTACTGTAAGACAACACTTAGTGCTGATTTTCCGGTGATCTCTAGTCTTCGTTCCTTCATCTCTCAGCCTGCTGTCACTCATCGTGCTCCATCAATGAGAGTGTCTACCCTGCCAATGCTCTTGGACAAGTTGATAGGCATGGGATCTCCGGACTCCAACGCAGTTAATTCTGCCTCCATCCTGAGCTTCCGAACTGCCATGACATCCAACCACTTGATGATATTCTTCTTAACATATGGATCAACGGTGGTGATCTCTCACTCAGCTTTAGTGGCAGTGCACTCACTTGCACCATAAAAAATGCTTGCACATACCCTACAGCCACTGCACAGAGTTTTGCAAAGGTTCCCATAATATATCCGGATCAACCCCATTTACTTTGTCAGAACAGAGGTACCACGGGCATGGGAGGCATGGGAATATCCTCTCCCCTAGATCAGACAGAGGAAGACATTAGATAGATTAGAATAGATATTCATGGGAGCAAGGGGAGAGATTGGCGACCTCTCCCCTGGCTCTCGGCCTTTCTCTCACGCCAGATATGAGTTTGGATGCAAACAATGCCACTTTCTCAACAATTTTCTGTGCACTTGCACCCACTTTTTTGCAATTGGTGATTCTATTCATGCAACAACAAGTAGAAAAGTCAGTGGGTGGAAGAGAAACTTTGTTAATTTCCACAATTTGTAGCTATTTCACCAGATGGAAGCGGCGCAAGGTTGAAACGGAGCCTTTCTTTTAGTGAAAATGCATCTTCTGGTACATCAAAATTGTGGTTTTCTGATCTGATGAAGCTGCTAAGGCTGCATCACACCAAAAAAAAACTTTGTGTAGTGCATGTGCGGCCAACATGAATAAATTTCATGGCTTTTTTTTGGAGATGAATTTTGCAAAATTGGAAAACCACAGAGAGGCAGGGGAGATGCACCACTCTCTCCCTTGCCCCTCCGTGACCTAGTCTACCCTACAGCCTACCTGTCCGTGTCCAGGGTCAGGAGATAAGACACTACCTTGCCTCCCCTGCCCCCTCATGTACCATTTACTTCGATGTACATGATTGTGACAGATGTTATATGTTCCGGCTGAATCTTCCGTCATTGAGACTGGTACAGTGTTGTGGTAGCCTTGGTGGTACCCACGAAGGAGGCTGATGTAGCACACTTGGCAGAAGATGAACCGCAGGGTTTCTGGAATATCTTTAGGTGCGAAGCAAAGGAGGGGGGCCGTTGGAACATGCAATCAATCGATACCTATCAAGTGGTCAATGGATGAAAACTAACGGACACTTGGAAGAATCCACACCTTTGGGATGACCATCTACAAGGAGCAATGAAATCAAAACAGTACCTGAGGAAAGGTTGGATCGCAACAGTGCGCAATGGCAAGAGCCGTCTGGATACGGCTACACTGTTCTATGGGATGAGGAAAACAGAAAAAAAGACGGGCAACTCATTTAGTCTGAGTTTCTTTTTCCTTGTAGCCTTTTCTTGTTAATCTAGTATCTATTTTCTTCTTTGCCAAGTATTTTGAGTTCATGAAAGGGATTCTGCTCCTCTGTCATCGCAGTGTGTAGATTTGCCTATGTAAGCCTGTGCTATTTTCACTGGTTCTGCAATTGGTTCTGCACTGTCTCACATTCATTAAGTGAGGGAACTCTGCATCCAAGCACCATGGCTGAAGAAAAAATGCAATGGAAGAGACATTGCAATCAGGATATTGCTATCCTTGCAATGCAACTTTCAGAAAGGTTGAATTTTTTTCTGAAGGAAAAAAATTACACCTTAGATTCAAGAATTGAACAGATTTCTATGCGACAAAGTTTTCAAGAGTTCAGTGATTCAGAGCTTTAACATGTTTTCATACAACTCTGTGAACTCAACATGGTCAACACCACCAAAATGGAGGACCATGTGACCCACTTGAAACAGCTCGTGGAAAGAATCAAGTCCATTGGGCAATATTTACCAGGAAAATCAGTGGTGCTGCATCTTTATCCAGCTTGCCTACCAGATGAAACACTATCTGGTAACCAACATTTTCCCCTTGCTTTCGACCAAATCCTGGCTTTCCAGGAGCAAGGGGAAAATTTTGGTTCAAGACTAAGGACTCTTGAAGCAACCAGACTTCTGCCAGAACCATGATGGCAAGCAGATTCTAATGAGAATCAAGGAGCTCCGGAAGCACCAGTGCCAGCATCACGTGCTGAAGCTTATGAAATAAATCTTGAATGAACTTGTGAGACTTCCCTGAACACAGAAGAAAAAACGTCTCAAAGACACCAGAGGGAATCGAATTAGCTCTGAACGCCAGAGTGGGACACCATCATCACAACCAGTGGCCCAGACTTCAAGGACATGGACAAGGAGGGATGCAGTTTGAGCACCTAAACCGATATTGTAATAGGCCACAACGACCTTGATTTTCAGCTCTGCATCACGTGCTTCTCACAACTGAACCAGACTTCGTGCAACCAGAGTATAGTCTTCTTGGGAATCTTCAGCAGTTGATGATGAAAATGTCAAGGATGGTCACAGCTTATGTATCAGATGGAAGCCATTGGCCACTGAACCCGTGGTGCAAGAGAAAAGGGAATTTACTTCGTCCCTTCAGTTGACGGCATGACAGCAGCTCCACCCATATCAACTACAGTTTCACAGAAAACGTCAGATGCTACTGATTTTATAAGGGAGGAACTGGTCCTCTTTTCTACTTACAGTGCATTTGTACTTGCTGCTGGAATTCTTGCATGGATGCTTGATTCCGGCAGCACTCAACACACGATGTGCAATAGAACCTGGTTTGTAGATTGCAAGGAGTTAAAAACGATCAAACCAGTGTGGCTTGATGATGGCCACATCATCCCAGCCATTGGTGTTAGGATAGCTCAAGTCTTTATTTAATTTGAAGAAAAGGTTACATTCTGCATCTTCTCTGAAGTCCTCTCCATTCCAGAACTTGCAGCATGTCTCCTGTCCATTACAAGGCTCAATGACAAAGCTGCCAAGTGATTTTCGAATTGGAAAAAAGCTGCCGCATCTTTGTCAAAGATAGAAAGATTTTGGCTGAAGCCAAAAGAGAGGGAAATATTACCATTTGACCAACATTGGATACAGAAGCAGATGAAGGAACCACGGAAGTGGCTTTGGCAGCCATTGCCTCCACACATGCTTTAAAATTCAATCAAGTAGCTCTCACGTTTCTTTGGCATAAGCTCTTTGGGCACGCTTGTTTGGGCACCCTGCTATCTTTTCCCAAAGCAGAGTTGCTAGAATTGTTGCCCAAAAATCTTCTCAAACCAAGAAATAAATCATGTTAAGGCTGCCTTGCCTTGCGGAGCTAAGGAGCCATTCCCAGTGTATTCAGACATCAGCATAACTGAAGATCTGCACCTTGTCCATTTGGACCTGTGTTGTATCAAGGAAGCCTCAATTTCAGGAAATAAATGTTTCCTTGTTCTTTTGGATGAATTCAATCACCATGTGTGGCTGTGTTTCTATGCCAAGAGTCAAATACAACGGGCCAAATTATCACGTGGATCAAAATGATGGAGAATGAAACTGATAAGTGCAGGAAGGCTGTACGTTCTGACAGCAACAGAAAATTCATAATTTTACTTCTCACTGTCTTCGATGCCAGCTGTGGGATTATTCATCAGCACATAGATCCTCACACACCTCAGAAAAATTGCCGTGTTGAATGCATGAATCACACACTTTTGAAGAAACCACGGTTATGTTCTATGCTTCATGCTGCTGGCTTGCCCTCTGGCAGTTAGGCTGAAGCAGTCAATGCTGCTGGCTACCTCCTGAAACAACTTCCCTGCAAAGGTCTGACGTGACAGGGCACTCCACATGAATCTTGGCTTGGGTGCAAGAAAAAGGTTGGCCATCTCAAAGTCTTTGGCCTATGCCTGGGGCACGTCATTTGCATGCAAAGAACTAGTTTCTCACACCAAGAAGGGAATCCTTGTGGGGTATGACGACAACAACCAATCCTATCACCTCTGGGACCGAGTGCTCATCAGACTGTTGACAGCCACAGCGCGACCTTTGATGAAACTCTGCATGATTGGACCGCTTCTTTCTCAGTGCCACTTCCACTTCAGCTTATTGCTTTGGATCTCAGCCAGAGCTTCAGTTGAGCATGGCCAGGATAATCATTCTGGCATTCTTCTTCCTATCATTCCTGCATCTAACAACGCCCCTGAAGTTGCACCACCACCGTTGCCACCTCCTCCGCCTCCTCCACCTCCTCTGCCTCCAAGTCCACCATGCCGCAACTGGCCCATTGGCTGGAACCCTGATGATCCTCCTCAACAATCAGCACGTGTTACCAACCTCAGGGCGCTGGCTGTTCTGCTTACTCCCCTCATATCCGTGTCTTTGGTGCCTTCATCATCTAATCCTGCTGCAGCAGCCATCACATTCTCAGATCCATTTCCAGAAATGAATCTTTTCATTCAATTCCTTGACCCGGTCAGCTTCAATTACACCATGAGTTGTCCTGAATCCGTTGAATGGTATGCCATGGAAGGCAGTGAGTTTGAGCAGCTGCAGAAGCAGCACATCTGGGAAGTTGTGGATCCACCACCCAGTGCACCCATTTTCACTTGCCAGTGGGTATTTGTACACAAACTTGATGAGCATGTTGAGCCTGATAGGTGCGAAGCCAGATTGGTTACACATGGCTACAGCCAGGTTCAGGGCATAAACTACAGTGATACATTTTCTCCTGCCGCAAAGTA
>SZWC01000667.1:258112-277852 GCA_023375785.1 Penium margaritaceum | reverse complement strand
AACGTAGCCAGGAAGCCGTTGTGGAAACGTCGAGGCTTTCCGCATCTTGAACAGTGCTCTCGGCGGCGTGCGAGCATGAGCGCTTGACTGTTTCTGCCCGTGCGGCGAGTCCATATCAAAGTCAAAGCTGAGATGGCAGAATGCGCTAAAGTCGGCAAGGGTCGGCCACACGCACGCTTGGTCCCGTCTCCCTGCCTTCTGCGGGGCAAGGCATGTGCCTGGTTCTGTTTGGTTCACGGGTCGTGGATGTTAAACAAATCTTCACCCTATGCTGTAGACTGAACCGTCAGATGAGACACATGAACGGCTCGCGCTCTTCAGGTTGAATGGAGAATGCATTGGGAACGAAGCCCGTCGATATGCCTCGTCCGACGGTTGAACAATAAGCCACAGAATATATTGTAGTAACGAGAAGCTGGACATGAGCGGCAAGAGGACGGTCATGCACTGCGCCAAAGCCGACTCGGCCAAATATACGAATTACCGTCGACTCATAATCTTTTCGCCGGATATAACTTTGCTTTGGACTTCACCGAAATGTCTGGGCACCTCCCAGGCCCCGCCGACCCCATTTTAAAGGGGTTCTCAAAACGGCGAACGAAAACAAGGGGTCCCTGGCAGGGACGCATTTCCTAGGGGGCATTGCTGAAGTAAATGATTTCTGGAGGGGCGCGTTCAGATGATGCCTTTTGAAGGAAGTCCAAAAAACTACGAAAGAAAATACACCACCTTTCGTAAGGGCACACAGGCATAACAGCTTGTATTTTTTATGCCACGTCAGCAGCCTACACAACGAAACAGATTTGTACAAAATATGTCTATCTTCAGTCATTCTCTCACCAAAAAATGGGGTTCTCTTCTTTGTTCTATCTTTCACATAATTCCACATGGTGTTTTGTTAAGACCAAACACAATGTAATGCGATTGCTCAAAATTAGAGTCCAAAGGCCTCCTCGAGCTCGCAGAAGCTTGCCTTGTAAATCTGAATGACTGTCCTCCTCGTTGGAGTGGTTTTTTCCATACCCGGGTCGTCGTGGCTCACCACTCCTTTCGAAGCTATGTTAATGTTTCTTCATAAAGTTATGATTTGTTTATTATTTGTAAATACTTATGTGTTTCATTAGAAAGAACGGTAGAAAATTTGTGACCGTATTTTTTGTCGAGATAGTCGTTTGGATTGTTTTTCCTCTATTTCCTTCACGCGCTTGCGTAAAGCTTGATGTGACATCATGGTGTCGGTCGCAAATACGTTTTTGAAAAGGCTCTTACAATCAGGCAATGATTGCGACAGTCTTTCTTCATTGTAGAATTTTAGGTTCCGTTTCCAAAGGTCTGTTATGTTACATTCCTTTACCTTTAGCTACGAATCGTCCCCGACTCGGTTTTCTCTATTATGAAGGGGTAGTTTGTACAAGGCCATCTATCATTGATTGTAAAAGCGCAAATCCATGTAGAGGATAACATCATGATTTGGCACATTTCATAATTCAGAAATTGTTCAGCTTTCAAAGAAGAAATAGTGGCCATGCTTCCTCCCCCTTTACATGAAGCGACCCCGCAACAAGTGCCCAGGCGTCCTCCTGACAAGCTGTCGTGAGTAAACCAAAGATCAATCCAAGGGTCAGTGCCGTTATCCTCTAAAGGGGGCTCGTGTCGGGATGGTACCCCCAAGGGCACGCTTGTTCCGACGGCCAGCTAGTTCCTCCCAGTACTCTGCAATTGTCGTAGGTGGCACTCGCAACTCTAGCTCCCGAGTGTTGTGGTCAGGTCCACAACCGGCCCACTGGATGAGGTACTCCTTAAGCACTCGTGCGTACGAATTACGCTCACAGTGTTAGAGGATGCGGTGCACCTCACATTGGCCTTCTGCGACAAGGACAACAAGAGGGGGTGGCTCAACAGACCCCTTCGTTGTGTAGGGTGCAAGCAGACTCACGTGAAAGGTATCATGGATGTGCACGGCTGGTGGAAGAGCCAACCGATAGGCCAAACTTCCCAACTTCTGTGTAGTTATGAAGGGTCCCAGCCATATCGGCAACATATTTTGTGCACCTGGCATTTTCAGCTGCAAATTCAGTGTGCTTAAAAGCACACAATCTTTGATAAAGAACGTAAGCTCTCTTTGGTTAGCATAGGCCTTTTTGCGCTATCGAGCTGCATACAAATGGGCCTTGGCATCCTGCCAAAGGGCGTCCATGTGCTCGACAAGGCCTGGGCAGAGGGCATCTAATCAGTGCCGCCCCTGCACTTCACCATTGAAGCGGGTAACATCGGATGCCGAACATGATTAACAAAGAATGGGGTAAAACCAATCGACTTATTGACCGCATTGTTCACACCAAACTCACCTGGTGCCAAATAGACCTTCAAATCCTCCATTATCCGGTCGATGTAGATGCAAAGCATCTGCTCAAGTGTGCAGTTCATGTGCTCAAGTGTGCAGTTCATGCGCTCAATTTGTCCATCAGTTTGGGGATGAAATGCTGAGGACAAACTTTGTCGCGTTCCAAACCGTTCCTGCAATTCAAGCCAGAATCGACTTGCAAAGCGCAGATCACGGACGAAGATGATGCGGATGGGTAAGCCGTGGTAGTTGATGTCACCTTCACAAAAACGCCTGGCAGTCTCTTCTGTTGTAACGCAAGTTGTTGTGGGCATGCAATGGGCCATTCATATTGCCATGTCCACAACAACCAAGATGGCATCGTGGCCTTTCTTGGTCTTTGGGAGTCCCATGATGAAATCTATAGACAGTGACTCCCATGGGATGTCGAGGACTTGTAGAGGCTGAAGGAGCCTTGTAGGTGCCTCGTTTGAAGTCTTGTTGCGAAGGCACAGGTCACACACCATGCAATACTTCTTGACGTAATTGCTTCACCCTGGCCACCAGTGTGCTGAGCCAGCGCATAACTTGTCATTTTTGTTGTGATGTGACCTGAGAAGGGCGCATTGTGAAACTCAAACATGATCTATTCTCGCAATTATTTTCATCTTGCTCTCCATGCCAGTGTAACTCGGCAGCCTCCACAAGGCCATGACGTTCAATGTTTTTTGGCTCCGCGAACCAGGATTCCAAAGTGTAGCATATCCATATGCCATTCTTCAAAGGTGTAAGCCGGGCAGTGCCAACGGCACTGATTACGGCTTGTGGCTTCCTTGAATGTATGATCTGACTGTGGATTTGGAATTGACAGGAAAAACCGTGTGAGATCGACCCAAGAACAGGGTCGATCCATCAAGAATTGAGGAAGTTACGCCCGGCCGAAGGTTGGACCTGCCGAGGGGAAAACAGATGACGGGAATTCATCCCCAAGGACCAAGGCTCGACCCTCGGAAGACCCAATAAGGCCGAAGCGCACCTTGGGGCCTGGATAGTCAATGAGTCAAGGATGATTGAGGGCCAAGGGCGCTTCAGAATGGCGCCCCGACGTGTTATTACCAGCAAGGGCGCTTCGGGCGGCCGTCACCGCCGCTAGTGGTGCTGCCAGAGGCAGATTGCCGTGGTTCATGGAAACGGCCATATCTCGGCCGTTCCTCCACGGAATGATGCGATTCTTGGTGCGTTGGAAAGCTGGGAAGATAAACTACGTGATTCTGAGGCAAAAACGCTCATCCCAGGCCCGTACGGAGCCGCGCACGGCTCGGCGACCTCGGGTCGCCTAGGATGTGTCATCATGTACATTTAGTCTTGTATGTTGACACTTGAATAACAAGTACAGTTTACTCCCACTGTGCCACACGTGTTCCCGTGCTCCCCCAAGACGATCCTACGCTTCCGCAACGCCGGGTTGGTGTGCACCGGCCTCCCCTTGGTCGCCGTGGCCGTCGGTTGGTGCCTCCACCATCCGGTTGAGGCTAGCACACCGAGCCAGGTTCACACTTGGTATCAGAGCCACCCTTGGCTCAGGGGCACAATCATCTACGTGGCAACCTCTCCTGGTCAGCGTAGACCAGCACGCATCTTGCCTCCTTGGCGGATCCGTGCCCAAGGCCAACCACGCACTCCGGTGACAAGGCGGTAACCGGAGGACCCGTTGAGGAAGAAGTTACACCGGACGCAAAGATGACTTCATCCGGCTCGTCCTCATTGGCTGTGGCGTTTGACGCGGAAGGCGAAGTAACAGCAGCCGCAGCGCTGCAGAAGTTGCTCACCGATATGCAGGCCAAGATGGACTTGTTGGAGAAGCAAAATGCGTACCTCAATGAAGAGCTCGCGAAGCGTCCAGTGACAACACCAGTGGCAGTTGCCACCGCAAACGTACCTGCAGTGGGCGTCCCGAGCCCGCCCAAGCCGGAGCCATTCGACCCATCGAAGAAGGATGGGCCAGCTCCGCACGCTTGGATACTCGGACTGGAATTGTACTTCACCGCCATCGGCGTGGATGCCTCAAGGTACGAGGCACGCCGCGACTATGCCGTGACCCTGTTGAGAGGGGCATCGTTGGATTGGTGGGCCGATATGATGCGGTCCAATCCACACGACAGTGGAGCATCAATGGTCGCGGGCATTAAGGCCGCGACCGGAATCTCAACCCCATCGGCTCCAACGTGCAGCAGTGGCGACCCTACCCTGAAATGGCCGACCTCGTGGAAGGAGTTCACGGAGGCGTTCATCAAGCGGTTCACCGTGGGTGACGTGAGGAACAACGCGCGTGCCAAGCTGCGTCGGCTTCGCCAAACTGGCGGCGTCGCCGAATACACCCGCAGGTTTTGTGAGATCGTCGCCAACTGTGGCTTCGACTCCCACGAATTGTGCTTCCACAACAGCAACGGCCTCAAGAACGACGCCCGTGCTGTGACGGTGATGCACGACCTCAACGACGACCTGTCGGCAATGATCGCAGCAGCCGAACGGTACGATTCGCGCGTGCAACAGGCTCATGCCAACAGCCACAACTCTTTTGGTGGTGGTTATGGCAAGCGGGCTGAGAGCGACGTCACGCCCATGGAGATCGGAGCGTTACAACAGCGCAAGTGCTACAACTGTGGCAAGCCTGGTCACATTGCGCGTGACTGTCGGAGTCCAAAGAAGGGCGACGGCAAGGGTAAGCGGCAAGGGAAGGGGAAGCAAGCCACGAAGGAAGCAGATAAAGCAACAAAGGAGTCAGGAAAAGAGGAGAGCCGGGAGTAGATGGCGTTACTCCTGGCTCCGCTCAGCCCAAACCGCCAGTTGACCGCCCACCCGAACGCCTTGCGGCAGTTAAGGGGGTTTCCGAGGTCAAGGCATGGGACACGGGGTATAAGGAGGATCAGCCCGCACTTCTCTTGGAGGCGCAAGTGAAAGGCGTCAAGGGGAAGGTGGGGAGCCTGCTGGATTGTGGCGCGAGCCACAGTTTTGTGAGCATTGAGTGTGCTCGGAAGTGGGGCCTTGCGCTCACGAGCAAGAAGCGGACCGCTAACCAAGTGGACGGCACGATTGAAGTGGGGTACCTGGCCCGTCCCCTCTCCATTCGCGTGGGGAAGCTTCGCATAACGACCGTATACCGGGTGTGCCCGATGAAGGATTACGATGTGATCCTCGGTCGTGACTTCCTCCACAAGTACAACCCCGTCGTCACTTGGGAGGCGCGCACCGTCTCAGTCAAGCTCGGAGACAAGGAGTATCCCCTGCCTACGTGGTCCGAGGAAGAGGCTGCGGAGGAGGAAACTTGCGAGGAGGAAGCGCCGCAGCAGTCGGTGCCTCGCAAGGAGGAATCGGCGCTGATGATGCTGAACTTGGTGCAGCTCAAGCGCGCGATTCGAAAAAGGGAGCAGATCTTTCTGGCGTTCGTGCGAGACGTGGAGGACGATTTCGATGAACCAGAGGATGTGGCGCCTGTTGTGGCGCATGAGGCGACTCGTGAGCAGCCGGGGGCCCAAGGCAAGTTTGCCGCGGTGCCCGAGGGGCTTCGGAAGGTGTGTACGGAGTTTGAGGACGTGTTCCCCGACACCCTCCTGGCGGGTCTGCCACCAAAGCGGGACGTGGACCATCGCATCGACCTCAAACCTGGAGCGCGCCCGCCTGTTCGTGCAACGTACCGCATGAGCGACGCGCAGCTGCAGGAGCTCAAGAAGCAGCTGACCGAGATGACGGAGCAGGGTTTCATCCGCCCATCCTCGTCTCCTTACGCTGCACCTGTCTTGTTTGTGCAGAAAAAGACGAGGGAGATGCGCATGTGCGTGGACTACCGGGCGTTGAACGAGTTGACCATCAAGAACCGGTACCCGCTTCCACGAGCTGAGGAGCTCTTCGATCAGCTCCGTGCGACTCGCTTATTCACGAAGATCGACCTCCGTTCTGGCTACCACCAGATCCGCATCGTAGCAGATGATGTGGAAAAGACGGCCTTCCGCACCCGCTATGGTCACTACGAGTTCCTCGTGATGCCTTTCGGGTTGACCAATGCACCGGCCACCTTCATGGCGGCAATGAACAACATCTTCAGACCGTACTTGGATGACTTTGTGGTGGTGTACCTCGACGACATCTTGGTGTATAGCAGGATGGCGGCGGAGCATGAGGAGCATGTGAAGAAGGTCCTCGAGATTTTGAGGAAGGAGAAGTTTTTTGCAAAACTCTCTAAGTGTGAGTTCGCGGTGGGTAAAGTTGAATTCCTTGGACACATTATTGGCAATGGACAGATTGCCATGGACCCGCGTAAGGTGTCGGCCGTGCAAGAGTGGCCGAAGTTGCGTAGTGTGCACGATGTGCAAGTGTTCCTTGGTTTTTGCAACTATTACCGCAGGTTCATCCTTGGCTACGCGGGAGTGTCAGCGCCACTCTCCAATCTCACTCGCAAGGATCGCGAGTGGATCTGGGGAGTTAGCGAACAAGAAGCCTTTGAGAATCTCAAACGGGCTCTGACCTCCGCGCCGGCCTTGCACTTGGCCGACAGCGGCCGTGAGTTTGAAATGGCGACGGATGCATCGGACCTGGCCATTGGTGGAATCCTTTTGCAGGACTTTGGCAACGGGTCGCAGCCGGTCGCCTACTACTCGCGCAAGTTGCGCGGGGCGGAGCTGAACTACGCCACCCATGACAAGGAGATGCTCGCCGTGGTCGCAGCCTTCAAGAACTGGCAGTGCTACCTCGAGGCACGGAAATGCACGGTCTACACCGACCACCACGCGTTGAAGTACTTCAAGACGCAGCCGAACCTGAGCCGGCGGCAAGCGCGTTGGGTGGAGTACCTCGAGTCGCACTTCGACTACGAAATCGTGTACCGGCCGGGTCGCATCAACCCAGCCGACGCACTCTCAAGACGACCGGACCTGATGATGCGGGTTGCGTCTCTCACCATCCACAAGGATGCCTTCCTTGTGAAGCTCTTCACGCAGGGATACGAGGCACATGGGGAGTAGGACGCTCGGATGTTTTTCTTCGAGGCGCCGTATTGGCGACAGCGTGGCACGCAACAGGTGGTGGTTCCCGCGGTGCCCGCGCTTCGGCAGCTGATTTTGGAGGAGTGCCATGACAGTGGCCCGAGCGGTCACTTCTCCGTCGACAAGACATTGAAGACGGCGGCTCGCTTCTTTTGGTGGCCCACCATGTCGTCGGAGGTGGCTGAATTCTGCCGGAGTTGTGACGTGTGCCAACGCCACAAGGCGAGGAGGACAAAGACCCCGGGTCTCCTCCAACCCTTGCCCATCCCCGAGTAGCCGTGAAAGGACATCTCCATGGATTTCATCACGGGTTTGCCCACGACAGTGGCAGGCCACAATGCGGTGTTGGTGGTGGTGGACCACTTCAGCAAGATGTCGCACTTCATTGCGACGCGTGATACGGTAAGCGCGGAAGGCACGGCTCGGCTGTTCCTCGAACACGTGGTGCGTCTTCATGGCGTGCCGCGGTCCATTGTGAGCGACCGTGACCCGCGTTTTACAAGCAAGTTCTGGCGAGAACTCATGCAGCGGTACGGCAGCAAGGTGCAGCTGTCGACCAGTTTTCATCCCCAAACTGACGGGCAAACAGAGCGGACAAACCAGACGCTGGAGCAGCTCCTCCGTACAGTGGGTGATCCAGACGAGACGGCGTGGGACCAGCGATTGCCGGTCGCTGAAGTGGCGTACAACTCTGCCACGTCCGCCTCCACCGGCAAGGCGCCATTTGAGGTGGTGAACGAGACGATTCCCGCCACGCCCCTCAGTTTGCACGTCGCAAGCAACCTGCCCGCGGTGGAGTCTACCGCACGTGACTTCAAGCAGATTTGGGCGGCGACGTGACATGCATTAAAGAAGGCGCAAGAGCAGCAGAAAGCACAAGCGGACCGCCGACACGTGGACGCAACGCTCAAGGTCGGTGACCGCGTGCTTCTCAACAGCGCGCACGTCAAGCTACGCGGGGTCCGGTCCGACAAGTTAAAACCCCGGTGGCTTGGTCCGTTCGAGGTGCTCGAAATGCGGACACCCGTGGTGGCACGGTTGGCTCTCGCCTTCCATGCCAGTCCACGACGTGTTCCACATCTCCAAACTCAAGCTCTACCATGATCCGGCCGAGCGTTTTCCTGGCCGCAGTTGTGAGCCTCCCCCTCCAGTGGTGATCGAGGGCGAGCAAGAGTTTGAGGTGGAGGCCATCCTTGACCACCGTCATCGTGGTCGTGGATGGGAGTACCTGGTCAAATGGAAGGGCTATGATGCGGCCCACAACTCATGGGAGCCTGCCCGCAACTTCAACGTTGGCGGGATCAATGCTGTCCTCCGGGAGTACCAAGAGCGAACCGGGACGGCTCGCTCCTAAAGGGGGGGGGTAGTGTAAGCCGGGCAGTGCCAACGGCACTGATTACAGCTTGTGGCTTCCTTGAATGTATGATCTGACTGTGGATTTGGAATCTACAGGAAAAACCGTGTGAGATCGACCCAAGAACAGGGTCGATCCTTCAAGAATTGAGGAAGTTACGCCCGGCCGAAGGTTGGACCTGCCAAGGGGAAAACAGATGACGGGAATTCATCCCCAAGGACCAAGGCTCGACCCTCGGAAGACCCAACAAGGCCGAAGCGCACCTTGGGGCCCGGATAGTCAATGATTCAAGGATCATTGAGGGCCAAGGGCGCTTCGGAATGGCGCCCCGACGTGTTATTACCAGCAAGGGCGCTTCGGGCGGCCGCCACCGCCGCTAGTGGTGCTGCCAGCGGCAGATTGCCGTGGTTCACGGAAACGGCCATATCTCGGCCGTTCCTCCACGGAATGATGCAATTCTTGGTGCGTTGGAAAGCTGGGAAAATGAGCTACGTGATACTGAGGCAAAAACGCTCATCCCAGGCCCGTACAGAGCCGCGCACGGCTCGGCGACCTCGGGTCGCCTAGGATGTGTCATCATGTACATATAGTCTTGTATGTTGACAGTTGAATAACAACTACAGTTTACTCCCACTGTGCCACACGTGTTCCCGTGCTCCCCCAAGACGATCCTACGCTTCCGCAACGCCAGGTTGGTGTGCACCGGCCTCCCCTTGATCGCCGTTGCCGCCGGTTGGTGCCTCCACCATCCGGTTGAGGCTAGCACACCGAGCCCGGTTCACAAAAGGGTTCACATTGACGAGTGGTCATGTAGGTGGGCGGAGTGGTTTTGTGTGCAATATTGTCGTTGTGGCAACAGTGGCAAAGTGCAGATATTTGATCTCTTTCTTGCTCGTCATGAGGCTCCAATGTGTTGGGTTTTAACTCAATGGGTTTAACACGTTAACCTACCCTAGTTTGTACTGCCACGAGAATGTGAAGTGACTTAAGAATTCACTTTAGTACGCCTATCGTTTTCAAAGGTTTGGTTGCGACTGAAAGTACGTGAGGGGGTTGTGGTCTGTGAACATCGTGATTCGTTCCTCTGCACCTTCGAGATAACAGTGCCATACTTTGAAAGCATGCACGACTCCCAGCAGCTCCTGATCCCCACTAGTATACCTTGTCACGGCATCTAAGAGCATCCTGCTCTCTTACTCAACAAGGTGGCCGTTGCAACCGATGCAACCGATGCATCATAGCGTACCTCCCACGGCTTCTTTGGATTCGGAAGTGTAAGTACCGATGCCGATATCAGCATCTTCTTCATAACCTCAAAAGCCTCAATGCAAATTGCTGACCAAACCCATGTGTTTGCCTTCCGGGTGAGGGCGATGAGGGCTCACGAAAGTGGAATAGCCTCTCATAAAGTGTCCGAATTAATTTGCGAGCCCACAGAATGAGCAAAGCTGACCGACGTTCTTGGTTGATGCCAATGTTTCACAACCTACACCTTGCGAGGGTCCGCCCGGATCCCGTCTCCACTAATGACGTGGCCAAGTTACTCATGCTCCGGCTCTCCAAACTTGCACTTACATCTTTTGGCAAAAACATGTTCTTGCAAAGAATCTCAAGCACAATTCAAAGGTGTCGCTCGTGTTCTTTATGGTTCTTGAAGAATATGAGGATGTTTTCTAGATACACTAGGACCGATTTGTCGATGTACTCCCTGAAGATGTTTTTCATTATTGCTTGGAATGTTGCAGGTGCATTTATCAATTCAAAGCAGAGGACCCAAAAATGATGATCCCCAAGATGAATTCTAAATGCCAATTTGGGGACATCCTTCATCATGATGTGGATTTGATGTTAACCCTTTGAAACATCTAGTGACGTCAAGGCTTTCCCTCGGTAAAGCTGGTCAAAAAGGTCCTCGATGCGTGGGATTGGGTACCGGTTTTTTCCAATGAGTTTGTTCAATGCCCAATGGTCCACACACATCCTGAGGCCTCCATATTTCTTGTTTAGCAATAGGATCGGCGCTCTGAAGGGAGAAGAGCATGGCTCAATCCAACCCTTCCGGAGGTACTCCTTGATTTGGTCTTCTGCTTCTTGTCGTTTTGCTAGGCTCAAGCGATTCATACAATGAAAAGAAGGCACAATCTTGGGCCTCAAAGATATGGTATGTTGGACCGTTTGTCAAGGTGGTAGCCCATCCAGCGGTGCCTCAAAAACATCTTAGATTTTTGGGGGTATGTTTGCGACCCCTTGGGGTACTTCACCCTCTGCCTCGTTGTCCATTTTCTTCAAGGTTGTAAGACTACAACAGCACCCTTGTTTAATTCGTCATTTCACTTGAAGCGCCGAGACGTTTGATGGAGCCTTCGTTTCACGTTGTTGACTTTGTGGAATTGGAGTCTAAATGACCATTCTCCTTCCACTACTTATGTACAATGTTTTTGAGTCAAAGCACATGAGTGCCTAACGGTGCACAAGCAACGGGTCTCCAAGAACAATGTCAAACGGATCCATGAGATAAAGCACCATGAGCAAGACAATGGTGGTGATGCCATGCAGTTTAAGCCGTGCCACACAGTCACCAAGGACTGGCACCACCCTGTCATCACCGACAATCACCATGCCACTGCGAGGCGTGTACTTTAGCTGCCATGTACGCACAAATGCACCGTGTACAAATGAGTCATCCGCCCCACTATCCACCAGGATGCGTGCCGGGGCGCCTGCTAGCTTGCCGTCGAAATGCATGGTCATCAATGTTTGGACTTCCGTATGAAATGGCTCATTGGAGGCTTGCCCTTGGGGTGGTTGATGCAATAAGCGAGAGTGCTTCTTCGTAGTTCAACCATGTCACTGAGTTGTTCCCACATGCTATGTCCTTTGGTGAAGGAAGCAAGCAAATTCCATCCTTTTAATGCAAACTTGATTGATTCTAAACCCAAAGGCACAACTACTATTGTTGACGTCAGAAAGTTCTTCACTTGAGCTTTCTGTGAAGATTCTATCACATGTGGCAAAAATGCTTTAGTGGCTACGACTAGGCTCATGCAATTAAAGGTTTTCTTTGGTCACATATGTGAGTGCACATGAGCAATCATGGTAGAGGGACTTAGAATTCATGAAAAGCACATAAACGGTTGAGAAATCCTTTGCAAATAAGAATTCAAAGTTTTTGATGTTATCATCACAAAACATGAACATCTTCTCCTCATCATTTCCATGATTCACCGCAACCACAAATAATACCCACCGGTAGCTACTATGGATAGTAAACATCCTGCTTACAACCATGTTGAGGATGGTGGACACATCTCTCAACATCTCCCTCCAAGTCGTGGTTATCGTCACGAGGACTTACGTGTCCTTAATGAGTGCCCTATGCCCCTTGGCGCTGAATGGCTGCAAATTCTTGGCCTTGGCGATGCCCCCTGTGAGGGCGTCCCAGGGTAGCAAGAGAATTTTCGTTGCCATCACATTGCCCACCCTCGTGCAGACCGCCGCCATGGAAGCGATTCTAGCCACCACTGTGGAAACGGCTTGGCTCTCTGCCTTGGCGCGCACCATGACCGTACTGTTGGCTCTATTGTTGACCCTGCTACTGCAGTTAGTCACGCTTGGGGCAGTCGCACCCAATGTGTTCAGCTTGGTGGCAGCGTCTGTAGATGATAGAGAGCGGTAGTTGTTCTTTCCACCATTTTGGCAGAATTTCTTTGAGGGCTTAGAATTTGCCTTTGTTGCTCCGTTTGGTGCACCTCCCATTGGCGCTGACAGGACCTCACACTCCGGCCAGATTTCACACGCGTCACGATCCCATGCGCTGGACATCTGCTTGTACACTGCACACATGCGTGCTCTCAGTGTGTAAAGAAACTTCCACTCATTGCCATTGTTGTGCAGATAAAATAATAGCAACTGAGGGCTACCCAAACCGGAAAGAGGTCAATCTTCACCTGCTCTATGAGGTGGCGAACGTGGACCTTCCTTCCCGACTTCAAAAATTCCTCGACATACCGCTCCACCAAAATATTCCCCTACAATAGACTTTCAAGCTCTTTCTTTGCCTTCTGCAAGTTAGCGAGCTTGGAGTAAATCTCACGCATCAGTTCGAAAAACTCCTCCTAGGTGGGGTATGAGTGTTCCTCTAGTTGCAAAGCTCCGTCAGCTTGTCAAACGGCTTTGGCTTCAAGGAAAGCATACCTTGTGCACCCCACTCCTCTTCCTTGATCCGAGCAAGGTGGAGGTTCCTTTGAAGAATCATCAGGTATATATAAGCGTCGCACGTGCCATCGTAGCTGTCGGCTGGCTCAAGGACCACACGACTGCCAATCCTCCCTTCCTTCTGGGCCCGAGTTAGAGCTACACGTGTCCGTGGTTCAAGCACATTAACTTTGAGGTAAGGAGCACGATGGATGACTGGAGCTTGACGCGCGTTGCGAACATTTGCTTGTTTTGCTTTTCGCACTTTCACGCTCGCGGTTCTCCAAAATCTGTCCCAACTCCACCTCGGTTGCGTGATGCTCCACACTGACTACTGGGTTGAGCTAAGCACGCTACTTTTCGACTTCTTTGGTGTGAGGTTTCGAGCGAACGCACCCATCACAGTCACGGCTAGCGTGAGATCCTCAGGAGGGAGGGGGGCGCAAAGAGGGCGTACATTTAATCGAGCTGTGTGTCGACGTTCAGGCAACACGTAGTATTATCGAGTGCATGTTGCGGTGCCGTCAAACTTGGCTGGCTCGCAGGTCGGGTTTGCTCTTTTCCCGCCAAAATGAGAGCATGACCCTCGTCATCCACACAGTCACATGCACATTTTGCTTGGTTAGCGCTTACTTTAGGTGCTTTCGTCTTACAATTCCCCGCATCACTGCCCTTGCTAGCTATGTCATGTGTGTCCGGTTCTTCGTCAGCTTCAAGATCCGCTTCAATGACGGTGCAATCCGCTAGATCATCAGGCAATTCATCTCCATGCTTTTCTCCTTCGGCAACCCCTTCAGGGTTGTTAGCACCAGCAATGTTCCCCTTTGTGGCCTTTTACTCCTCATCATTTTTGTGAGAGATCAGAGCGGGCGTGGCCTCTTTGCTGAAACCGAGCTCAGTGGCGAGGGACCGACTCTTTCCATTTTCTTGCCGAGGAGCATTGACGGGGTTCTTGCTCTAGTGTCCATGCTTTGGAGAAAATGGTGTTACGCCCCTTCGGGACACTGCGCGGGTTCTTCCTCCTTTAGCCGTTGCGTCTCGGCGCGACTTCGCAAGGTGGGCGCTGGGCGGTAATGTCCCGCGACGCTACTTGGATCCCAAGGGCGTGCGTTCATTGGAGCAGCGGGAGAATTTTCTTAGAGCACGCCCCAAGACCGTAGATAGTCCAGTTCCAAAGCTGGTCATACTTGTGGCAAGGTCTTGCTTCGGCTCTCTCACTTTGCAACCTCCTCGAGCCCCTCTCTCCCCTCTTCCCTTTTTTGCTTTTTTTTTCAACAAGGTGGAGGATACCCTATTGCACTATGTGTGCCTTGCTTTAAAGCTGTGGTGGACCGAGGTGGCTCCTAGCCAAACCTCCTTCACCCTTGTTTCTTATTTTTTGGAAAAAGGGGGAGGAAAGGCAATGTTAAACAGCACCAACTGTGTGATTCAAGTCGTATACTGGCAGGTTGGAGACAAAATTGCAAACACGAGTGGAAGTTAGAACGTAGAAATCCCTTTATGCAAAAAAGCCACAGAGTAACATTACATTAGTGAAACAAAATGACTTTAATTGGTAGTGGCCAATTTTACGGATTAAAATAAAAACCGCGCAAGAAGCGAAGGACCAAAGGCCAAGTTAAGGCTTTCCTTGCTCTTTTCTTCTTAAAGGAACCGCGACTGATGGGTCCCTTGTTCATCTTGGACTGGACGCACGCCAAAAAAAAATGTTGAAGGCTCGTGGCTCGCCCCTTGTGCCTCTCTTGTTGTTGTAGCAAGAGGTTGATGTGGTAGCGTGCTAGGCTAGTAGCCCTTTGTGAGAGTAATGCTGTGCGGAAGTAGGTTGGGGTTGGTGGATGTGGGATGTGTGCTCATGGAGGTGTTGGAGTTTTGGCACATCTGGGTGGCGTTCCACTAGCACCACCACGAGGTCACATCCCACTCATTGACTAAGTAACCACTCCTCGTGGTGTGTGAGGATTCTCACAACGGAGTGGAGACGACGGCGATGTCAGCGGGTTCACTTAGCTCTGATGCCAATGTAATGCAAGTGCTCAAACTTAACGTCAAAAGGCCTCGACGATCTTGGAAAACTTTGCGTTCTAAAACTGAATGAACACCCTGCTCGTCGGAGTGGTCTTTTCCTTGCTCAAGTTGTCATGGCTCAGCATGCCCTTTGAAGCTACGTTGATGTTTCTTTACAAAGTTATGATTTGTATATTATTTGTAATTATATATGTGTTCCGTTAGAAAGAACGGTAGGAATTTCGTGACCGTTTTTTCTGTCGAGATGGTCATTTTGATTTGTTTTCCATTATTTCCTTCACGTGCTTGCGTCGAGCTTGATATCATCCATGGTGTCGATCGTAGAACAGTTTCTGAAAAGACAGTTGCAATCAGATAATGATTGCGTTAGTCTTTCTTGACTGTAAAATTTTAGGTTTTGTTTCCAAAATTTTGTTGTGTTCCAGACAACCTATTACCATTCTAACCTTCATATGTTGCTCACTTTAACACCTTTCACCTTGTGATACCTTTCATAGATGCAAAACAAAACCACTTTTCTAGTGGGGCACACAAAATCTCATCTTTTGCAAGAATGTTCACATAAAAATCATTCAAAACGTCACTTTTACGCATGGCATATTTTTCATGACCTCTGAGTTTTACATAAATACTTTTGAATTCAATCAAAATGAGAAAGAGGCGCATTTTTTTGTTATCATTAACGAGTTGAAGCTTTTAATTCTTGTTTTATACGTAGTATTTAAGAAAATCTTAAAAACATGAATTTTTGGTTCCCATTTAGAAAAGAGGCAATGTTTGGCATTTATGAAAGATATCAAGAGGTGGATGGTGTTCAGAACTTCCTACGAGCAACATGAGAAGGTGAGAATGGTATGAGGTTGAGTTTTTTCTTAAAAAAACCACCATGTGGGATCACGTGAGGGTTTTAATGAGGAGGAAAATCTCCTTTCACTAGTGAAAAAATCAATGAATATCGACGCACTTTGTATGAATCTACATTAATGGTTACGACACTGACGTGGCGCAAACATAGAAAATTCCTCATTTTGGTGTGTCTTTCTTGTAGTTGAAAATGTTTGTTTTTCTCATCTTTCCATGAGCCCCTAAAAAGGGCATGATTTTTACTTGCACCTACACATAGTCCTCAAGTTTTTGTGCTTCGAAAGAAAGACATCATTTTGGCGTGCCCTTCCGTAAAAGTGCTCAAGCTGGCATACCCCACCACGGATCCGTCATTTTTTCATTGTTCTTTTAGGAACCTTGATAAGATTACCTTTTCCTCTCGTATCCATAATAAAACCCGAAGCACTCGAAATTGACGAGGCTGGTTTCTTAAAACTCTTTTTGGGGGTTACGTAGTAACCCAATGCAATGGGTCTAGTAGACACAAATTTGTGCAGCATCTAGAAATCGTGCTGTCAAGGACGTTTGCACGGGCAGTTCTGTTTCCATTCGGATTTTTTGTCCATCGAGGGCCAATGCCGTATCTTTTAGGTTTTTTTTTAAGATTTCCATTGCGTCCAGAAGACGAGTTCTCTGCATGCGCTGTTCTTCTTGCGGAAGGGACTCTGAATTCGAGAAAAAACTTGCAATTTGGAAAATCTTCGTGTAGTCACAAGCGTTTTCTTACGAAACAGATATCAGACATCGCAATCAATCACTTTAAAGACGACTTCTCTTCAAAGAGGAGGGAAAGGTCGATAAAAACTCATTTTCATGGAAGAAAACATGTCTGAACCTGGCCTCTGTGTATTTTAACGAAATTCACGCATTTTTGCAGCTAATGCCACTAGTTCCTACCTGACTTAGTGGAGTATACGATGAACATAACGCAACTCAACACTCCTTAAGTGAAGATTCATTTTTTGGCTGGTAGCTGGCATAGCGTATAGGTTGAGGTATGGCGGCGCACGAATGAATCGGCGTCAAAATCATGCGCACGCCCGAGCCAGCGCTGGCTTAACGCGTTCTGTCATTCCAATTCCGGCTAGAAATTCGGTCATAAAACTGGGGAAAATAGTTCTTTAATCATGCTGGCACGTGGTAGAGAGCCCGAGGCAAGAGGCCTTGTTGTGGGGAGGTATGGGCCACGGCTGGCCAGAGTGATTGGGAATAGGAGTTTCCTCGACCCTCGAGTTAACTCACTGCTGCTCGTGGATGGTAGTGCGCGGAAGCTTGATAATTGAGTGGCTTAAAGCTTCCTCGTTGTGGCGAAAGGATGATCTGCCTCGTGCAATGTCGCTCGATGCAAACACTTTCGTCAGACCGCATATGCCCCCTCACTTTAGTTCATGCAAGGAGTTCGGATGAGTTTTTAACAGTGATTCTTCGGTATATGGCTAGCGTAAGGTTGCGGCGAGTTGAGAGTCGCGACTGCTTCATAAACTAGCATGGCGGACAGAGACAGGCGACGACGATGGCGAAGTGGTTGGGCGGACATCGTTTCGTCGAGTTTCGTCTCGAACTTCCCAGAACCTCAGATGATAATGTCATGGAAAAAGCGAAAACGACTCCAATTTTCACACACCACTTATCAGCTGAAGCCACTTACAGATCAGACAATCAACAATAGGCAGAAGTTTTGACCGTTCACTCTACAATGCTGAAGAAATCGAAAAAGAGGAAATCACTACCAAACAATGTTTGCCAGTGTCCCCAGCTCATCAGCCTCAGGATTGTAGGAAAACCTTATCTACCCGCTATAGAAATCTAAGTAACGAAATACCTTAGGTTCCAAAATTATACCTAAAGCATGATTTGACAATGACCCACTCATAGTTGTCTATTCTTATGGATTCAGGCATCGTAACCATATGGCTGAAATTTTTCTGAGACAAATTTTACGTCATGGAGATAATATATCTTGTAAATTACGTATTCTTCTGTGAACATGATTTATCAATACATAACATACATCTCTCAATCTGCATAGAATAGGGCCATGCAAAAAACACACCAAGATGTAGCATAGCAACACATATCTCACAATAGCTGTGATTGGAAGGCTCCTGAAGAACTCTATTCCATGCGCTTTTCAGTAGATTTATGCATTTTTCATGACCAACCAATTGCGAAGAGGGATGATCCTTATCTTCACAACATTACTAGTGTCCAAAATACAACAAAACAACTAGACATCATCGGTTTTGAATGAGGAAAAAACCACAAAAATTGCCAAAAGCACTCGTTCTTTTTTTAAAAAGAGGGAATTTAAATCATTTCTTACGTTTTAGTGCATGTGACTAAAGACTACATTTCCAACATAATCAAAGGTTAGTTAAGGTGTAAGTTAGGAACAATGATGGTTAAAAACATCGATTTTGAGGAAAAATGAATGTGGAAAACCAAAGATGATAGTTCTTGAATTGGACAAATATTTATGGAAGATAGATTTCTTTCAAAAAGAAATTCCACAAATAACATTTGACATAAAATCAACCAATATGGTTTTCTGTGATATGATTTATATGTCGAATTTTGGGTGAGTGTTCCATCCCAGTCAACCAAAGTCATCCCACTCACCCGTTACCAGCCACAAAACATGATGTACCATTACAAAAGCCAACATTTTCAAAGCTATACGGATGAAACCAGCAATTTCATAAATCCCATTTACATACAAATTAAAAACAACCTATAACAGCATCAAACAAAAGCATCCACAAGACAATAAAACATGTAATCTACTCATTGAAGCTATGAGCATGAACTAATCCAAAGGAAAAAATTGTAAGATATCTTCATGGGCATCCACAAGAAATGCAAATGGTAGAATACTCCAATACCCCGGACAAAGTAGAAAAGATGGTTGAAAACAAGATTTATGAGCACGTAAGGTCATCAAGTTTAAAAAAAAAATGTTTTAAAGACTTTCAAAGATTATATTGGAGTTGAAGATCTTTCATTACAACATATATTGCTATAGATGGATGAAAAGACAAGAGAACATTGTCAAAAAACAACACACGAGTCACCTTTCCAAATTTAAAAATAAGGGAAAATGTAGATTAAGAAGATTAATCCCTTTTCTCCTGGAACAAAGGTACCTTTGTGCTTCAATAAAACAAATGCAATGATGTTTGTCGTGAGTTAAAGAATCAGAGCTACTAAGTATGAAGGAAAACAAAGAATGTGGGGGAAGAACAAAGAAAAAATGAAACCCTCTGTCGATAATGGATTGGACATTATGAGGAAAGCATCCACTGTAAACTCATTGTATATTGACCGATTTTCAAATTTTGGTAACGTTTAAATATGATGCAAATGTTCCGCAAGTCTACCTTCCATGGGAGGTGTAATCTGTCATAGGAAATACAACATGGGGCACAATTCATTGACGTAAAAAACACATTATTGAATAAGAAATGAGAGGGCAAGAAACTTTTATAAGTTTTAAATTGATTTCAATTTGTCAGACAACCTTTTTTCAATAAAAGAGTGAAAATTCGTTTCTCAATGACAAGATAAAGTTAACGTTGGGTGCAATACAATTTAAAGGCAACATAACTTCAATGAAGTTAAGAAAAAAATTTAATGTCATGGTTTTTTTCCATAACTAACATAAGTAACATTAAAAGAGAACAATAACATGAGATAAAAAGAAACATGAAGCAAGTATCCAAAATGAATAGAATTCATGCATGTACAAACAAAGTATCTTAAGATATAAACAATAAAGAAATGAAAACTTGCAAACATTCACTTTTTCATATGACACGAATTAAAAATGGTTCATGACATTCTAATGATAACGAAAACCAAATACACAAGCATACAAACATAGACATGCATAGAAATAAACACACACACACACACAAACACAC